>CM035786.1:57232051-57279551 GCA_020466265.1 Siphamia tubifer
AAAATATTCTAAGTCGGTAACTATTTACAATAACAAAAGTCATTCCAAGAAGTTTTGAAATTCTTTGGTTCCAGTGTTTGCAGGTATGAGTATTTTGACAGTAAAGTGAATGTATTTTGGTTATGGCCCACAAAAAACATTAGAAGACAACATCTTGGGCACAAACGAACACCTTTTCAACATCTGCATACATTACATAGACTAGCAATGTCCCCATCCCATCTACAGATGGTTATTGTGGATCTATAAGTGATGAACCAGTGTCATGTTGACAACTAGAGCAAAAGTACTCCAGGTCATTAGGTCATCAAAGAGGTGATAGAGTTGATGAAGTGATAATGTTGATATCTGCTAAAGTGACACTGGTTAGCCTGACAGAGTTCAGTTTTATCACAATGATGTAACCTGGTGGGGTGTTATTATTGTTCCGTGTGATCGTCATTTTAGTATAAAAATGTGTCTTGTTAGAATGTGAAAAACACACTTGTCATCTGACACCCTGTCATGTTGAGATGGTGTCATTTTTGTACACAATAAATGTACATTCAACAGGCTCACCCCGATCCATGGTTGTTGGTTTTTTTTGTATAACAGTATTGGGTGTTCAACTGGTATTTTTTAGAAGACTGCATTTAGTCACCAGATTGGGCTGATCTGGGCCTGGTTCTGTGCATTAATTTAACGGGGCAGGATGATTGTTCCCCCACCCTGAGAATCTCAAGACTGAATTCAATTCCATCCCCAATCTTCTAAAAAATGGCAGATCAAAACCTAAGCTTTTAAAATGATCTGATCTACAGATTGGTATGGGCTGCCCATCTGGAGTGGATTCAGTCAGCAAACCCATCAGCTGGTTTGTGTGGAAGTCGAGAACACCCACATAAGCGGAAGTCGAGAACACCCACATAAGCGGAAGTCGAGAACACCCACATAAGCGGAAGTCGAGAACACCCACTTAAGCGGAAGTCGAGAACACCCACTTAAGCGGAAGTCGAGAACACCCACATAAGCGGAAGTCGAGAACACCCACATAAGCGGAAGTAGAGAACATCCACATAAGCAGTAAGTAGAGAACACCCAGATAAGGAGAAATAGAGAACACCCACATAAGCAGAAAGTTGAGAACACCCACATAAGCGGAAGTCGAGAACACCCACATAAGCGGAAGTCGAGAACACCCACATAAGCGGAAGTCGAGAACACCCACTTAAGCAGAAGTAGAGAACACCCACATAAGCAGAAAGTTGAGAACACCCACATAAGCGGAAGTCGAGAACACCCACATAAGCAGAAGTAGAGAACACCCACATAAGCGGAAGTCGAGAACACCCACATAAGCAGAAGTAGAGAACACCCACATAAGCAGAAGTAGAGAACACCCACATAAGCAGAAAGTTGAGAACACCCACATAAGCGGAAGTCGAGAACACCCACATAAGCAGAAGTAGACAACACCCACATAAGCGGAAGTCGAGAACACCCACATAAGCAGAAGTAGAGAACACCCACATAAGCGGAAGTCGAGAACACCCACATGAGCAGAAAGTTGAGAACACCCACATAAGCAGAAGTAGAGAACACCCACATAAGCAGTAAGTAGAGAACACCCACATAAGCAGAAGTAGAGAACACCCACATAAGCAGAAGTAGAGAACACCCACATAAGCAGAAGTAGAGAACACCCACATAAGCAGTAAGTAGAGAACACCCACATAAGCAGAAAGTAGAGAACACCCAGATAAGGAGAAATAGAGAACACCCACATAAGCGGAGAGCAGGAACTGCTGAGTACTTGTCAGTCTGTAGAAACAGTCTGGGCAGATCCATATGGTTTTGTGGGGTCCATGTGCAACACAAGGGTCTTTTCAAAACATCAGAAAAATATTAGCTCATTATTGGAGGAGTGATGAACATGGAAAACAATTGGATTCTTTTTGGGCAGCCTTAAGGTTGAATTCTGCCCTAAGCCTTGACTTGACACAAAGTTGAGTTGACAGGATGTATTCGCTGGCTGCAGGAAGCCTTTATTTCCATACCGTGTCAGACTGAGTTTTGGAGCTGCAAATAGCAAACTCCTGGGCAGTGGTGTAAAACTGCCTGAAGTGACTGGACTTGTGTGTGTTTGTGTTACCTGATAAACTCAAACCAGTGTAAGTGCTTTACTCTACTCCCACCTTTCATATGTCACCATGTCCTCCATTCTGTTGACGATGCAGTGACAGAAGTCAATAACAGCTCCTGTTCAACGGCCTGTTTGTCAGTGGAAGGACTTTGTTTTGTAAATGATGTCACATGTACATTTTGCACTAACGGATGAATGTTGGAGGAAGCCTTAATTGCACAAGACCCTAGTAGGTTAATTTAATTTTTTTTGTTGCATTTCCTTGTAATTTATGTTAGTGACTAAAAAGTTTTTTGGTTCACTTTACATCCTAATACTAATAATATAACTAGCCTAGTTTTATCTTCATTTCCTGTACAAGACCTAATATAAGTAGCCGAGATTTAGCTTCATTTCATTAACTGGAGCTCAGGCTTTGAAAACAAATGAGGCATGCAGGAGGTTTGTGTGTGTGTGTGTGTGGGGGGGGGGGGGGGGGGGGGGCAGTTTAGTTTGATAGATATATCAGTGTTCATTTATTATAAATGGTGGAACAGACATTTTATTCACCTGCTCAAAAGTATCGACCCCAGGTATGAGTTAAAACCAAAATAACAGATGCACTTTTAATTCCAGGAGGGAAATAGACATGATGCTGTTGACGAAGCAGGGACAGAAGTCAGTAACAGCTACTGTTCAACGGCCTGTTTGTCAGTGAAAGGACTTTGTTTTGTAAATGATGTCACATGTATATTTTGCACTAAACCATGGAGGAAGCCTTAATTACACAGGTCGCTAGGCTACACAGGTATTACTCTGAAAATATGTGATTCATTATAAATGGGACAAAATTGTGTGCCAGCGTGGAGGCAAATAAGAGTGGTGGAATAAATGCCCAGGGTGTCACAGATGAGCTGTTGGATTCACAACCTCTAATCCACACACATTTCACACAAGTATTCCACATAATTACAGAAGCATCTGAAACCACATTTCCTTACATAGTTTTGAATAAGAAAATAGAAGGCTGTCCAAATTCAGACATTAACTCATCATGATGAAGCTGATTAATGCAATTCAGTAGAACAGTTGATTACAGAAGGTGTGTATATATATATATATATATATATATATATATATATATATATATATATATATATATATATATATATAAATGTTCCTCTCGCCCCACGTGGGCGGTGTCTCCTTCAGACTCGGGTCCTCTACCAGAGGTCTGGGAGCCTGAGGGTTCTGCGCAGGATCTTAGCTGTTCCTAACAATGTTCTCTTTTGGACACAGATCTATGATGTTGTTCCTGGTATCTGCTGGAGACATTCTCCCAGCTTGGGGGTCACTGCCCCTAGTGCTCCGATCACAACTACATTAACATCACCCACCTCCACAAACGGCCAGATGACTGTGTCACCCTTGGGATGTGGGCCCAACACACACACCGGACACAAACAGCAATAATAACACTGCTAACACCCTAACCCATTCACCACTGCCACTCTGTTGCTCACCATTGTTGCTGTCTTGTGAGGACAATGAATGCTACGGGTGCAAGGCTGCAGTTTTTTCTGGTCATGTGGTGGGATACTCATCAGTATATATACAGAAACAGCACCCTATCTAGATCTTCCCACTCTGGGACCCATTTTTCAGAGTTCATTTTGGGGTATCTGCGAGATCAGTCCCATTTTGACCAAAGGCCAATCCGTTAATAAAGTAAGTTGATTTTCACGTAAACTTTTTTCTGTGCAGACGGGGTCTGAATGTATTCTGACTTTTCAAGGAGGCACTATAGACAAATTTCTTTACCTATAGGTTTATGAAACTTGTATATACCTGCAATTTTTCACACTTCTGAAATGTGCGCAAAATTTGATGAGTTTCTGTGCATGTTCAGGGGGTTAAATTTGAGTAGACTAGAGAAAAAACAATGAAAGCAGGAACAATATAGTGCCCCTCCCTCCCACCTGCTTAGGAAGGGCTCACAGAACTGGGCAAAAATGAAGAAACATTTTTAATTATTTAAACATAAAGAAAATAAATCAGAATTATTAGATGATAAAAAAAAAAAACATAATAAGAACATAACATCATAAACAACAGCCTGGACCTGCCTGCATTTAATAAGATGTAAGGAAATTGTAATTCATATCATGGTTTGAGTCTACCTGAAAAGATCATTGTCTGAACTTTTGACCATGTAGCCTGTGAAGACCCACAGTAGAAGGAAAATAAGACACTTCAAGATGATGTCACTAAAAGAGCATCAGATGAAGGGAAATAAAGGGAAAGTCTGCAGAAAATATTTGTACGCTCTTGCAGATGTAAAAATCTTCGTTTTCATTGATTGGAAGTTCCAAAGACGAGTTCAATATTCAGTTGGTCTCAGTTTAATAATTTATTCAGGTCACATGGAAAATACAAAAGCCTGTGTGGACCAGAAGACACACACACCAGGGCTCAGGTCCAAAAAGACCCCAGATCTTCTTGAGTGACTCCCCAACAAATATGTTGGTCTTTGCAACATCATCTGACTCTGTCTACTAATTGGACCTTCACATACTGATGTGAATGTCAACTGTCAGTCCATGCCCTGGTTACCTAGGAGACTTTTATCAGTCTTGAGTGTGAATGGAATGCGTCCCTGAAGTGACCCTGCATGTGCAAGAGGCTCTGATGTAATGACTAATGAGTAAATATGTCATAGTATGTGACAGGCTAAGACGCTTGCGGTTGCTATGGGCAACAACGTAGTATCAACGTGCAGGAAAGACATGAATTAATCAAGCTTTAAGATTTTTAAAATGTACAAGGCGGAGGCTAAGTCACGTGGTTCATGTAGACAGAAGATGAAAGAGACTGACTGAAGGGATTTGGAGAAGTTCTGAGATATGAAGAATACGTTTGTTAAAGTAATATGCAATAATATTATCATTCTAATCTTTACTGAGAATGTCTGCAGCTAACTATTCACAAGAATGTTAGAGCCAAAGGTGAATTTGCAAGTAATGAAGAGACAGGAGCCAAAGATGAAGATGACCCAACAATCAAGAATGCAAATCTGAAGACGACCCAATAATAACAAATGTTTCTCAGTGAAACATTAACTTACCAGAACCATGTAATCCCCCCCTCCCCCTTTTCCCTGAATAGTGTAACTGAATTTCTGCTCTGCTTTGCTCTCCTCACTATTTTATTTTAAAACATCTTCTCTCCTGTCTCCTTTATGTTTGTGTTTTTTCTTACAGATTAAACCTGACAACATCTATGATACAAACTATCGTGATTCACTGGTACCCACTGGCCCCTGATGGGAATAACCAGAAAAGAATCCCTCAAATTTCTTATGAAAAATATATGCAATTTTAACAATGCTTTGCTTCAGTATATCATTTTTACACGGCATAATGTAAAATATTTTTCACATTGAACCAAGAAAAAAAATATGGATTTAATATTTTTTTTTTAGGTTTTTCTGTTATTTGACTTTAGATAATATTGGTCTGTATGTGGAACCTGAACAAAAATGAGTTCCACAACTTTGAGAATGGAATTAATAACCATTGCAAATTCATCCCAGGGGCCACATTGGAACCTTTGGCGGGCCACATTTGGCCCTCGAGATGCATGTTTGAGACCCCTGTTCATTGTTTTTCTGAAATGAAAACAAATGTCAGAAAATCTCCTTTAATTACAAAGCAGTTCATAGTGAGTGCAGCCATAAGCAGAAGAAAATGTGGCTAGCAGCATTGTGCTATACTGGCATCAGCATTATCACAACATAATAAAGCATCTGGCTCAGATATTCCCTTCAGTGATCCAGTATATGCCACTCAAGCAGCTGTTTCCACACACACACCTCTGCTTGTGCTGGTTGATCTGCAGCAAAAATGAAGCTCACTAGCACAAACACCACAGACATTTTTTTCCTTTCCTTCTTTCTTCTGAACTCGTTGAATGGCCCTGAGGTGGCCGTGAAAACAAAGATGACAAAATTATCCACTCTGGGGTTTGAAAAGACTTACCCACTGGTAAAAACAAGGGTGAATACTCTGAAATGATCCCTCTGTGCCACTGGATGAGTGGCGCAGAGGGAGGTGGGGGGCGGCATTGCGTTAGCATCAAAGATGATGCCTGGGTGGAGGTTTGAGGCAGAAGACCACACATTTCTCCTCTAGTCACCTGGCTGCTTTAAGAACACTGAACATGCTGGACAGGAGATGGGTAGTGATTCTATGGATCAGCTGAGTGTGGGTCACAGACCATACAGGAACAACTTTACTGTGGCAGAAGGAGCTGGATCTGTTGACAACATGCTGGATTATCAACAAATATCTTCCATTTGTAGTCCCTGCTGCAGCATGCTAATTAGCTTCAAGTAGTAAACCTCCCTTTCCTAACTCTAACTGGGTGTAATAAGGAAAAGCTCCACTACAGACAACCTTGTACATATTCATTCTATCATGTTAGTGTAGTGCTGTCATTAGGGCAGGGCCATATGATGTCAAAGCAATAGCACCCGAAAATGGGCAGTTTTACCTCAATAACGATAAATGTATCATACATGAGGGGGGGTATCAGTTCCCATCTTACTTACTGAAGGTTACTGGGGTAAAAGAGGTCCTAGGGTAACAGAGCAGTGGAGTCCATACTGCACCCCTCCCCTATAAAACAGAATGGTCATTTATCTTTTATCTTTTCTCTGCCTTCCTGACAGAGGAGGCAGTATGTGCGGCTGGGAAAGACTGTCTCTGACTCTGTCAGCATCAGCACTGGATCCCCCCAGGGCTGCGTACTTTCCCCATTGCTCTTCTCCCTGGTCACAAACTGCTGCACCTCAAGCCACCAGTCTGTCAAGCTTATCAAGTTTGCAGACGACACCGCCCTCATCGGGCTCATCTCGAATGGCGATGAGTCTGCTTATAGGAGAGAGGTGTCCCGGCTGGTGTCCTGGTGCAGCCACAACAACCTGCAGCTGAACGCTCAGAAGACTGTGGACAGGATCGTGGACTTCAGGAAAGGCACAGCCCCTCTGCCCCCCCTCGCCCTTACAGATTCCCCCATCACCACTGTGGACTCCTTCCGCTTCCTCGGCACCACCATCACCCAGGACCTTAAATGGGAGACATCAATCAGCTCCCTCATCCAGAAGGCCCAGCAGAGGATGTTCTTCCTGCGGCAGCTGAGGAAGCTCAAGCTGCCCTCCAACATGTTGGTGCAGTTTTACACGGCCATCATCGAGTCCATCCTTACCACCTCCATCACCGTGTGGTACCCTGGAACCACCACCAGGGACAGGCTGAGGCTGCAGCGAGTTGTGCGCGCCGCTGAGAAGGTGATTGGACCAACCATCAAGGACCTTTACACCTCAAGGACCAGGAGGCGTGCAGGTCGGATCATGGCCGATCCCTCTCACCCTGGACACGCCCTCTTTTCCCCCCTCCCCTCAGGCAGGAGACTACGGTCCATTCGGACCAAAACCTCCCGCCACATGAACAGTTTCTTCCCCTCGGCCACCAGGCTGCTGAACACCAAAGGACTTAATCAGACTCCCCAGCACTAAGTACAGCAGCCAACACTGGACACATGATCAACATAATGCCTCTGTCTCCTCTGCACTGACTTACACATTACCCCCACAGAATTGCACATTACATATTTTACTATATTTATTTTTATCTTATTCTATCTTGGTGCATGTTTAGCAATTTTTATTTTATATATATATATATATATATATATATATATATATATATATATATATATATATATATATATATATATATATTTCTTTTTTTTTTCTTTTTATTGATATACTATATGTTGAATGTTGCAGCGTTACACCGATACAAATTCCTAGTTGTATACTACATGTGTACTATACGAACAATGGCAATAAAACTCTTTCTGATTCTGATTCTTAAGCCTCGCAAGCTCATCAAGAGAATGCCAAGAGGTGCAAATCAGTAATCAGAGCAAAAGGTGACTACTTTGAAGAAATTAGAATATAAGACATATTTTCAGTTTTTTCACATTTTTTTTGTTAAGTATATAATTCCATGTGTTAATTGAATGAGAAGGGTGATCAAACTTTTGGCCTGTACTGTGTGTGTGTGTGTGTGTGTGTGTGTGTATGTATATATATTTATATATATATATATATATATATATATATATATATATATTTTTTTTTTTTTTTTTTTTTTTTTTTTTTCTTTTTCCCCCCATATTTGAATGATTCATTTTAACCCAGGGGGGAAAAAATTACCACTTTTAAAGACCGTATATGACTGTATGAGTTACTCAGATGTATAATATGCATCATGGAAAACACAGAAATCACCTCACGGAAGACACACAGACAACAGCTAGCTGATTATTGTATTAGCTTCAGCAACACACCACCATTAAACAGTATTAACTTATGAGCAAATAATCAATATATTATGCTAATATCTGTTCCAACTGTATTGTAATCTCACCTTGTGGCATTTACACACAGTAATAAACCAGGAGTGTATGAATTACAGTTGGGAAAAAGAGGCTGAGATGCCGATCTTAGACAACACAACAGCTAATTCTAAACATGGAGCTGGTACATTCAGGACTGTTGTAACATCTCTGGTATGTTCAACAGCGCGGGATATCTGAAAACTTAGAGAAAATAAGTTGTTCCTGAATAAATATAGTTAAACAATCAACAATAATTAAACTGTGTGGGCTTTCTAACAAAAGGGAAGAGCAGAGCTGGACATGTACACTTTAAAATACTCTTTATTATGAAGTATGTTAATTTAAAGGCTCCTATTTGTGTTGTGTGCAGATAAATGTAGCAGTTTACTTCCCAAAGTCTGGTTCAAATATATAACTGGATGAATAGATCTGAAATGACTCACATATGATGTGCATTTTTTGGGCTCCTGATATCATAGGTGGAACCACCATAGACAATGTTGCGAAAGTGCCAATCTGCCCCCCCCCCCCCCAATATTTTGTCTAATATGTGACATATAATGTCCTCTTCTTTCCTAGATCAGTCACTTTCTGTTCCCAATTTACTTTCAATGTAGGAAACACAAGAGAACGAATCAACCGAACGATGAAGAGAAAATAAAACATTATGACCCCCCCCCTCCCCCTCTCTCTTGGTTTAGCCCAGAATGTCAAGTTGCAGATTCGTTCAAAAATTCCATATAGTTTTTTTAAATATAAAATGGAGTTAGCAGCTAAAAAAAAGAAAGACTGACCAAAAGGGAGACATTCTTACCTTTTTCCTGCCGGTATGCAACTGACCGTACATGTACTTCTATGATCATCCAGACCTTGTGGCTCTATTGTGTCACTATTAATAAGCTAGTTTCAGTGGGGGCACTAAGCTAGTACAAATGCAGTAGACACAATTATTTAGGCCTAGAAACATTTGTTATGAAAACTATAGCAGTTTGAACTAGTAGCTAGAAAATTGTCATTGAACAGAGAAGTGTCCTGTTGCATAGCAACGTCAACACAACGTCTGGGCCTTACTTACACACCTGCTACTCTTACAGACCGTAACACTTCAAAACACTAATGAAAAAGACATAGCGCCTATCCACTGTAAATTTCATGAACATTTTCCTGTCATTGAACTTGCATGATAAGGTCAACGTATCATATATCTGATAATGTCTGAGGTGACTCATTCAATTGGTGCGTTATTATACACATTATTCACTATTTCTTTCTCTCTCTGCAAATTGCAAAAAAATGCAATGCCACTTCAAACCAGTAGATGGTACCACATTACAGAAATATTTACCCTTGTTTTGTTACATAATTATTGATATTAAAGAGGACGATTTGTAAGTAACTGCATTTAAGTCTTTTCAACCAACAGTGTACATTTTTTTGTTGTATGTTAACTCAGGAAAAACACATTTTGTCATTATGATAATTGATTTTTGGTTTATATATCACCTATTGTATGAGTCAGATTTATGTTAAATACCAGAGCTGCATTGCCTGTAATATGGTGATTAATTTGATACCAAACTGTAATATTTTTGAGTAGGTTTTTTATTTGACCTTCATTTGACCCTGTGATCTCTATAGAGGTCAAGCCTGAGGGTCACCTTCAAATTTTAATTTGTAGGATCAATATAAATCTATTCATGGTCAAAATTTGTTTTTCACAATAACAGTAAAACTAGCATACTACCGACTCCACTATATGTCTGTTTCAGCTGTAACCATAAAGTCTGTGTAAGACACTTCTGCAATTGAACCATCAGTCACTTCCTCATCATTTGTTTCCCTTCTGTTCAGACTGGATGGGTGGAATCACATGACTTCACACACTCCACACCACTTTAAGGGGAAATAAGCATATCGCACCAGCACACAGTCAAAATAGAAATAAAAATATTAATTTTCTCTTTTATGAAAACACCCTAACTGTTAAAATGAGGTTGGGTAAATGTTGGGTTTATGGTTTGATGAAGTAAATGAGGAGAGTTAAAAGGTCTGCAGACAGGATGGTTTGTGTGGAGAATAACAGTACCAGCTACAGAATGGAACTCTTTCCATTTCATTTCATTTATTTGTTTATTCAAACAGGTAAAACAAAATAAGTAAAACATACAAAGTATTTAAGCAGAAATTAAAATGACACCTCTTTAACATCCTAGACATCCTTGTTCGAAAGGGTGTAGGATGAAGTAAACAAAACTTATCTAGTCCTACCCCTTTGTATTACTCAGTCAGATCATGTATATGCAACCAAAATGAAAAAGTGCATCAGGAAAAGGGAAACCTGTTCCTTGCTCGAAATTCACATTTCCATTTGTTTCCTGTATCCACTTAGAATGTGGTTTATAAAAACCTGTTTAAACTTTTGCACCGATTCAGAGGTTTTCACTTCTTCACTAGTTATTCCACAGAATGAGTTCTTTAACTGATATACAATGCCTTTTTAAATGAGTACAGTACGTACAGGCGCTTTTTAAACATATAAATTCCCCTCAGATTGTGTTTATGTTCCTTCACTTGAAACAGCCCTTGGACACTTTGTGGTAACTGGGTTTGATTTGCTTTGTGCATTATTTGAATTGTTTTGAGGTCGACCAAATCTAATTTGGTGAACTGTAGGTGTTCTTGGTTACAATCCTTATTGCTTTTTTTTAAAGTCTGAATATTATTTCTGTGTTTGTTTTGTATGTGTTCCCCCACACTTCCACACAGTAGGTCATGTATGGGAGAATGAAGGAACAGTACTATGTGTACAGTGTGTGTACAGTGATATATATATATATATATATATATATATATATATATATATATATATATATATATATATATATATATATATGTGTGTGTGTGTGTGTGTGTGTGTGTGTGTGTGTGTGACTTCCAGGATAATTTAATGTCAATAATGACTCCAAGAAACTTAATTTAATTTACTCTTTCTATTTCTAACTATTTCTAACCAGTGATGAAAGTGAGGTATGAAAAAAAAAACTGAACTTTTTTTTGGTTTGCTAAAAAGTGGCCACACCTACAAGTAGGTCTGGGGGTACTCCCCTGGAAAATTTTTAAAAACTAGACTTTCTTTGGTGCAATCTTGTGCATTTTCAGATCACTATAAAGAGAAAACAGTTTAACCAATAATTGCATTCTACAGTCATATTATTCTACATCACCCATTTTTATGGACAAAAGATTCAAATGTATGCAGTTAATTTTAAACATTATAATGACTTCCATACAAACTTCAATTAGTTTATCCATCATTTCTACACACATTACATGAATACAATTATTTACATTTGCAGGGCTTAAAGTCTACGTCCACAGAAGTAGACTTTAGACTTTAGACTGTTTGTCCATCTTCTTTTTTACTGGCTGAGTTTGAGCAAAATCATGGATGTTTATTTTCCTTGTTTTCTTGACACTTGGTGATACTGTCAAAGAGCGTACATATTAAGAGGTCTAACTCACATCACAGCCGCCGTGACAAAGTGGCGCGTGGTGCATCTTGGTCCGAGCATGGAAGAAAAGGACGAGGCCAGTTTTGTGCGTCCCCAAACTGAAACAATAGCCGCAAATTCTCGGCGGGGAAGAGCTTGTTTAGATTTCCTAAAGATGATACCAGGTAAAACACGTGTTTTGATCAAGAAACAGGCTTTTGTTTAATTAAAATACAGCATTTTAATGTTTGTTTATGAGCGATAATGAGGTAAAAACACAGCCCCTACATCACACACCATCACATTCACTTTCGTTTCATAAACAAAACCTGATAAAACTTTGTAATTTAAAATAACCAGACTAATTATTAATCTGACACACAAAATATAATGTTTACATTGACAAATATCACATTTTTGCAATTATAAAACAGAAGATGCAATTTGTATACACATTTAATTACACTCCATCAGTGTTTAGTTTGGATCCATGTTTATTTTGTGATTATGATGTGCCATGAACATGGTGTATGAACAAAAATGGTCAAGGTTGTTAATGACAATGTTAATGCTGCTCATTGTCCATTCTTTTTTATGTTATATTACTGTGTGAATGTTATTACTTTTATGATTTATTAATAAAGGACAATAAAAAACTCATTGCGTTCTTTCTTTTAATATTCTACAAAAATTACATCATATATTAAATTCCAAACATTACCATCTGATAAGGATGTGCTATATCTGATAAATTCTTTATAAATAATTATTTTAAAAATTGTCAACTTTTGGTGATCATCAATCTCAATCAATCTATCATAAGTTGATTTTATTACTCTAATTGAAACAGCTAAATTGACATTATTCAAATCAAGTAGTGTGATGGTTTGATCTGAGTAATAAGGAGTCTACCAACTTGATATAAACAAAAGAACAAGCAGCGATTAATTAGCTTTCCTGACATGTTCATTTCAAAAACTTGAAAACAAGTAAGGCCAATGAGTTCTTTTATTAATTACAATTTTATTTATCAATCAATCGATGAATTACTAATGAATTTGACTTTTTTATGATTGTAAATTTATGCTATTCAAAGGCTGACGTCAGACACTTGCTGGCACTGGTTTCCACCTTCGATAGAGGGCGCTGCGGTCGCGGCATTGTCACGGTTAGAGTTCAACCTCTTTATATGTACGCTCTTTGATACTGTTGTATCTAACTGTCCACTCCTTTCTCCTTTTGATATAATGAAGCCAATTGGAAGCCGTTTTACTCAGCTATACACTGATGGACCAATGAAAAGCCGGGAAACAACGGCGCTCAGCTCCGGACAAGAATTAAGATGGCGGCTCGCATGTACACGCTTCCGCAATGAAGTAAAATGTTTTCCTGTCATTTTTCTGCCATTTATGCATTTTTTTCAGGATGAAAAAAACCGGACGGAATTATCAATAATTTGAAAAAGACAGATTTCCGGTAAAAACCGGAAAACTTTAACAATAAAATATCAACTATTAGAGACAAAATAGACACATTTCTCCCAAATATTAGATCATAAAAAGCAGTGGTTTCAAACCTAGGCCTTTTTATAAATCCCTCTGTAACACTAAATAATTTCACCACTGTAGACCAAACTGATGTCATATTTATTATCATGTCTTCCAAATCATCACCTGCCTCTTAGATCCAATTACAACTAAACTCTTTAAAGAGATTCTGCCCCTAATTATTAACACTGTCCTAAATATAATTAACACTTCATTAATTACTGGATATGTGCCACAGTCATTTAAATATGCTGTTATTAAACCAATTCTGAAAAAGCCTACCCTAGATCCTGACATTTTAGCCAATTATAGGCCTATATCCAATTTGCCCTTCCTGTCAAAGGTTTTAGAACGAGTAATAGTTAAACAGCTGTGCCAATTCCTGCAGGATAATAGTTTATTTGAACAGTTTCAGTCTGGCTTTCGTGCCCATCATAGCACTGAAACAGCGTTAGTTAGTTACTAATGACTTATTATTAGCCGCTGACATCAGACTAATATGGGTCCTGGTGTTATTAGACCTTAGTGCAGCCTTTGACACCATTGACCACAGTATCTTAGTGCACAGATTAGAATGTGATATAGGTATTAGAGGAGCAGCCCTCTGCTGCTTTAAATCATATTTATCTAATCGCTACCAATTTGTTCACGTCAATCAACAATCATCACAGTCCTCCAGAGTTAATTATGGCGTTCCTCAAGGGTCAGTCCTTGGGCCTATTTTGTTTACACTATATATGCTCCCTTTAGGTAACATCATTACAAATCATGGCATTAATTTTCATTGTTATGCGGATGACACACAGCTATATTTATCGATTAAACCTGATCAGACCAGACAAATAGATAAACTAAGTACATGTGTCCAAGACATAAAGACTTGGATGAGTGACAATTATCTTTTACTGAACCCTGAAAAAACTGAAGTCGTTATGATTGGTCCTAAAAATGCGAGAGACTCCCTACCTGACCACATAGTTACTCTGGACAACTTAAGTGTAACACCCAGTGACACAGTTAAAAATTTAGGAGTTTTATTTGATCCAGATCTTTCATTCAAAATGCACATTAACCAAACTTGCAGAACAGCCTTCTTTCACCTGCGCAACATTAGCCAAAATTAGGAATATTCTGTCTAAAACGACTGCAGAAAAATTAATTCATGCATTTGTTACATCACGATTAGATTATTGTAACTCCTTACTTGTAGCGTGTCCTAAATATTCCCTAAAAAGCTTCAACTGGTTCAAAATGCAGCAGCAAGATTATTAACAGGATCAAATAGAAGAGAACACATCACCCCTGTGCTCCAAACCCTGACCCCTGACCCCTAACCCTATCACCCCTGTGCTCCAAACCCTGACCCCTGACCCCTAACCCTATCACCCCTGTGCTCCAAACCCTTCATTGGCTACCAGTTGAGTCTAGAATTGAATTTAAAATCCTCCTCCTTACATATAAAACCATTAATGGTATGGGCCCCTCTTATCTTAAAGATGATCTGGTTCTGTACCAACCCAATAGAACCCTTCGTTCTCAGAATGCAGGTTTATTGAAAGTTCCTAGGGTTTCTAAAAGTACAGTAGGAGCTAGAGCCTTTAGTTATCAGGCCCCTGTCTTATGGAATCATCTTCCCTTTAATATTAAAGATGCCGAAACAGTCTCTACATTTAAAATTAGGCTTAAAACATTCCTGTTTGAGAAAGACTATGGTCAGGTTAGTTAAAAATTATGTGAGTCATATATCATGTATACATGATGTATGAGTCACAGTTCAGTCTAGGCTGCCCTAGGAGTTAGAGTGCTGGGGGAAGTACAGACACTGAGTTCTTTCTTCTCTTTCTCTCTCTCACACCTGTTTGTGTCATTTTTATAACATATCTTTCATACCAAGTCTGTTCATGACTAGTCACCTGGTGTCCCCTTTACCCCCTCCCCCCCTGGGGGGAGTGGTGGCTCTCCTGACAGTGCCTGCACGGGAGCCATGGACGACAGGATCTGGAAAATCTCGCCTGTGCCGACCTGTGACCCTGGACCACTGCCCCTGCCTGTCTGGACCAGCCCCCCCTCCTGCATTTATACATGGACGTTCATCTATAGTCTGTCCGTCCATGGGAGTGGATCTGTCCTTCAATGTGGTTCTCCTCAAGATTTCTTCTTTTTCCCACTGGGTTTGGAAGTTTTTTCTTGCCGAGAAGGAGGGTCTAAGGACAGGGGGAGGAGCTAAGGACAGGGGGAGGGTCTAAGGACAGGGGATGCCTGGGACTTTTCATGTATTTCTGTAGTTGATTATGTTTTTGTAAAGCCCTCTGAGACGACTTTGTTGTGATTTAGGGCTTTATAAATAAAATTGAATTGAATTGAATTGAAAACTTTCATCACTGTCTAACTAACTCTGACTCTTTCTATTTCTAACTGACTTTTTTGTCTGATTTCCAAATATTGTGAATTTGGTTTTGCTTAAATTTAATGTGAGTTTATTTGAGTCAAACCAACTCTTCAGTTTTTTCAATTCATCTGCCACTGTGCCCAAGAGTTGTTCCAAATTATCCCCACAGCAAAGCAAGTTAGTGTCATCTGCAAATAAAATAATTTCAAGTATATTTGAAACCTCACATATATTATTGATGTGAAGGATGAACAACAATTGTCTCAGCACTGAGCCCTGGGGCACCCCACACTTCACTGTCTGGAGTTTGGATTTACTGTTATTGATCTGCACATATTGGTTTCTGTTACTTAGGTGACTGGATATCCAGGAGAGTGCTTGGCCTCTAATTCTGTATTTTTGTAGTTGTATTAATAATGGGTCATAGTCAACTGTGTCAAAATCTTTTTTTTAGATCTAAGAATACTCCAAATGCATATTGTTTGTTTTCTAGTGCAGATTTTTTGTTTTCTATAAATTCCATAAGAGCAAGGGATGTTGTTGTTTTACTTCTGAAACCATATTGTTGTTCACACATCACATTATGTTTTGTGATGAAGTTTTCCAGCCTTGTATAGAATAATTTTTCATGTATTTTAGAGAATTGTGTCAGTAGTGCAACAGGTCTGTAGTTGAGGAGTAAGTGTCTTTTTCCAGATTTGAAAGTGAGTATGGCTTTAGCAGTTTTAATATTTCTTGGGAAAACACCATTTTTTAGTGATTGGTTACAAATATATGTGAGAGGTTTGACCACACACTCAATATTTTTAACCAATGACATATCAAAGCCATTACAGTCTGTTGACGTCTTAATCTTGAGGTTATTAACAATGTCAGTCATTTCTTTTTCATTGGTTCCCTTTAAGAACATAGATTCACTTACATTCCAAACTTTACTTTCTACTTCATTCATGTCTCCAGTGTTTGTAATCTGTCCAGACAGACTAGGACCGACACCAACAAAGAAATCATTAAATTCATCTCTAATTTCGTTTGTGTCATTACTAGTTGTTATTTTTGCTTATGAAGTAATTGTTGTATTCATCTCTGTTTTTTTCTTTTTTTAATAATGTCATTCAATACCTTCCATGTATTTTTTATATTGCTTTTATTTTCCACTAGTAAATTGTTGTAATATTCCTTTTTGCTGATTCTCATGATTCTTGTTTGTTTATTTTTATAGGTCTTGTATTTTGTTTCTGCTTCTTTAGTTCTTTGTTTGAGAAAATCTTTATATAAAACATGTTTCTTCGACATGCATTTAATAAACTTCTAGTTAGCCACAGCTTATTACCAGGTTTCTTTACCAAAGGCCAATTTTTGTCATAAAGAGCCTTTGTTATTGATATGAATGTGTCATAGGCTTCGTCCACATCATCAACATAAACCTCGTGCCAGTCTTGTTTCATCAAATCATATTTAAAAGTGTTCCAATGGAACACTTTAAATGAAGTTAACAATCATAGGGTTGAAGTGTTTGCTCTGTGTTTCCAAGGTGATCACAAGGACGATAGATTTTTTCTTACATCCTGCTGTTCGTAGGTAAAAAGTAAGTGAAATGAAACGTCACAAAGAAATGGTAGATTGAGTTTAAAACCTTGACAGATTGTGAAAAAGCTTTGTAGGATCCAGACCAGTGGACCCAGACCAGTGAATCCAGTCTGGGCTTTATGTCCATGAGCAGGTCAAGGGGAGGCCCCAACCCCTAGGGGAGGCCCTGCCTCAGTATTTGAACAACCCTGGTTTAAGGTGCCTCCCAGAGACAAAGCTGTTGACGTCAGTCGTGGTGAAATCAAAGTGTTGTACAGAGAGTCTGCCACAGTTTCTAAAAGTAGAATCCAAATAATGACCGACAGTCTCACACATCAGCTGCTGGATTCTCAGTTTAACACTTAACTCACACCAAAGCAGTGTGGATGTGCCAGAACCAGTGTGTCCTTTAAACTCTTCCTCCAAATGCTGAAACTCTGTCACACCCAAAATAAAAATAGATTTCATCAATGAAATGATGGGAATCTGTGTAAAAAAGCTGGTCTCTTCAGCGGGCTGGCGGCATTGGTATGCACACCGTTGCTCAGCTGGACGATACCCTACACAATGTGACATATAAATATAATAAAAATAAAATATAATTAAAAAAGAAGAAAGGAAAAAGGAAGAGAAACAGGAGGAGTGAAAAAGGAAAGAAAAGGGAGGAAAAAAGGGAAAAACATAGAGAACAGGGTGAAGTAACAAAAGAGGGGGAAAAGAAATGAAGAAAAAAGAGAAAAATAAAAGAAAAAAGGGGGAAAGAGAAGGTTGACGTTTGGTTATACTTATTTGTTTCACTGTCACCACTTCTATTTTCTAAATGTATTTAAATAACATTTTATGACATTTGTTTTCATTTGACAGTATCAGGCCCGCAAAAAATCTAAATTGGTCCATCACTAGTAAATAGCTGATAAAACAAAGTTTTGCAAAAAAATGTGGCTTTGACAATCCCAAAAACATGTTTTTGGTTTGATTTTCAGTCCAAGCTATAGATTGTTCAGCTGTAATGTAATATTTCCATTTGACGCTTGGGCTAAAATTGGTGCTTTCCTCTGCATTTGTCTTTAGCAACGTTGGGTAACCACTAGTACCTTCACCATATGTTAGCAGACGCTCATACTTTTGTGTTTTGTGCATTATTCAAAACATAATTTGTTTGCTGTAAAAATTATACTACATTACATGTATTTAACCCAGCAGAGGTTAATTTCTTGCCGGTTTTGGGGTTTTGTTGTTGTTATAAACTTTCCACTGTATCCTTGCTACAGAATGTTCTGAAGAAGAAGAAGAAAGTGATGTTGAAGCAGAACCTTTTTCCACTAAATCTACTCTAAAACCTTTCAGTCACATCTCACCAACCTTTCTGACTGACGACAATGTTTGTTCATTTACATAATAAGTCAAGTGCAAAAGGTTCCATTTTATATTCCACTTGAGCACCTCCAGATTTTGTTCAGTTTAATTGGATTACTCTAAGAAACCATTTGTGCCATCTGTGCAGAAAGAGTCAGGTTAACTGTAGGTGTTAGGAATCCACAATAAGCATTAAGTCTTTCACAAGGGCGTGGTAATGTCTGTTTTTCAACCACTGCATTAATCATCAGCCCCTTTTTCACCAGATTGCTAGGAAATGTCATTACCAGGCTATGAATATTACATATTCACCTGGCTAACAGAGTTAGCCATGTTTAATCTTTTTTTTTCACCCCGCCCCCCTGAAGAGGAGAGAGGGTTTTTTTTTTATTGGTTCATGTGTTTGATTGTTTGTTTGTTTGCAAGCAGCTTTACGCAAAAACTACTGGACCAATGGACAGTGGATGGACAGAGTTTATGATATGTTGAAAAACAAAAAACAGTCACTTTTTAGTCAGTTTTCTTTTTTTTTCAACTTGTGGACATCTACACGATCAATAAATCAAATCGGAAAATACTGGATTTTCACTGAAACATACAAATAGAGCAGAATAAGGGACTAAATGGTGATAAATCACTTAAGAAATGTAAAAACCCCATGCAGAACTGACACCTGGGTCTTTATAGGTTAGGAAATGTCTGTACATGAACATCAAATATCGCAATATTATCATATTCATTTTACTGTACACTCTTATCCCATATCACAAGTTTTGTTAATATTGTGCAGTGCTACTACCCACCTACTAGGAACTAACTTCAAATAGCATTTGGGGTAGAGGGGAAGCTTTTTAATTCGGTAACCCAAAAGCAAAAGTCAGTGGGAAAGGTCCAACAGTGAAAAGAAGCCAAAGCCTTCCATTAAAAACAGTTTTCAGTTAGTCATGAGTGGTGCAACAATAACAGCCTTCTACTGACAGTGCAGAAAGTCTAGACCATATTAATGAAACTATCTAGTAGATGAGGTTTTTATTCATCTCTGCAGTGTGACACTTGTGTTGCTTTAACCACTGACCAAGCTGAAAACAAAATGTAGTACTATTCCCGCACATTGATTTGCTCCACTGCTTCTGTCTCCATTTACTAATAATTACCAATGCATACTCGCCAATTACTTGGCTCCAACAAACATTTAAGGCAGTCTGAAATCCACACACTCATTATGCAGATGACAAAGAAAGGGAGAAAAAAAAAGAAAAAGCCTGCTTAGAGCGACTCCAATTAAAATTCTTTTGGCCTTGACAACATACAACCAAGTGAATAGAACAATATGCACCTAGTTTAGCCAGCAGGTTTTGTTATAGTTACACTTAATTCTTTATTACTCTTTTTAAAAAAACAAATATGAAGATCTTTTTGTATGTTTTTTGGGGGTAGGGGGTGTTAACCAAATGTTAAAGTTGCTCAAGAGGCAGATATGAAACAGACATTCCTACCAGAGATGCAGCAGACATTTTTATTGTCCGTCATTTTGACGGACAGGGTCGTAAAAATTCTGTCACGACACATTATTATTCATAATTTCAAATGACATTTTTAATGAGTCATATTTAATGACATTTAATATTTAAAAAATCTCAGTGATACAGTAACTGCCATTCCTACTGGATGATAAATCATCATCGTGCATTTTTTCATACTTTTATCAATTCATTCCATTTACTGGACTTTTGAAAAGAACCTCCTTCAAAATAAAACAAACTGGCAACGGATAAACTGCGGATCGACGGCTTCATCCATGAATCTGCTTTTATTTTGTCACTTCCTCTCCTGCCACCTGCCCACAATTCCTCTAACTTCACCTGTGCCTGTACCCATGCAGTTTATTTATTTAGCTGTCGCATGTTTGTGTGGTTTACACTGTTGGATACCAGACCTGGTCTGGGGTTTAGGTTAATTAGGGTTAGGGTTAGTCCTGGTCCAGGACTGTGTTGTGTTGTATTCAGTGTAATAGTGAACAGTGTTGTATTTAGAGATGAAACAATTCTTTGAGTAACTTGAATAATTTGAGTACAAAACATGTTTGAGGCAAATTAATTGCCTCAAAGATTAATTGAATTCATGTCAAAGTTCATCCGGATTCTATCATATCACTGTGGCTCCTCCACTATCATTGTTTCACACCGATGGTTTTGTCCATGGGCCAGACAAGATGTTGGTACCACTCAAGGTGGCAAAGGTTGCTTATACTTTTTGAAAAGATAGTCTGTAGTTAATATTTTTGGATGATAACCCTTCTGGAGTCACAGCTAAAGTAGTATTATCAGCTCTTAAAGATACTCTCCCCCATTGAAAAAACTAATTTTTGACAGAGGTACATATGTTGTTACTGATCTTTGTTAAAGACACATTTATATTATGTAGGATAGTTGTCAATAGATTTGTGTGCACAGATTGGATACCCATGCGTATTTGTTAAAAATTACAAGTACAGCTTCAAAATTTACAAGTATAACTTACAGCTAGCCTACAACTTCCCACAAGTGACATAACTGTCAAAATGCATCATCACCACATCTACAGGCATTACTTGTTGAGAAAAGAAACATAGATCATAAGGTCTATGTTTTTTGAGCAAATTCTTTAACAGTTGATCTGTACTGTATAGTTAATAGCCTAAGATAATTAATGCATGAATAGTCCTGGTCATTGACCATTACACCATATTTTGTACTATAATAATAATAATAATAATAATAATAATAATAATAATAATAATAATAATAATAATAATAATAATATAATAATGGAAGGTGACCAGTTCCCCACGTGACGTTGGAGTCAAATTTGAGGCAAATCGATGTTTGTATGTCCGAACTACAGCCTTTTTAGGGGGTGCTATAGAGCAAAATTACAATTTCCATTGATAAACTGGTGTAGGACTGAGAAATAGACGTCTGAGTCAAATTTCAGCCAAATCCGTGTTTGTACGTCCGATCTAATGCAATTTTATTAACAGTGTATTTGGCGAATCTGTAGGGGGCGCCTTAGTGCAAAATAACAATTTCATATGACAAACAAGTGTAAACCCAGGAGGTAGACATCTGAGTGAAATTCCAGCCAAATCGGTGTGCATATGTCTGAACTACAGCCATTTATGTTCATCATCACATAACAAACATGTGTACCAATTTTCATAGATCTAACTTCACTAGGGTGTGATCTGGCCTAATACAAACTATTTCACCTTTTGTAGGGGCAGCCATTGTAGTAAAAGTAAATTTCTAGGGGGCGCTATAGTACAAAATCAGAATGTCTTTAGCTAAATGGATGTACACCTGGGACATAGACGTCTGTGTCGAATTTCAGCCAAATCAATGTTCGTATGTCCAAGCTGAAGCAATTTATGTAGTGGTATTTTTTCTCGAAATCTTCACAAATTTTGCGACATCATAGCACAAAAATGATGCAACTTTTCCTAATAAATTGGATAACTTTTGATGTCACACTTGTCTAGATCATGTTCACCGTTTTTGAGCTCATTTGGCCCAACGGCCAAGGAGCAGAAAACGATATCCAAGATAGCGTACTTCCTGTTGGTTTATGGGCGTGGCCATCAGTAGGTTTTTTGTTCACCATCATATGTCATATTTCTTGACTGACTTTTATGAAATCTATAAATACTTAATAATTTGGTGAGTTTTCATGCATGTTCAGGGGGTCAAATTAGAGCTCAAAGGGCTGAATCACAACAAACTGCACCCAACGTGGTACGCGGTGAAGCCCTAATTAAGCCCTACCCTTTTGGTAGGTTGTGGACCCACCCGCTGACAAAAAAGTTATATGCCGCCAAACTTTTCTCACATCTGCTGGGAGGGTAGGGGGGTCAAAGGGACAGGGTGGCGAACCGCACTAACTTGACTCCCACCAACTCAACCTCCGGTACACCCCTCCAATGGTGGCCTGTCCGGGGATGGGTCCATGCACCGAATCCCTGTACGGGGCGCATCGCTGTACCTTGCCCTTGCACGCTGGTGGATAAAATCAGTAAAAAACTGCCCATTGATAAGGAAATGAACAACACGTATATGGACCGAGATGAGCACACCCCCAACAGGAAAATAGAAAAGGTCACATGAAAAAAATATTGATTTGAAATGTTCATTTAGTGATTTGAGCCTCATTTATGTGATTCATGTGGGAATAAGGGTCAGAACATGCAACACAAGCTTTTTTCTTTGGAAAAGAAAAGTATATGTATATACACACACACACACACACAGTGATACCTCTACTTATGAAGACCTAGTTAACGAATAATCCAAGTAAGGAAAAACCTTTACCTCAATTTTTCATCTCTGAATACGAAAGAAAATTCTATTTACGAAAGGAAACCCCGAGACAAAAATAATGTGCACATTACTGTACGTACTGTACATAACTGTACATCATGTACGTACTGTACATAGCGTCCCATTGGCTATGAGGAAGCTACCCATGATGTACATATACACATATATATACTATAATTAAATAATGCCACCTAACTGATGTAGATTTTCTTTCTGGCAAGAAGCCTTGGTTTTGGGTGATTTTCTCTTGTTGGTTTTGGGTGATTTTCTCTTGTTGGTTTTGGGTGATTTTCTCTTGTTGGTTTTGAGTGATTTTCTCTTGTTGGTTTTGGGTGATTTTCTCTTGTTGGTTTTGGGTGATTTTCTCTTGTTGGTTTTGGGTGATTTTCTCTTGTTGGTTTTGGGTGATTTTCTCTTGTTGGTTTTGGGTGATTTTCTCTTGTTGGTTTTGGGTGATTTTCTCTTGTTGGTTTTGGGTGATTTTCTCTTGTTGGTTTTGGGTGATTTTCTCTTGTTGGTTTTGGGTGATTTTCTCTCATTTTTTAGTCTTGTTACCGGGAACTCACTCTAAACTGCTTCAGAATGATTATGATGTGCTCAGTATGTGTCAATATTCTATTGAAATTAGATGACAAAATGTTGAGCCCATTTGTCTCCTACATTGCAGGACCTGTCATGCAGGACCTGCCCCTACATTGCAGGACCTGTAAACCCCCCGTACTTATTTTATTTTTCTTCTCTTATACGCCAGTGCGACTTATATATGTTTTTTCATTCTTTATTAAGCATTTTTTGCTAGTGTGAATTATACTCCGATTTATAGTCTAGAAAATACAGAAATATTGCATACTGGAAAGAGTATAGAAGAGTAATAGAATTTACCATGTTGTACTTTTACATAAATTGATGAAAACTAAAATAAATAAATAACAGCCAGACACATATGTGATTCATTGTAACATCAAATTTTAACAGATGACTTACTGAACTAGTCTGTGAAACTTATTAACCTATTATTATCATTGAAGTATTGAAATCACAGTTCAGTCTAAGCTGCCATAGGAGCTATAAAGCTGGGGGATGTACAGCCCTTGTGTCACTCTCTCATCTGTATTTGTAATTTCTTAAAATCTACTTTACATATCAAGTCTGTTCAGGACTATTCACCCAGTGTCCTCTTTCCCCTCACTCACAGTAGTATCTGCAGAAGGAACCCTAGCCAACATGATCTGTAGTGACTCACCTGTGTCCTGTACTGGCCTCTGACCTCAGACTTCCTCCCCACCCTCACTCATTTGATTGATAGGTGGATGGATGGATGGATGGATGGATGGATGGATGGATGGATGGATGGATGGATGGATGGATGGATGGATGGATGGATGGATGGATGGATGGATGGACATCATAAAGTGAACTGTGAGCCCGGGGCCTGAACCCATCATGAAGTGAACCGTGAACAAGGGGCCTGAACACAAAGTGAAGACACTGAACACACAAGGACCAACCAATTACATTTTGGTGCAGATCTGGAAGAGATCCTGGATTCTGGATCACTTTGAAATGCATTCTCCATGTACTGCAATGTTAACAACAAAAATTTCAAAGTGATTCAGAATCCAGGGTGTCGTCCGGATCTTTACCAAAATCTGCTGATTGGTCCTTGTGTCATTCCCAAGATATCCCGAAAGTTTCATCAAAATTCATCCATAACTTTTTGAGTTATGTTGTACAAAGACAGACACACAGACAGACAGACAGATAAACACCAGTACAAACATAACCTCCTCGGTGGACCTTGTGATGGGAATATTTACCTTTTGCCTGTGTGAATGTCTCACTGATACTGTAAACAGTAAATAAACAGTAAGTACGCACATTTTTGAGGGGAGTTTCTCACTCTCTCCAAGGAAAGACATGGGTCTGGGAAAGGAGTGTTTTGTCTTTCATCCCTCTCCACCTGGCAAATGTTACGGAGTATAAAGAAGCTATGTTTTAAATGGTAAATGGACTGCATTTATATAGCGCTTTTCCACCTTCATGGTGCTCAAAGCGCTTTACATTAGCCTCTCATTCACCCATTCACACACCAGTAGGTTTCTAAGGTTTACAGTAAGTCCTACTGGGGGCCTAAGTCAGGGTTCAGTATCTTGCCCAAGGACACTTCGACATGTGGACAGCCGTTTTAGACTATTCTGTGAGACAGAACATCTGACGACAGCTCATTCTGTTCATGTTCTCACTTGCATGCAAGTTCCAAATTAATTTGTTCATCTCTTCCCATCCCATGCATGTGACGGACGGAGGACCGAGGTCGGGGAAGTGATCAGCCGATGGACTATAAGGTCATATCCCTGTTGGTAAAGACAAAAACCAGAGGACAGGGACCGAGCTGGAACTCTGCCCGCACTCCACCGGAATCTGAACTGGAAGTGTGGAGATGAGATCACACTCGGTGAGAAAGTTTTAATTTGGGTTAAAAAGCGGGCTCTTGGTCTGAAACTCATGTCACCTGCCCACTGTCTGCTGTTAGTGTGCACAATACAGTAGAGGACAATTTAGATTCATACTAAAGCTAAATTGCATGTAAATGGACTGCACTTATATAGTTCTTTTCCACCTTCTTGGTGCTCAAAGCGCTTTTCACCCATTCACACACACACTCATACTACACCAGTAGGTTTCTAAGGTCTAAGATGAGTCCTACTGGGGGTTCAGTGTCTTGCCCATGGACACTTCGACATGCCAGAGCTGGGACGCGAACCGCCAACCTCTCAGTCATTGGGCGACCCACTCTACCAACTGAGCCACAGCCACCACAGCATGTAACCTTTAACATAGAACTGGATACATTTAGATCCTAAATTGTGTTACTGGTGAACTAAAGGGAGCTGCCCGAAAGGGACTGTGTAATACAGGTGTACTGGGATTACTTCATGTGTAGGTTTTTTTTAGTTGTTTTATTTTCCGTGGGGTGTGAACTCCAGAAAAACAAAAAGCCGGATGGAAGATTTTTTTTTGTTTTTTGTCCTTTAACGTGACTCAAAAGAAAAAAACAAATGGGCAATGGGCAATGGGCTGAGTAAGGGTGACATGGGGTTGGACCGGGAGGCTCCAGTTCCAAAAGACATGTTGAAAAAATATGGAGAAAAAGATTTTGTGTGCACCCACATCTGGGTCATGAAATATGGGTTTCCTAAAACGGGTATCTTAAGTCTGGCAAATGTCTACGAAGTATAAAGAAGCTGTGTTTTAGAGTAGTCACCACAACACATGCTCGTTCTGTTCATGTTCTCACTTGCATGCAAGTTACAAATTAATTTGTTAATCTCTTCAATAAATAATTGTTTGTTGACTTTAACAGTTTTCTCTCCTTTTGTGATACAAAACTTCCACAACAACCTCCTTTCATTCGAGGGGGGGGGGTCTGCCTTGGCGGAGGTCTGCCCTCTAAAGTGCTTTTGTAGTTACTATTAAGCTAGCACTACACATCATGTTACTAGCAGAGGAATTCACAAAGACCAGTTGCTTATTTGTAGACTCACTCTGTCACTGTCAGGGTCTAGCATCTCCACAGTTGCTGGTCTGGTCACACACTGGGTATTGTGCAAACATATATTGTGATGTTGATGCTCAGACAATATACTATACAGCTCCAAAATAAGTCAAGTGGAATTAAGCTTTATTCAGAATTGAACAGCAATAAAAACTCAGGAACAAATTAGCATCTTTCTGTGTTTGATGAGCAGTGTCTGTGCTGTTGTGTTAATGCTGGTACCATCATCTGTGCCTTAATCTGTGGAGTCATTCTGTATTTGAGCAGCTCTTGGGATGCCCGTCATGTCAGCAGGTTATACACTTTAAGGCGCTGACATGACAGTTTGAAGCTGGAGTTGTGGTGAGGCTTTGAGAAAACCAGGGTATTGTGCTTAATATGCTGAACAAGAAAAACATCTCCACCTTTTGTCAGCTACCAGGAAACCCAACATTTCTTGTACGGAAATGGTAGCAGGAGACAGAATCAGCGGCGTTCAGCGATAGCGGACATGTGACAGTTCTGGGAGAAACAGAATGACCTCTGTGTTTGGATGTTCAGAGAAGTAACAAAAGACGCAAATCACAAAACAAGACCAAAGCTAATCCATAATCCAAAACAAAACCAAAAAAAGACTCAAAGAGGCACGCTACCTCCCTTCTGCCAACCGCGAATCCAACTTTTGGTCATTTATTCCAAGGTTCCCTGCTAGTGAAAAATCTAACTCAGCCAAGGTGTTGAATTGAATCCCGGTATCATTCATTCTTTTCATATTCAACTGAGAATCCATAACCAGAAAATGAAAAAAAAAATATTTTTTTTAAATTATTAACATACAAATTAGTATTAATTTATTAATTAATTTATTTTTAATGTCAGTATATTAATAGTCACATCTCAGTCCAGCTATTATTGGCATTTAAGTAGTGAACTGGAGTTAGAGAAATCTCAGTTTACAGCCGCAGCAGGAGAATCCAGTTACTGTTTGACTCCCAGACACAAGATAGTGCTACATGCCCTTCAGCGTTAGCAATATTCTGGTTGGTGCCATAGAAGACCAACAATCTGTAAACAAAGGATCAGTCAAATTTGAACACCCAGAGAAAATATGGATCAGATGCATGAAGACATGAACCACAAGCATGAACATATGGACCACAACCATGAAGACATGGACCACAACCATGAATATCAGACCACAACCGTAAAGATACAGACCACAACCATGAAGATATGGACCACAACCATGAAGATATAGACCACAACCATGAAGCTACAGATCACAACCATGAAGACATGGACCACAACCATGACGATACAGACCACAACCATGAAGACATGGACCACAACCATGAAGCTACAGATCACAACCATGAAGATATGGACCACAACCATGAATATCAGACCACAACCGTAAAGATACAGACCACAACCATGAAGATATGGACCACAACCATGAAGATATAGACCACAACCATGAAGCTACAGACCACAACCATGAAGCTACAGATCACAACCATGAATATCAGACCACAACCGTAAAGATACAGACCACAACCATGAAGATATGGACCACAACCATGAAGATATAGACCACAACCATGAAGCTACAGACCACAACCATGAAGCTACAGACCACAACCATGAATATCAGACCACAACCGTAAAGATACAGACCACAACCATGAAGATATGGACCACAACCATGAAGATATAGACCACAACCATGAAGCTACAGATCACAACCATGAAGACATGGACGACAACCATGACGATACAGACCACAACCATGAAGATATGGACCACAACCATGAATATCAGACCACAACCGTAAAGATACAGACCACAACCATGACGATACAGACCACAACCATGCATGTATGGACCACAACCATGCAGCAGAACAGTATATTTGGTACAAATTGTTTCAAACTCTGATTTATTACAGTTACTTACATGTTGTCATGGTGACCCATTTATATACAGCCATTTATTGATCTAGGTTAAAAAAATAAACACAAATGTAACTTATCCAATTACTCAAATAATCAATGAAAAAAAATCTACATAATCTTTGATTCCAAAAACATTCAATAGTTGCATCCCCAATTCTTTCTGATTGAGCCAATGGGAGATCAATGCTCATTTTATCTGTGTTTAATCAACATGTATATGAATTTCACTGAGATGATTAGAGTAGGTGTAATGAGAACACTGGAAAATAACAATAATGCTGGTGTGAGTTTCCATTTCAAAGGCAGTGCTTTCCCAATACACTCCACATGTTCCCTCAGAAAAACTCACTTTCCAATAACTAACACTGCCTCCCCAGTCACTATCTGTCAAGTTTCATTTTGAAGCACATACCTTTATCACAACAAAAAAAGAACACTCCTCTGAGATCCTTCTGTAGAATTATTGCAATTATGTGGATGCTGGGTTGCGCTGAAAGCTCCATTTTCCACCAAAACCATTGTCCTTATTCCCTGTAATTGTAGTGATTATTCCAATATAAAACGTTGGCTTTAACAACCTCTGTCTACGTGTATTTCTTTCCAGGGATTTACTGTGAGAAAGCGTTTCCATTAATGATGGAATTCATGACGGCAACACACACTCACTTCACCCTTAATTGAAATGTGTTATATATAAACGTAAAATAACAGACACAACTGCACTGGAAAACGTGAAATTGTTTAAAGTACATATGAAAATATAATGTAGCAACTCTTAACATAGTAGCAGCTCATAATGTAATAACTTAAATTAAATGAATGTTGATAATGTAATAAACGACTCATAATACAATACCATCATAAGAACATTGTAAATGGCTTTGCAATATAATGTAATAACTTATTACATTATTACATGTAATGTTGTAATATTTATTACATTATGTAATAATTCTAATTTATTTTTTATGAAATAAAAATAAAGCAGTTTTACTTTGGCAACATCAGTTTTGTCTGGATTTTCTGCCTCAAAAGCAGTTCCTTAAGGTCTTCATCTGCAGGTTTTGGAAATCTAGAAAATCATGGTAAAAACTGGGCAGAAAAATAGTCTTGTTGATTCTTTAAGAGCAGGAAGGAGAAAAAGAGTTGCATTATCACCATTTTTTACCTTTGCCATTGCTGCAAGGTCAAAGGTTAACTATGGTTAAATAATGCTTTTGAAGCATTCCTATACAATACGTCACCATCTATTGAAAGGTGTAGTTGACTAATCAGATAATTATTAATTTTTTCTTAAATTTAGCATGAATTTGATTTAATTATGTGTCAAATACAACAAACACAAGAAAGATGGGTACAATGAAAAATAAATGTTTAATTGAACATGCTGCAGATTTGTATAAAAATGTAAACCGTCCTATCTAAAACCAACTAAACACATTACTACGTCTGCCTTGTGTCCAGGAAGTGCTCCATGGTACCTCTCTTCTTCAGACTGCATGCATTTAATTTAAAATATGTTTGTTAGGCACAGTCTGGTATAACACTCAAGCTCTCTTTTATAAAATGTACAATGTATGGATAAAAAGTGTATTGTCTTGAATGTTACTTCAGAGATTCAGAGCAGAGCAGCAAAATGTATGTATGGCTGCTCCAACGAAATTTCGTTGCTCTTTTATGACAATGACAATAAATGCTCTGAATCTGAATCTCTACTTACTCAGTCATACTGAGGTGAATCAGACTGCGTTGGGTCCAACTGCTCGATGTGCTTTCTCTTTAAATGCTGGTGCATCAGCGAGGTACTGCCATGATACAAAAGGTCTGCTTACAAACATCTCCAGTAGCCTTCTTATTCACTGTATCCCAAACTTTACAAGTTCTGGTACTCATACCTGATGCTCGCGACTGCCTCCCCTCACGACCACCTTCCCATGTGACCGCCAATGACAGCCAACAGCGAGATGACGTCGTACCATGGGTGGAATGTAATATTCTGCCAGAAATGCACGCTTTTGTATAAATATGTAGGGGGCGCTATAAAGTGACTTATTTGAAATTTTGTGCGTTGAATGGGTGTAAAAGTGTGAGACTGACAAATTTATATCTAAACTCCAGCCATTTTTGTAAAGGCAAATTTGCATGAGGAGCTATAGAACAAAATCACAATTTCTATTGATAAGCAGGTGTACACGTCACATTGGTCAAACACACCCACCTTCTAAGTATAGTCTCAGGAATGGTGTCATGACCTCTGCTCCGGTGACCTTACCCCCAGTGCTCTCCATACTCACCTGGCCCCGCACTGCGCAGCTGTAAGCCGTTCCTCATGTGCAACTATAAAAGTAGTGAGGCTTGCAGTTGCCAGTGCAGGACCATTCAATAATGTCACCTCCATAACCTGGTCACTTTGCCATCTCCCCAGTCACCATAATCTGGACATTCATCATCACGGACTCTGGTCCATCTATTCCCAGGTTTTGTTTAGACTTGTTTTTGTTTGTCTCAGTCTATGTCTTGATTTGGTTCTGTTTGTCATTAAATCTGTTCTCCCTTCAGCACTGTGCATCTGAGTCCTCTCTCTACTCACCCCCTCATGATAAATGGCCCTTAATCCTACCAAGTTTCATAAAAATCTGTCAAGCCGTTTAAGATATATACTGTACATATTCAGTATTTATTGTGTCCAAAATTCACCAAACTCAAGACGTACCTTCAAAATCACATGCCAAGATTTGATATTAAACTTGTTGTTGATAACCTTTGCTTTGACTGAGATATCTCGCATTTAGCATTTAGTTTAGCTAGCTACAGAAATTATTCATTCATAAATGTTGCATTTTTATGAATTAAAAAAAAAAAATTTCAGCTTGAAGTGCTGAGTTTGTGCCAAATGTCATGCTATTTGGATGAAAACCCTAGGAGGAGTTTACAAAAGTAGGTTTTACAGATTTCACAATTTTACTGGGAAAAAAAAAATCAGGGGCCAAATCGGCATGGCTTAGTGCATGTGACTTAGTACTCTTCAGATAATCTGTGGATGTGTGTGTGAAACCTGCAGTTTGTGAGTCACCCCAAATGCATTTTTTTTCCCTAGTATAGCACCACCTTCTGGCATACATGTCTGAATTTTTGTGTGTGAGTTATGTACTGAGGCCTGGACGACACCCCCAAAGATCTCTTTCAAACAATGTATGGTTCAGGCTGCAGTAACAGTTTTTTGTAGGGGGTGCTGTAGTGGAAAATAATTTAATTTGAGAAACAGGTGTAGACCCGGGAGATAGACGTCTGAGTCCAATTTCAGGCAAATTGGTGTAGGTTTTTTTGTTCCTCTCCTTATGATGAACATGTGTACCTATTTTCATTGCTCTAACTTCACTTGGGTGTGATCTGGCCCAATGCATCATATTTGACTATTCAAGGGGGCTCGGTAGACACATTTCTTTACTGACTGTTACGAAACAAAACGTACTTACAATTTTTCACACTTTCATGCATGTTCAGGGGGTCAAATTTGAGCTCAAAGAGTAGACAGAGCAGATGTCATAAAGAACCGCAGCAGGAACAATATAGCGTTGTTCTATATTGGCCTCATATTAAAGCTTTCAACGTCCCCGAGTATGTGTGAGTTGTGCGAGTCATCCCTGGAGACTGCGCCCTGGCATATTTTGTCCCCTTCCATAATTTCACAGTGGACTCGATAGGCCTTGCGCCGGACGTGGTGCGCCACAAAGGTCTAATAGCTTAAAATGGACACTTGTTTGGGCACCAGAAACTCCATGTGTGGGTGGTCCACTAAGTGAGATGTGAGTAAACTCCACAGGCCACATGCCGTGGGTAGAAACGCCATGGCAGCGTCCATGGATGTGGACACGAACACACTGAGACATTTCCACTTTCCACAGTAACCAGGATTTTCTGCGTGAAAACAGCTGCTGTAACGGGAACTAAGCAACACAAACACATGACTAATTTGAACAGAAACATATCAAGAGCATTCCAATGCATTAAAGCAGCATGAAGAAAGAATAAATACACACAAGTGATGGCCTTTGAATATTCACTGTTGAAGGACGAGTGTATGAATGATCTGCAACAGCCTGATATTTGAATGTCTGCTTGTGTTTAATGACTGGCTTCCAGTCTTTACAAACCACTGCATGAAAAGTGCAACATGTCTGAGGAAATGACTCTAGGAACACAGTAGATTAGAATCTGAGTTAATGGTTAGTTGTCAGACAAACTGCAATTAATAAATATGTAGGAAGTAAGTAAGTAATAAATATGTAAAAAAGGCACTGTTGTTCGTGAGTTTGTGTGTGTATCACGTATGGTACTAAATCCATCCACAGCTGCTGATGCTGTTTTTACATATGTATTTTCAATGTATGAACAGACCAGTGACAATAGTGAGTCGATAAGACCAATATTCTGGCAGATATTAGTAATTTTGGAACACAATGGCCTCACAATCACACTGCTATGGCCATGACAGTTCACAGGAAAAACAGGAACCATGCATTTAATAATAATACATTTCATTTAATTTTAATTTTTGTTATTTTTTTAGATACAAATCTCAAAATGCTGCAGCAGAATACACTAAATATGAATTAAAAACTAGGGCTGTCAAAATTAATGCACTAACTCAGATTAATCCATCATCATGGTTAATCTCATTAAAATAATTTAGCATAACCCCCCCCCCCCCCCAGAAACACACACACACACACACACACACACACAAACAGATTAGATTACATTGTCTTACATTTTAAAGAATTATTTACCAAACAAGTTTGTATGTAATTTCTTATAAAACACAGACTAATATCTGTACCCAGTCAGCTCTGCCCAGTGTCAAAACTAGTATATCTAGAACCCATGGGTTCCCACTAGGGTTGGGTACCGAAAGTGGGTATAGGTCTGGAACTGGGGCAAACACTAACGGTAGTAACCAGACCAAAATCTAACAGAAATTTAGATACCATAATTTGATACCACACAGCAGTTGTCGTTTAATTACACCCTCTGTCCACTGTTAATGACAGTGCACACATGCAGCAGTGCATATGATGGCGACATGTCAAAGGCAAAAAGATGGAACGGTTGGTTACAGTTCACAAGAAGATCCAGATTCTTCCATATGCTACATGTGTTAAAGACATTTACATGCAAAGGTGGAAATACAATTAACTGAATGAAGCACTTAGTGACAAATGGTGTTGACCTTAAAGCAGAAGCTGAACCATGTTTGAAAGCCTCGGACAAGCTAATTAGCTTAGCACTGTGTTAATAGCACATCACAAATGAAATACCCAGTATGTGAATGACAGACCCAAGAGATAAAGTTTCAGACAAGCTACTATGCAGATACTGGACCATGACAGTGACGGAGTGAGTCATTTTAATAACAACTACAAATATTGTTAAGTAACAGGTACACATGAATTCCTCAACTAGTGACATAAGATGTGGTGATATCTTAATAATAAGGTTAATAGGTTACTACTTCTCACAGTTTGTGTGTTTTTCAGACAGTCTGCTTTGAAACCACTACCATCTTGAAAGTACCGATTTAGTATCAGGGGTGGCACGGTGGTCACAGCAAGATGAACTCTGTTTCAATTCCAAAACCAGAACTTTCATGTTCTCCTCATGTCTGCGTGTGTTTTCTGTGGGTTCTCCGGTTTCCTCCCACAATCCAAACACATGCACTGATAGTTTTATTGGTTAATCTAAATTGGCCATAGGTGTGAATGTGAGAGTGATTGTTTGTCTATATATGTTCAGTCCTGTGATGGCATGGGGGTGTACCCCGCTAGGGGGTGTTCGCCTGCTAGAGCTGGATTAGGCCCCCAGCCACCCCTGTGACCCTAGTTAGGATAAAGCAGGTTCAGATGATGAAAGGAAACAATTTGGGATCGTTATCAAATAACACCCTTTCGGTACCCAACCCTACTTCCCACAGGTTCCCACATGTCAACGTACTACTTAACTTCTATTCTGCAAATCTTTTACCACTTGAAATCGAGATTGTAAAAGTACTCCCATTCTTTTCTCAAGTAGAAGTACAGCTACTGGTGTGAACAAATACTCTGGTAAAAGTAGAAGGTAAAAGTACTGATACACACACAATGACACCCAATGAGACATGGCCAGTGTCTTTGAAGTGACACACTGCTGAAACTCAAGAGTCCAATTCATGTCTATTATTTCAGCTTATTTTCAGATGTGCGTTATAATTGCACATAAATCTTGATGCGTGTTAACTGTGTCGACACATTTATGCCTTATGTCCTTTACCTGCAGCCAAACTGGCCCATTAGTGTTAAAAATGAATCAGTGCAGAATGTGCAGGAAAGCGCTAACAGCACACATTTCACTCAAGCACTTTGATCAAATGCAGCATCATGTTTTTCTCTAATGTTTCTGTTATATCATGTTTGGTTTTGCAGCTCACAGTAACGTGTGTCAGCCCACAAACTTCCATCCAGACCTTTTTTCTCATCGTTATTAAATAGGCGTAAAAGTCATCAGTGATTACTCATCTCATGGTTAGTTTATCTGTTATATCACTGAGCCCAATTATTTCTACACAGTTTCACACCTTTTTACAGTTCAGAATGAAATATCCTCAAATCCTTAGAGCTTTAGGTCTTGTTCAGATTGCACGTAAATGTGGCATAAATCTGACTTTTTGTCCATATGTGACCTGTATATGATCTGTTTAAGAATGTTTGAACAGCATAAATTAATATAGATGAAAAATGGATAATTAATTATGAATCAATTACTCCAAAGCAACCCTGTGATTATTTTTTTAATTATTTGAAAGCCCTCATTTTTTTGTCTTCAGTTTTGATAGTATAAAACCGACCATTTAAATCATAAACTGTCCACAGTGTTAAAAAAAAAATCAATATTACCTTATCAAACCATTTGCTATGATTAGAATCATTAGTAATTTAAGAATTTGTTGATCTCACACAAATCTCACCCATTTTTTAGGTCAGATCTTAATAATACTAATGTTTATGCCAAATCTGCCACGTCAAAGTGATGTCTATGTTATATGTTTAGTTCCATTCATAAGTGGACCCAAAACCAAACCCAAAAATGCACTCCACACAGTTTAGAGAGAAGTGTCTTTTTATCTAGTAAACCCAGAGCATTAGTATGAGAAGCACACTCCTCCACACGCTTTCTGCTTTTCAGCATTTTTAAAATTAGGCCGTAGTCTGTCCTGTTTAAAAGTATAAACATGCTGCTTCATCTTAAACAGCTTGGTGGGAGACATTGAGGGGTGAAGGGGGTGTGGGGGGACACAAGAGATATCTGCCACATATGTCTGCTTTCTTGCAGGGAAAAACATCTGCTCTGCTCTTTCTTCTGGACTTTCCTGCCCCCAGTATTGTGTCTTTAGGGCTAGGGTTAGGATTAAGGCTAGGGTTAGAGTTAAGGCTAGGGTTAGAGTTAAGGCTAGGGTTAGCGTTAAGGCTAGGGTCAGGGGTTAGAGGGTTAGGGTTAGAGTTAAGGCTAGGGTTAGAGTTAAGGCTAGGGTTAGCGTTAAGGCTAGGGTTAGAGTTAAGGCTAGGGTTAGAGTTAAGGCTAGGGTTAGGGTTGAGGGTTAGGGTTAGTCCTGAGCACGATTACTGCCAATAGCTAGCCTTAGATGTGATTGTAAATGTAGTGCCAGATGTGTACATTTCATTCCAACAACGCCAATGTTGGAGCTAGGCAGGCACGTGCAGAGAAGGGGTGCCACAGGGGCTGTGGCACCTGCCCCTTTGCTGATTGACACCCAAAGTGCCCTTTTGACAGGGACTGTTTTTTAGATTTTTAAAAAATAAATGAGTTCCAACAGCAAAGTTTTCCACAATATGGCCTTGATCATATGTGAAATTATATATTTGGAAAATAACATTTTACATGTAAATAATATATACATATGTATCTGGATTTTTTGTTTTCCGATTTTTAAATAAATTTTCAAAAATAGATTTTTTTCCCCCATTTTTAAACAATTAATTTTAAGGTGGAAAAAATTTAAAGACCGTAGACGATGGTCTTGTACAATTGTAGAATTGTAGAATTTTTTCATATATCTGAGTCACTCAGGTGTATAATATGCATTATGTAATACACAGAAATCACCTCACAGAAGGCACACAGATGACAGCTTGCTTATTATCATATTAGCTTTAACAACACACCAGCGTTAAACTGAATGAACTTATACACAGATAAACAACACACTATGCTAATATCTATTCCAACTGTATTGTGTTATTAATCTCACCTTGTGGTGTTTACACACAGTAATAAAACAGGAGTATATGAATTAGAGTTGGGAAAAAGTAGGGTGGGATGGCGATAGCAGCATAATTGCTTAGCAACAACACAATGGCTAATTCTAAGCACGGAGGTGATGTGTTCAGTACTGTTGTAACATCTCTGATGCGTTCAACAGAGCGGGATATCTGAAAACTTTGACAAAATTACTTGTTCCTGAATGAATATAGTTAAACAATCAACAACAATTAAAGTATGTGTGCTTTCCAACAGAAGGGGAAGAGCAGAGCTAGACATGTACACTTTATTATGAAGTATGTTCATTTAAAGGCTCCTATTTGTGTTGTGTGCAGATAAAGGTAGCAGTTTACTTCCCAAATTCTGGTTCAAATATATTCCTGCTGGAAAAATCTTAATTGACTCACATATGATTTGAATTTTTTGGGGAAATATGGCTCCTGATATATGAGCGAAAAATCAGAAATATCTGGAATATCAAAGAACCGCAATTTAAATCAAATCAGCACCTAAGAAATCGTAAAAGAATCGAATCGGCATAAAAGCATCTCATCCCAGCCCTAGTAAATACCTTGCGGCCACGATTCATGAGTCACATGTTCAGTGAACCCTTCGAAAGCGTGTGCGTAGACATTTTTAAGAATGTGGCAAGCTGAAAACTGCTGCTTTGAAGACCAATATGCAGCATCAAAAGAGGGACATCACACACACACACACACACACAGACATTATCGAGTTGTTCTTGAAATTTAGCTTTAAATAAAGTTCACTTGTTTGAAAATTTTGTTTTACATGCTCTTTTAAAAAAAGATTTGTGCCTGCCACACCAAAGGTCTCTGCATGACCCTGGAGCTAGGGGTACCACCCTGCTCACCTGTAAAGATGACAAAACCACTTCAAAAGAAGACACCACTTGAGAAGAAGTGTCAGAGTTCTCCATATTCAGACTGTTCAAAGATGGCTGTTCTGTTCCACACAGAGAGGGACTATAGAAGTGAATAATGCACAGATCAAGGTAGCAAAGAACGAGACTGACAATCCCAAAAAGCCTCAGGAAACTAGGAACCCTTATCCTGATACTCCAGCAGTGTAGCCCCGGCAGACTTAAAGTACTGCACCGCTAAAGTACTAATGCATGAAAGATACCAGTCATGTTAAGTCGCCTAAATATGCACATAATTCAAACTACAAAGAATAGGAATAAGAACCTAGAAAACAGAATCAGTGGATCTACCAAGCACCATTTCCCAGAGGTGGTCAAAGTCCTCACATTCTGTACTTAAGTAGAAATACAGGTACTGGTGTGAAAAATACTGTAATAAAAGTAGAAGCACTCATTCAACTGCTTCAACTCAAGTAAAAGTAAAAAAGAAAAAAGAAAAGAAAAGAAAAAGTACAACTTCTCAATTGTACAGTAAAAAGTAAAACTGCATTTTTTGCTATGGGTGAAAGAATACTTATTATTATTATTACTTATTTAAGCAGAAAAAACATAACATTTCCAAAAATATCCCAAAATAAAGACTTTAAAAGTGAGTTACTAGATTAGGTTTTATTGGGTCATGTTACTCAGGTTAGTGGGTATGGACAGGATATTTAGGGGAAAAAAATGAATATGGAATTTAAAAGATGTAATTGGTAAAAGTAACATTTATGACAAAAAATATAGAGATAGAAAGTCTGGGGCAGCACGGTGGTGTAGTGGTTAGCACTTGTGCCTCACCGCAAGAAGGACCTGGTTCGATTCCCACACCAGATCTGTGTGGAGTTTGCATGTTCTCCCGAAGCCTACATGAGTTTTCTTTGGGTACTCTAGTTTCCTCCCACCATCCAAAGACATGCACTGATAGGTTAATTGGTTCATCTAAATTGCCCATAGGTGTGAATGTGAGAGCGATTGTTCGTCTGTGTATGTTCAGCCCTGATGAGCTGGCGACTCATACAGGGTTACCCCGCCCACGGCCCACAGATCCCCGCCACCCTAGTGAAGATAAAACAGGTTCAGATGACGAGGCGAGATAAGGTCAAAATGATGATTTACGACTTAATTTTCATTGTGTCACATTTGTCTAGTTTGAAAAAGTAATGAGTAGGGAGTAAAAGTAAAAAGTTGCCAGAAAAATAAATACTCAAGTAAAGTACAGATACCTAAAAACTGTACTTAAGTATAGTAAAGGATGTACTTCTACTTAGTTATTTCCACCTCTGTCATTTCCCAAACAGTGAGTTCAGGAAGATTATCCAATTTCTCCTGATTTGTACTGTGGCATGACAATATACAGTCGCAGAAAGAAATCAAAGTCATCAACAATTTTGGTTATTCAATCCAGTCCTAAAACCTGTGTGTATCATGTTGTTAAAACAATTCAATCCATTTTTATTAATAGAGCACAACTTTAAATAACCGCATAGGTTCCAAAGTGCTGTATAATCAAATATACATAATAAAAGCTATCTATATTACACAGACCTCCATCTGTAAACCAGGGCTGTGTCTGAACTAAACAGGTCCAGTTTACCACTGGGCTTGCTTACATGACAGTGTGTATCCCTGTTTAATTCAGAATAAAGGTGATTTACAGGGGTGTGAATCTTTCACTCACACAACGATCCGATTCGAATCACGATTCACAGACCACGATTCATGAAAATTTGTGAATGATTTGGTTCGATTCGATTTGGTACAATTCAATGTAATTGAGTTAAGTTTGATTCATTCCCCCTTGAACTGCCACCTTACCGTGGTGGGGGAGTTTGAGTGCCTGAATGATCACAGGAGCTATGTTGTCCGGGGCTTCAAGCCCCTGGTAGGGTCTCCCATGGCAAACAGGTCCTGTGTGACAGGCCAGACTAAGAGCAGTTCAGAAGCCCCTTATGAAGAGACTTATAACAAGGACCGGTACGTCGCCCGGTATGGCGCAGCCGGGGCCCCACCCTGGAGCCAGGCCCGGGGTTGGGGCCCGTAAGCGAGCGCCTGGTGGCCAGGCCTTTGCCCACGGGGCCCGGCCAGGCTCAGCCCGAAAAGGCGACGTGGGTCCGTCCCCTGGTGGGCCCACCACCCGCCGAGGGAGCCGTAGGGGCTGGGTGCTATGTGGATTGGGTGGCAGTCGACAGCGGGGCGCTCAGCGACCCAATCCCTGGACACAGAGTCTAGCTCTAGGGACATGGAATGTCACCTCGCTGGGGGGGAAGGAGCCGGAGCTTGTGAGGGAGGTTGAGAGGTACCGTCTGGATATAGTCGGGCTCACCTCCACTCACAGCCTCGGCTCTGGAACCCAACCCCTTGAGAGGGGCTGGACTCTCCATTACTCTGGCGTTGCTCACGGTGAGAGGCGGCGGGCTGGTGTGGGCTTCCTCATAGCGCCCCAGCTCAGCCGCCATGTGTTGGAGTTTACCCCGGTGAACGAGAGGGTCGCATCCCTGCGCCTTCGGATCGGGGACAGGTGCCTCACTGTGGTTTCGGCCTACGGGCCGAATAGCAGTGCAGAGTACCCAGCCTTCTTGGAGTCCTTGGGAGGGGTGCTGGATGGCGCCCCGACTGGGGACTCCATTGTTCTCCTGGGTGACTTCAATGCCCATGTGGGCAGCGACAGTGATACCTGGAGGGGTGTGGTGGGGAGGAACGGCCTCCCTGATCTGAACCCGAGCGGTGTTTTGTTGTTGGACTTCTGTGCCAGTCACAGTTTGTCTATAACGAACACCATGTTCGAGCACAAGGATGTCCACAAGTGCACGTGGCACCAGGACACCCTAGGCCGGAGGTCGATGATCGACTTTATTGTCGTGTCATCTGACCTCCGGCCATGTGTCTCGGACACTCGGGTGAAGAGAGGGGCTGAGCTGTCAACCGACCACCACCTGGTGGTGAGTTGGATCTACTGGCAGAGGAGGAAGCCAGACAGACCTGGCAGGCCCAAACGTGTTGCGAGGGTCTGTTGGGAACGTCTGGCGGAGCCCGACGTCGGCGCGGTCTTCAACTCCCACCTCCGGGAGAGCTTTTCCCAGATTCCGAGGGAGGCTGGAGACATCGAGTCCGAGCGGACCATGTTCTCCACCTCCATTGTTGAAGCAGCTGCTCGGAGCTGTGGGCACAAAGTCTATGGTGCCTGTCGTGGCGGCAACCCCCGAACCCGGTGGTGGACACCGGAAGTAAGGGATGCCGTCAAGCTGAAGAAGGTGTCTTATTGGGCCTTACTGGCTCATAGGACTCCTGAGGCAGCTGACAGGTACCGGCAGGCCAAGCATGCTGCAGCTTGAGCGGTTGTGGAGGCAAAAACTCGGGTCTGGGAGGAGTTCGGGGAGGCCATGGAGGAGGAGTACCGGTCGGCCTCGAGGAAATTCTGGCAAACCGTCCGGCGGCTCAGGAGGGGAAAGCGGTGCCCCATCAACACTGTTTACAGTGGAAGTGGGGAGCTGCTGACCTCAACTGGGGACATCGTCGGGCGGTGGAAGGAATACTTCGAGGATCTCCTCAATCCCACTGTCATGTCTTCCATTAGAGGAAGCAGAGGCTGGGGTCTCAGAGGTGGACTCGTTCATCTCCCAAGCCGAGGTCACTGAGGTGGTTGGCAAGCTCCTTGGTGGCAGGGCTCCGGGGGTGGACGAGATTCGCCCTGAGTACCTTAAGTCTCTGGATGTGCAGGGACTGTCTTGGTTGACACGTCTCTGTAACATCGCGTGGCAGTCGGGAACAGTGCTTCTGGAGTGGCAGACCGGGGTGGTGGTCCCCCTTTTTAAGAAGGGGGACCGGAGGGTGTGTTCCAACTACAGGGGGATCACACTCCTCAGCCTCCCCGGGAAAGTCTATTCCAGGGTACTGGAGAGGAGGATTCATCCGATAGTCGAACCTCGGATTCAGGAGGAACAATGCGGGTTCCGTCCTGGTCGTGGAACACTGGACCAGCTCTATACCCTCCATCGGGTGCTCGAGGTGTCATGGGAGTTCGCCCAACCAGTCCACATGTGTTTTGTGGATTTGGAGAAGGCGTTCGACCGTGTCCCCCGAGATGTCCTGTGGGGGGTGCTTCGGGAGTATGGGGTCCGGGGCCCTTTGCTAAGGGCAGTCCGGTCCCTGTATGACCGAAGCAGGAGCTTGGTTCGCATTGCCGGCAGTAAGTCAGACCTGTTCCAGGTGCACGTTGGACTCCGGCAGGGCTGCCCTTTGTCACCGGTTCTGTTCATAATATTTATGGACAGAATTTCTAGGCGCAGCCAGGGGCCGGAGGGGGTCCGGTTTGGGGACCACAGGATCTCATCTCTGCTTTTTGCAGATGATGTTGTCCTGTTGGCCTCCTCAAACATGGACCTGCAGCGTGCACTGGGACGGTTTGCAGCTGAGTGTGAAGCGAGCGGGATGAGGATCAGCACCTCCAAATATGAGGCTATGGTTCTCGACCGGAAAAGGGTGGCTTGCCCCCTCCGGGTTGGTGGGGAGTCCTTGCCCCAAGTGGAGGAGTTTAAGTATCTTGGGGTCTTGTTCACAAGGTAGGTAGGTAGGTAGATACTTTATTAATCCCCGAGGGGAAATTCAAGGTGCCAGTAGCTCACGACAAAGACATCACACATAACAAACATACACATGTCATGAGCAGTTAAAAAAGAAAGGATAAGGAAAAGAATACTGTGGACCATAAGAACATATGTAAAAAAGTAAAATACTAAAAGTTAAATACAGGTCCACATGAATGTGCACAGACATGAGATGCTACATTGACAGGTCAAGGTGCTCAGTGTAAGGTGCCGTGTGTCCCGATGATAAGGCATTGCAGAAGTGAAGCAGAGCATTAAATATAATAATATTAAATATAATAATATTAATCATAATAATAATATTATAATAGTAGTAGTAGTAATAATAATAATAATAATAATAATAATAACAATAACAATAATAACAATGATAATAATAATAATAATAGTAATAATAATAACAGTAATGATAATAATAATAATATATATATTATATATGCACTCCAGATGAAATTCCAGGTTGGGGGGGGGGCTGTGCATAGGGCTAATATAGCCAGTAAACAATATATAAAAAGTGTAACCAGTGTATTGGACAGTCATTATGTACAGTGTTGTAGGAGGTAGTGGAAGTGGTTGAGGGGTAGGAGGTAGGAGGTAGTGGAAGTGGAAGTGGTTGAGGGGGGGACACAGAGGGAAACAGCCTAAGCTGAGAAGTCCATACACTATCTCTTGGTTGACTGATTGTGCAGTTGTATGGCAGTGGGGACAAATGACCTTCTCAGTCTGTCGGTTCTGCATGGTATCATGCGTAACCTCCAGCTGATCAGGCTCTTCTGCCTAATGATGGTGTTGTGGAGTGGATGACAGTCATTGTCCATGATGGTGTGCAGTGTGTTTAGGGTCCTTTTCTCCAACACTGATGTGATGCTCTCCAGTTCCGCACCCACAACAGAGCCAGCTTTCCTCACCAGCCTGTCCAGCCGCCCAGCATCCCTCTTCCTAGCACTTCCTCCCCAGCACACCACCGCATAGAAGAGGACGCTGGCAACCACAGACCGGTAGAACATCCGGAGGAGCTTGTTGCAGACGTTGAAGGTCCGCAGCCTCCTCAGGAAGTACAGCCGGCTCTGCCCCTTCTTGTAGAGTGCATCAGTGTTGGCTGACCAGTCCAGTTTATTGTCCAGATGTAAGATGTAACCCCAGGTACATATAAGAGGGAAGGATGGAACGGGAGATTGACAGGCGGATCGGTGCAGCGTCTGCAGTGATGCGGACGTTGTATCGGTCCGTCGTGGTGAAGAAGGAGCTGAGCCGAGAGGCGAAGCTCTTGATTTACCGGTCAATCTACGTTCCTACCCTCACCTATGGTCATGAGCTTTGGGTCATGACCGAAAGGACAAGATCCCGGATACAAGCGGCCGAAATGAGTTTCCTCCGTAGAGTGGCTGGGCGCACCCTTAGGGATAGGGTGAGGAGCTCAGTCACCAGGGAGGAGCTCGGAGTAAAGCCGCTCCTCCTCCACGTCGAGACGGATCAGCTGAGGTGGCTCGGGCATCTGTTTCGGATGCCTCCTGGACGCCTCCCTAGGGAGGTGTTCCGGGCATGTCCCATCGGGAGGCGGCCGCGAGGAAGACCCAGGACACGCTGGAGAGACTATGTCTCTCGGCTGGCCTGGGAACGTCTCGGGGTCCCCCCTGAAGAGCTGGAGGAGGTGTCTGGGGAGAGGGAAGTCTGGGCCTCCCTGCTTAGGCTGCTACCCCCGCGACCCGGCCCCGGATGAAGCGGTGGATAATGAATGATGAATGATTCAGTACAAATTGAAAATTTAACCTCAAGGACATAATTTATTTTAAGTTACTGAGAATAAAAAGAAAAAATTATAATTTCAAATCCAGATTCTTTTATTTAGTGTCACAGAGACAATAGAGTAGGAACTACTGAACATAAATTCACACAACATAAACTGAAGTCTTTACAATATACTGCACCTGTAGATAACTGATATTAATCACAATATACCTGTAGATACGTGATATTAGTGAAATGTAAAACTGATAATCTGGTGTTACTAATTTAACAGGTTTGCAAAGCTCTGCTCATATTTAAAATACAAAACTTACTTTCCCTCAAGAAAGGAAATATAAAAGATAAAAATGTCATAAAGTTTAATTAATACACTGAGCATAACACTGAGGTTAGACAGAAAATATAAGTTTGTACTCTTTTGGAGGATAATCAACTGATCAACATAATCCTGTCTAAGAACACTAATGTCACTGAACCTATATCCACTGAGATGATAAAAACTCTTTCTGATACTGCACTAATGTCTGGTTTACAGAGGTATTTTTAAATACATGACAGCAGGTGACTCACTGGGAGTACAGGTGGACTGACTGAGTCCTGCATGGATCCATTTTACAAACCTGTACCCACGTACATTAGACCCCATGATTAAACATTTTCTATCCAGGAGCAAAGTGATTAGCTTTATTTTCAGTTTCAATTTTCAGTTTTAACGCATACCACACACCACACTCATAGACTAACATCTTGTACAACAGAGTAACATCTTACGTGTTAGCACTAAAGTCGTCATGAGTTTTGGAAATCGGTGGGTGGATTTAAAGCTTCAAAATAAAACTATTTGGCTGTGTGGATCAACCACGTATATGCGGTTTTGTCAATAAATATGCTTTTATTTTGTCACTTCCTGTCCGCTACCTGCATTTCCTTTAACTTGACCTCTGTCCGTGCCAGTAAAAAAAGCAGATAAACATCCGGTTGGAAGTTTTAGCGTGTATACATTTCTGAAAATAAATGGTATGTCATTGTTAAGCTACATAATTACAGATCGGTGCCTGGACCTCAGGAAACTGATGCATGGCCTTAAATCTGGGGCATTGGACCCTTCATAGGTAGCTTTACCAATTCTGGCTCCGTGGACCAATTCACTTGGATCTCAAACTGGATACTGTTCCATATAAAAAAAACAGCAATTCTTCTTTGTCACGGCTACTCAAAAACACCCTCCCCACCAAAAACACATTGCCAAAATTAATAAACACACATAAAATAATAATAATTACATAATAAAAATAAAAACAAAATTTAATATTTAATATAAATATTCTACATATATATATATATATATATATATATATATATATATATATATATATACATATATATATATACATATATATATACATATATATATATATATATATATATATATATATATATATATATATATATATATATATATATATATATATATATATATATATATATATATTGCCTCTAGCCTTCTCCTCCATGGAGGAGAAGGCTAGAGGCAAAGATCATGGCAGCATGAAGAGAAGTCAGTGTTCTAACAGAACTAAGCAGAGGTGTGAATCTGAGGAAAGAACTACCCAAGAAAAACAACAAACTGTCCACAGCTGAGGCACTGGAGACTGCTAAGCAAAGGCTCACAGCACTAGCTACCCGCCTAAAAAGATACACAAGAGAGGTAGAGGCCAGGAGAATAAACCAGGTGTTCTCCACCAACCCAGCTAAGGTCTGCTCTCAATGGCAGGGGGGCAAGGTGACAACGGACCCACCTAGGGCTGAGACTGAGCAATACTGGAAGAGCATCTGGGAGAAGGAGGTAACACATAACACCAATGCCCAATGGCTGACAGACTTACAGGCAGAGCACAGCCAACTCCCAGAACAAGACCCAGTAGTCATCACACTAGCAGACATCCAAGCCAGAGTGTCCAAAATGAAGAGCTGGACAGCACCAGGGTCCGACATGATTCATACCTACTGGCTTAAGAAACTGACAGCACTCCATGAACGCCTAGCAGCACAGATGAACCAGCTGCTGATATCGGGAAACCACCCAGAGTGACTAACCCAAGGCCGGACAGTCCTCATAGTGAAGGACCCCCAGAAGGGAACAATACCATCTAACTACCGGCCTATAACCTGCCTCAGCACCACATGGAAGCTACTATCAGGCATCATAGCAACTAAGAGAAGTAGGCACATGGAGCAATACATGAGCAGAGCACAGAAAGGAATAAGCAACAACACCAGGGGAGCCAAACACCAGCTACTGGTTGACAGGGTAATTGCCCGAGATTGCAAGACGAGGAACACCAACCTGTGCACTGCCTGGATTGACTACAAGAAAGCCTATGACTCAATGCCCCATACATGGATACTGGGATGCCTAAAGCTGTATAACATCAACAGGACACTAAGAGAGTTCATCCAGAACTCAATGAGGCTGTGGAAGACAACTCTGGAGGCCAACTCAAAGCCAATTGCACAAGTGAGCATCAGATGTGGCATTTACCAAGGAGAAGCTCTGTCCCCCCTGCTGTTCTGCATAGGCCAAAACCCCCTCAGCCAGATCATCTCAAAGAGTGGCTTCGGATACCAGTTCCGAAGTGGAACATCCATCAACCACCTCCTCTACATGGATGACATCAAGCTGTATGCCAAGAATGAGCGTGACATTGATTCCCTAATTCACCTCACCTGGATCTACAGCAAAGACATTGGGATGTCATTCGGACTAGATAAATGTGGGCGGATGATATCTAGAAGAGGAAAGGTGATAACAACTGAAGGGGTTGACCTACCTGAAGGGAATATCACAGATGTGCAGGAAAGTTACAAATACCTGGGGATCCCACAGACAAATGGTAATCATGAGGAGGCAGCTCGGAAGTCAGCCACAGCCAAATACCTACAGAGGGTAAGACAGGTCCTGAAAAGTCAGCTGAACGGCAAAAATAAGATCCAGGTCATTAACACCTATGCCCTGCCAGTAATCAGATACCCAGCTGGGATAATATCCTGGCCACTGGAAGAGATACAAGCCACTGATATCAAGACAAGGAAACTCCTTACCATGCATGGAGGGTTCCACCCCAAGTCCAGTGTCCTGAGGCTGTACACTA
>CM035786.1:57282051-57589551 GCA_020466265.1 Siphamia tubifer
CCAGTTAAACTTTTTAGGGAATATTTAGGACACGCTACAAGTAAGGAGTTACAATAATCTAATCGTGATGTAACAAATGCATGAATTAATTTTTCTGCAGTCGTTTTAGACAGAATATTCCTAATTTTGGCTAATGTTGCGCAGGTGAAAGAAGGCTGTTCTGCAAGTTTGGTTAATGTGCATTTTGAATGAAAGATCTGGATCAAATAAAACTCCTAAATTTTTAACTGTGGCACTGGGTGTTACACTTAAGTTGTCCAAAGTAACTATGTGGTCAGTTAGGGAGTCTCTCGCATTTTTAGGACCAATTATAACGACTTCAGTTTTTTCAGGGTTCAATAAAAGATAATTGGCACTCATCCAAGTCTTTATGTCTTGGACACATGTACTTAGTTTATCTATTTGTCTGGTCTGATCAGGTTTAATTGATAAATATAGCTGTGTGTCATCCGCATAACAATGAAAATTAATGCCATGATTTGTAATGATGTTACCTAAAGGGAGCATATATAGTGTAAACAAAATAGGCCCAAGGACTGACCCTTGGGGCACGCCATAATTAACTCTGGAGGACTGCGATGATTGTTGATTGACGTTAACAAATTGGTAGCGATTAGATAAATATGATTTAAAGCAGCAGAGGGCTGCTCCTCTAATACCTATATCATATTCTAATCTGTGCACTAAGATACTGTGGTCAATGGTGTCAAAGGCTGCACTAAGGTCTAATAACACCAGGACCCATATTAATCCGATGTCAGCGGCTAATAATAAGTCATTAGTAACTTTTACTAACGCTGTTTCCACTGCAGGAATTGGCACAGCTGTTTAACTATTACTCGTTCTAAAACCTTTGACAGGAAGGGCAGATTGGATATAGGCCTATAATTGGCTAAAATGTCAGGATCTAGGGTAGGCTTTTTCAGAATTGGTTTATTCATTCATTATCTGAACCCGCTTTATCCGCACTCGGGTCACTGGGGGCCTAATCCAGCTACAATGGGTGAAGGCGGGGTACACCCTGTATGAGACGCCAGTTCATCTCAGGGCTGAACATATATAGACAAACAATCACTCTCACATTCACACCTATGGACAATTTTAGATTAACCAATTAACCTATCAGTGCATGTCTTTGGATGGTGGGAGGAAACCGGAGTGCCCGGCGAAAACCCACGCGAACACGGGTAGGACATGCAAACTCCACACAGAAAGGTCTGGTACGGGATTCGAACCAGGGTCCTTCTTGCTGTGAGGCACGAGTGCTAACCACTGCACCACCGTGCCGCCCTGCTTGGTTTAATAACAGCATATTTAAATGACTGCGGCACATATCCAGTAGTTAATGAAGTGTTAATTATATTTAGGACAGTGTTAATAATTAGGGGCAGAATCTGTTTAAAGAGTTTAGTTGTAATTGGATCTAAGAGGCAGGTGATGATTTGGAAGACATGATAATAGATATGACATCAGTTTGGTCTACAGTGGTGAAATTATTTAGTGTTACAGAGGGATTTATAAAAAGGCCTAGGTTTGAAACCGCTACTTTTTCTGATCTAATGTTTGGGAGAAATGTGTCTATTTTGTCTCTAATAGTTGATATTTTATTGTTAAAGAACTGCAGGAAATCATCAGAATGGAGCGTGGATGGAATAACTGGTTCCACGGAGGTGTGTCTGTTTGTCAGTCTGGCTACAGTACTGAACAGGAATCTAGGATTATTCTTGTTTTCTTCTATTATGGATGAGTAATATCTAGTTTTGGCTGTACGCAAAGCTTGCTCATAATTTAAGATATTTTTCCAGGCATTGAAAGAATCTTCTGAATTGGATCGCCGCCATTGCCTCTAATTCATAAATTGCTTGTTTAATGGAGCGAGTGTCAGTGTTGTACCATGGGGAGGTTAATCTAACCTTAGTAGTTTTTAACTTAAGGGGGGCAACTATATCTAACGTAGTTTGTAGTGTGAGCATGGTACTATCGACTAACTCATCACTTATACTGGGACTAAATGTGTCCTTTACATAATCACATGACACAGACACAATTAGTGACTGAATTAACTCTTTGTACTTTGAGACAGCACGGTCACATAGTATCATTTTCATTTGTGTTTTAATCACTGAGGTGGAAATATCCTCAAGCATAAATTGAAAGCTCATTAAAAAGTGATCTGAGAGTATGGGATTATGGGTAAAAACGACGAGGTCATTAAATTCAACACCAAGTGTTAAGATCAGATCGAGAGTATGTCTGTGAATGTGGGTTGGTTTATGAACATTTTGGACAAAGCCTAATCTGTCTAGTAGGTCACTAAATGCATTACTAAGAGAGTCAGTGTTGTTGTCAACATGTATGTTCAAATCACCAACTATTATAATCCTATCCCAGTTCAACACTACACTGGATAGAAAGTCAGAGACTTCTAATAAAAACTGTGAATAAGGGCCAGGAGGGCGGTAGACTATGACAAAAAGGACTGGTTTTTGGTTTCTGCAGTTGGAGAAAGTAATGGATAAAACTAGACTTTCAAAGGAGTGGTAAGTGGGATTAGTTTTATGATTAATTTTAGGGCTAAGACCTAAACTGGAGTGGGATATTACTGCCACTCCTCCACCACGGCCACTGGTTCTGGCTGTGTGATAGTTCACATGAGTTGGTGGCGTGGATTCATTTAATGCGACATATTCATCCTGCTGAAGCCAGGTTTCAGTCAGAGCTAAAATATCAATTTTGTAATCACTAATTATATAATTTATTAATAAAGATTTGGAAGAAATAGACCTAATATTGATCAGTCCACATTGGATAAAATTGTTAGGAGTTCTTTTAATCTGATTATTACTTAAAACTATTTTTATTAAATTATTTGATCTCACTCCTATAGGTTTAATAATATTAGGTTTATTATTTATAAATTATTTATACGGGGTTTATTATTAACTACACAGGGAATAGACACAGTCTTTCTATTATTTGCTACATGGTGGTATATATATATATATATATAAATATATATATATATATATATATATATATATATATATATATATATATATTACACAGATCGATAACCGATTTGAATCGGTTTATCTTTACACCCCTTTTAATTACAATTTCAGATAAACCATGTAAACACCTTATTCCATTTCAAAAAAGGACTGTCCTGAGTTCAACTTGGGCCCCGCCCACACAGCAACGCAATGAGGTTTTTGTTTTGTACTGGATAGAACAGATATGGTGTCCACACTGGGAACAGGTCAGTAACGTTTCACGTCAACATGACAACAAAATGCTGCTGAAAACAATGCAATACACATGCCACACCTCTCAGTGCACTGTAAGACAGTCCCAGCGGATACACCAGAACAAAAGAAGAAGTAAAGCACATGCTAATACTGGATTATACCGGTGCATACTTCTCTCCACATGTTTGGATGGGTTTCCTCTGGGTCACCCAAAAACATGTTTGTTAGGGTAAAATCCTCCAGCCAGGTGAATCTGACCATTAGCCTGGCTCTACAACTAGAGATGGGTCCCTGGGCGCAGCGCATGGCTGCCCACTGCTCCTTACAGGTTGCCCCAATGGCATCAAGGGTGCAGAGGACATATTTTGTTGTACAGTTTATAATGACAAATGAAGTACTTTACCTTTTACCAGGATGACACCTCTGCTACTACCACTACTCTGGTGTCTGCCATGATGTCCGCTGTCTTGTTTAAAAATGTTGTATGTGCAGCTGCTATTTGTTCTGGTCATGTGGTTGTGACATAAATGATAGACTGTATGTACCTCCTCCTGCCTACTTCATAGTAATTGTTTTTACCCAACACGGAGTGTGTTTCTTTCTTTCTTTATTCTTTATTTCAGGTCAAAACCCATAAAAACAAAATACTGACTCATACTGACTGTTTTTGAAGTTGACTTTTTATTCCATTCAGTGTTATTGGTTTTTATTTTGTTGACTTTAAAAACAGTCAGACATGTTAAAAGTGGATCTCATGAAAAACTGTAAAATCTTTAGTGACAGTAGTGACTTTTGTCAAATAGTATGTTTTCCAACATTTGCTGTTCTGTTCCTCATTTACATTATTAGGTAACTAAAGCCAAATAACATATTTCATCAATATCAACCCACCCAATAGTATATTGAAATTGTTAAAATTCAACAATTACTTTCAGTCAAAAAAATATTTTAATCCAAACGTGTGCTGAACAATTTTAAGAAATAATTGAATTGCGATTTTTTTTCTGGCAGTTATTGCTCAGTTTTCTTCAAATCAAGTTTCAGTCATCAGCAACATTTGCAAACATCACAGAAACTGACATAATACAATTTAAACAATAAATGCCCTGATTTTATGACAGATTAAGCAAAAAAGAGGAAAACGGAGAAAGGAAAAGAAAAAAGGTAGAAAAAGAAAGAAAGAAAAATAAAGTTTAAAAAAGATATAAAGGAGGAGAGGAGAAAAAATTGGAGGGGGCACGAAAAAATAAAAAATGAAGAGAAAAAGGGGAAGGTAAAAAAGGGGGAAAAGAGAAAAACAAGGAAAAACAGAAAAAAGAGAAAAGGAGGGAGAAAGGAAGAAAAAATTAAAATGAAGCCAAACAGAGGAATGCAAAAAAAATGTGGGAAATAGCAAAGAAAAAGAGGGGGAATAAGGAAGAGAAAAAGGGGGGGGGGGGCAAAAATGGAGAGAAAAAGGAAGAATAAATTTAAAAAGAAAAAAAGGTGGAAATAAAGGGAAATTTTGAAAAGTTATAGAAGAAGGAGAAAAAAAAGACAAAACAAGTAAAAACAGAAGGTGTACATTGGGTCATATTTAATAGTTTAACTGTCACTATGTCACTAAGATTTTCTAACATTTGACAAGGAAAATAAATCAGTTTGGGCTTCAAATATTGGCTTAGAAATGTCCACGGCATGTATTGCTCATCAGCGAAAGGATGATGAAAAACTTTTTTTTTTGGTGATCACTAGTAGAATAATTAATGAAACCAAGTTAGGAGAGTTGCAAAAAAAACCACAATAGTTTTAACCTAATCCAAACTGGTTTTCATGGCAGTTTTGTTGGGTGGTGTGCCCTGTGGTTTAAATGATGAAAGGTGGGAAGTCCTGGCCTGGAGCTGGAATTCCTCTCTTCTGTTGAGCTAGCATCTGCGTTCAGCATGAGGATGCTGAGCTTTTAAAGCAGACAACATTTCTGGCACAAGTGCTTATGGTAAATGTCAAGACCTTTCAGAGCCACCGTAATGACACGTCCACAACAGTGATACATGGGACTGTTTTTGTCCTGCACCAGCTCTGAGTACCATTATGTACAGCCAGAAAAGATTTTCATCAACTGCACCGTCCACACAAAGCAATGATTTTAGATTTATACCAATAGCAGACTTTCAAATCAGTGACAGGTCAATTTTGCATTATTAGAGAAAGAAAAGCTGCGGTGCGGGGCCACTTTGTGTGGCTGAGAGCCAACTGTCAAACTAAGTCACAGGAATAAGCTAAGATCATTGTCTTATTCTTGACCTGTACAGCCTCATTGCTGCTCGTTTTGCACTGATCTTATATTCTTTTTTTTTTAAATAAGGCGACGATTTAAAAAAAATAAAAGTTGTCATGATCAGCATAATGTCAAATGTTTTTCACATCAATACATCATGGATGTATTATTTATTTTGTAGGTTTTTATGTTATTTGACTCTAAATAATATTGGTCTGGAAGTAAGAACCTGAACTAAAATGAGTTCCACAGCCTTGACTGTGGAATTAGTGACCTTTGTAAATTCATCTCAGGGACCACATTGGAACCTTTCGTGGACCAAATATTTATTTTATGCCCAACTACAACCAAAGACACATGCATATCCCAAATGTGCACGTATTTGTTTCCTGTGAATACCCTTAATTTTGTCCCAAAAATCACTAAAGACAGTAGTGCATAAACAGATGCTTTAAGAATAAATCAGCAGAGTGTAGTATGTGCCTCCAGTCTGCTGTGGCTAAATGGACAGACAGCAGTGCTTTGCTGTTGATTGCAGCTGTTTATCCATGTGGAAGAGACTGCCACTGATACGCTGTCTTCCTGATAGCATGAGGGATCTGTCTGTTATCTGTCTATCCCTCTTCAACTTAAAACCAGATGAGTCATTTACTTGGAACAAGCAGGGTAGTGGGATTTTTTTCTCCACTCAATTTACACTGTCAGATCCTAAGAAAAATACACCAAAATTTAAAGTGTTGTGTTTGCATTGCCTCTGAGGATATCATGTAAGCCTAATCTCAGTTTACTTCCTCAGTGGCTACATTTTCATGACGTTTTTGAATTCAGAATTATTTATTGTGAATAAAATCCGTCGGGTCCAAGCTGGTGCGATGGCTCTTGGGGGGCTGCTGGGGCTGGATTGGCCGTTCTGGTGGCCGCTGTGGCTGTATTACACATAGTACATTCGCAGCATCTTTACCTTGTGCTTCTAATGTTAAAAGTCATGAAGCATAATTTTTGCCTCCTTTCTAACGTCTCAATATGCACTCCAGCACATAAAATAGACTCCACCCACATCATCACTCTATAAAGCCAACACATACAACGTTTCCGTACAACCTTCGCATCGCCTGTTTTAATCTTCTCCCTGATCAAGTCCCACATTTTCACTCTTATCTCTGAGTGTTCAGGGAGATTTGGCGCTAATAACAAAAAGTTGGGATAAAAAAGTATTCAAAACAGGAACTGACGGGCTTGCACATGCGTGAGCCGAGCACGCACACACACACACACACACGTCAGCGGGTATTGATCGTCCCTGACCCGCCCCACCCGCATCCGCAATATGTATTAATACTGTGACCCAGCCCGCCCGACTTGCGGGTCACCCGTGGATATCCGCTGGCCAGTGGGTAGCCCGCGCAACACTACAGGATAGTCATTTTCAACTGGAATTAGGTGTTTATATGGTTCATCTGAAAGAGGAATGAACCTTTATTCTGAATTAAACAAGTATACAAACTGTCATGTAAACCTGGAAAAGAATAGAGGAAGAAGACTCTTGTGCATTGCTCCTTTCAAACAATATACTCCCTGTGGAGGGCTTCTGTATGTAAAAAAAAATGCTGTAGCATATGTGCATAACTTGTGTGCACTCATGTAAGACGCAGTAGAAATGGCAGCACAACTCATTTCAAAGACAAGAGCTTTTGTCTGGGGCTTAAAATGGCTGAGCTTTTCAGTAACCAACAATAATTAAAAGGCTGATTGTACACATGTGAACCATTCGTCATCCTCACATAGCTGCAATCCTGTAATTGACATGGAGCCACTGGACAACATAAAACAGGCCTGCAGTAATGTACAAATTAAAGAGGTGGTGGTGGTGGGTGGGGGGTGTCCTGCTGTCAGGATGGGTGAAGTGGAGAGAGGACTCCAATGTTCAGTGTTAAAGGGAAAAATAATTTAATAACAAACAGAGCACAATCATGACACAGACAGAGGCAGAGATAGAAAACAAAACCTTGGGGGGTAGATCAGCCAGAGTCTGTGGTGGTGAAAAGACAGGAGAAACGCCAGGTGAAAAGACACTGGACAGAAAAAAACACCCTAGACAGAAAAAAAAACTTACACTAGACAGAAAAAACACACTACACTATACAGAAAAAATACACTACACAGAAAAAATACACAACACTAGACATAAAACACACTATACTAGACAGAAGACCAGACAGCTAAACACTACATGAGAAAGACAGAAAGCTCAACCACACAAGACAAATGCAAGGCCAAGGAGGAAAACATGGCTGTACCGAGGGGGTAAAAGATAGCTGGACTCAGAGGGGGAAACATGGCTGGACTCAGAGGGGAAAACACACAGAACAAACACAAAAAACAAGGAAACCAGGGGTAACAAAACAAGTACCTTCAACACTGGCGGAGTCCTGGCAGGACCATTCTGTCAGGATGGAGAACTCCAATGCTCAGTATTAAAGGGAAAAATAATTGAATAACAAACAGAGCAAAATCATGACAAAGACCAAGGGCGTAGGTTTGGCCTAAACTTTGGTAGGGATATATTGCAGTTATAGAACAAGAACACATTACTTTTTCCAATCTGCAATTTCAGCATACACATACATGTTGCTTTTTGTCAAAACTTTCAACACAAGAACTAAATAAATAACTATTATTGGAATCTTCTGTATTATGCAGCAAACACAAAGAAATTAAAAATAAATCTGAATTTCAGGTAAATAGTGCAATCTTTATATTATTGGGATACTGATACATTTAAGAGTTAAAAGATCCGGAAAACAACCAATAAATTAACATAAATAACTATTGCACTGTATAAACATACACTCAACAAAAATATAAACACAACACTTTTGTTTTTGCTCCCATTTTTCATGAGATGGACTTAAAGATCTAAAATTCATTCCAGATCCACAATATTACCATTTCTCTCAAACATTGTTCACAAATCTGTCTAAATGTGTGATAGTGAGCACTTGTGCTTTGCTGAGATAATCCATCCCACCTCACAGGTGTGCCACATCAAGATGCTGATCTGACATCATGATTAGTGCACAGGTGTGCCTTATACTGCCCACAATAAAAGGCCACTCTGAAATGTGCAGTTTTGTCTCACAGTAAAATGCCACAGATGTCACAAGCATTGAGGGAGCGTGCAGTTGTCATGGTGACAGCAGGAATGTCAACCACATCTGTTGCTCGTGCATTGAATGTTCATTTCTCCACCATAAGCCGTCTCCAAAGGCGTTTCAGGGAATATGGCGGTACATCCAACCGGCCTCACAACCGCAGACCACGTGTGACCACACCAGCCCAGGACCTCCACATCCAGCAGGTTCACCTCCAAGATGGTCTGAGACCAGCCACTCAGACAGCTGCTGAAACAATTGGTTTGCATAACCAAACAATTTCTGCACAAACTGTCAGAAACCATCTCAGGGAAGCTCAACTGCATGCTCGTCGTCCTCATCAGGGTCTTAACCTGACTCCAGATCGTCGCCGTAACAGACTTGAGTGGGCAAATGCTCACATTCGTGGAGAGGTGTTCTCTTCACGGATGAATGTGGGTTTACATTGTTCAGGGCAGATGGCAGACAGCGTGTGTGGCATCGTGTGGGTGAGCGCTTTGCTGATGTCAATGTTGTGGATGGAGTGGCCCATGGTGGTGGTGGGGTTATGGTATGGGCAGGCATCTGTTATGGACCAAGAACACAGGTGCATTTTATGGATGGCATTTTGAATGCACAGAGATACCGTGATGAGATCCTGAGGCCCATTGTTGTGCCATACATCCATGAACATCACCTCATGTTTCAGTAAGATAACGCACGGCCCCATGTTGTAAGGATCTGTACACAATTCTTGGAAGCTGAAAATGTCCCAGTTCTTGCATGGCCAGCATACTCACCGGACATGTCACCCATTGAGCATGTTTGGGATGTGCTTGACCGGCGTATTCGACAGCGTGTACCAGTTCCCACTAATATCCAGCAACTTGGCACAGCCATTGAAGAGGAGTGGACCAACATTCCACAGGACACAATTGACAATCTGATAAACTCTATGTGAAGAAGATGTGTTGCACTGCATGAGGCAAGTGGTGGTCACACCAGATACTGACTGGTTCTGAGTCCCCAGACCCCCAAAAAAACTGCACATTTCAGAGTGGCCTTTTATTGTGGGCAGTATAAGGCACACCTGTGCACTAATCATGATGTCAGATCAGCATCTTGATGTGGCACACCTGTGAGGTGGGATGGATTACCTCACCAAAGCACAAGTGCTCACTATCACACATTTAGACACATTTGTGAACAATGTTTGAGACAAATGGTAATATTGTGTATCTGGAATGAATTTTAAATCTTTGAGTCTATCTCATGAAAAATGGGGGCAAAAACAAAAGTGTTGCGTTTATATTTTTGTTGAGTGTAAATAAAATAAACAAAAAAAATCTGTAGTATTGCAATGTGCCTTGGATGTTTATGTGCATCTGTCTTGGTCAACTGGCAAAACTAAATACAGCATGTAAGCATGAATGTTTTGGACGTTTACACACATTTGTAATAATTTTACAGGGATATGAATACAGCATCTTTGAATTTTCTCCATGGTGATAATTATTGGAAGTAGCCTGTCAGGGATAATGTCTTTGCCTGTTGGCTACTTAAGACAGGTAAAACTACAGCACTCCAAATTTCATGGGGGGTTAATTATTTTTGTGCATACTACACTTACATGGTTGGTTTACTATGCATACTGGGTGGGTGTGCCTTAGTTGGTAGAGTGAGTCGCCCAATGACCGAGAGGTTGGCAGTTTGTTTCCCGGCTCGAGCTGTCCACATGTCAAAGTGACCTTGGGTAAGACACTGAACCCTGACGTAGGCCCCAGTAGGACAGACAGAATCTTAGAAACCTACTGGTGTATGAGTGTGTGTGTGAATGTGAAGCTAATGTAAAGCAGTTTGAGCACATGAAGGTGGAAAAGCGCTATACAAATGCCGACCATGTACCATTTACTTACAGCAGCGGTAGTGAAATATGTTCTGTTTCTTTTTCGGTGGAATTGTCTCCAGAGCTTACAGCATTGAATTCCAGCACATGGACGTCTGTTGTTCTTGTGCGGGGTTACCTGACTGACACCAGATCAGTAGTGCCCCACTAACCATCACTCTGTCACAGCCAATAAAAACAGTGGATGTGGGTCGTCACATCATCGAATCAATATTGGAACGTGGCAAAAACAAAACGTGAACAAATGTAAAATAGTTTTTATAAATGCTACCATATGTGTAGGATATTGAAATACTATTTAGAATTTTTCAATGAATGTAGATTTTAAATTAAAATGACAAATGTTGGTAGGGACTATTTTGCAATCCACAAACATTGGTTTGTGACATGTCATGACCATCTAGAAACTTACGTCCATGACACAGACAGAGGCACAAAACAAAACCTGTGGGGGGTAGATCAGCCAGAGCCTGTGGTGGTGAAAAATGTCCCAGGTTATGGAGACAAGGGAAATGGGCAGAGTCTCCAGGTTATGGAGGTGACAAAATGAATTGTCCCACAACTGCATGCTTCACTGCTTAAATATTACAGATCAGCAATGACTTGCAGCTACACGGTGCAGGGCCAAGTGAATTTGATGAGCACTGTGGGAAAGGTCAATTATTTTTATTTTATGTATTATTTTTAATATTTATTTATTTCTATATATTAAAAATTGTTGTAATTTATTTTTAAATGAATTAAATTCAATATTTAATTTGTTTTTTATTTCTATATTTATTTATTATTTATTTTTATTTAGCTGTCTTTTATTTACTTAGATTTTATTTATTAAGATTTTATATATATATATATATATATATATATATATATATATATATATATATATATATATATATACATTGTTATATTGTTTACCTTTGGAATAATATGCAAAATGTTTCTTATATTTTTATTTGAGTGCTTCAACCGTAACCCACCCGCATTTAATTAAAATATTATTTTTCGTTGCGTCATCCACCCCACCCGCGGTTGATCTGTACCACCCGCGGGTGTGCAGTTCAGCCACAAATTCACAGGGCATAAGTACCAAAGGGAACATTTCACACATAAACAGTACCCAGGTGCTTCAGTTTGAACATTTGAAAGATAAACAGTACCACAGGGAGCATTTGACCCCTAAGCAGTACCACAGTGCTTCACTTTGAACAATTGACACATAAACAGTACCACAGGTAGCATTTGACACATAAACAGTACTGCTGTGCTGCAGTTTGAACAATTGACACAAACAGTACCACAAGGAACATTTGACACATAAACACCACAGTGCTGCATTTTGAACAATTGACATATAAACAGTACCACAGGGAACATTTGACATAAACAGTACCACAATACTTCAGTTTGAACGTTTGTGTGCAGTCTGAATGTAGCCTAACACTTCTTACACCAAATGTCACCTGTCTACCATAAAGCCCACCTTGTCTATCACAGCACATGGTTAATGCTGCAGCACATTAAAAGAAAGACCCTCACTTCACTGCTTCAAGCAGAGGTGCTTCTACAAATAACATAGCCTGTTTAAAATTACTAGTAACTTAGATATTAATCATAGTGCTTGCTAAAACATACATTATTAGCGTGTGACATTAGTCAGTACGAATCATAGCAAGTTATACTCACTCTTGTAATTATAGCCTTGAAATAATATACTGTGCTCTTCTTTTATAGAAAACAATGCCAAAGACCATCAAGTTGTTTGTTAACATCAAAATTGTCTGTATTCTCCTTCAGCTGGAAGAAGAAGAGGGATTTAGTTCAAGCTCAAACAGAACTGAAGCTCCCACAAAAAAAACCTAAAAACGAAGTCACTAACCAGATGGGTTTCCAGACTTGGCATGATCGAAAGAGTGCTGGAACAACAAAACGCCATCTCAGAGGTCCCGAGAGCTGACAAGAAGACACGGCAGTTGGCACCATCATGGCAAGATATCAAGGTCATGGAGTGCATTAGGAAGGTCCTTGGACCTCTGAGAGATTTTACTGATGCACTTTCTGGGGAGGACTATGTGAGTGTCTCATACTGTATGTCAAGCCAGTCCTGCACCTATATAAAGTCAACCTTCTTGAGCTAAGTGATTCAGATATTGTGCTCACCAACACAATGAGGAGAACAATCCTCAATTATCTCGCTGAAAAGTACAGGGATCTCACCACTGATGATCTGCTTGACATGGCTTTTGGATCCAAGGTTCAAGAGCCAGTACATCGACAGTGACAAGATCGAAGAAGTACAAGTCAGAGCTGTATCTAAGCTGGCGTCCTTATTGAGCACAGCACAGCATTCACTGCCCCCTCCACTTGGCAGAGTGATCATGAGGCTGAATATCAAGCACCGGCAAAAAAAGCAAGAAGAAAAAAATTTGCCAGCCTTTTGAAAACCTCAGGTGCTGTATTGCAGAAGGTACAACAGCTCCCATCTCATCTCTAAGAGAGGCAATGGAGGGGGGAATGAAGGCCTACATTTCCACCCCACGTGCAGACAGTGAGATGGATCCTCTGGAATGGTCGAAAGTCCACTAAGGAAACATTCCAGAAGTTAGCTAGGAATATCTATGCATTCAGCAACAAGTGCGCCCTCTGAAAGAATCTTCAGCACAAGGGGGCAAGATCATTCCAGAGGGCTACTCTAAAACCAGATAAGGTGGACAAATTGTTTTTTCTGGCTAAAAATCAGTAATTATTTTGTGTTATTCAACACTTTATCAGAGTGAGGTTTATTTTATCGGAGGGGGATGATCACATTATCAGAGTGATGTTTAATTTAATAGAATTATGTTTATGTACTTAGTGTTGTCTTCTTTCATAATTTTTTTATACATAATTATATTCCAATAGTGCACTTTTCCAGTGTTGCGTGTGTTGTTTACATTTTAGTTTGTTTACAATGTTTGCACAATTGCAAATTTGCACCAATATTTATTCAAATCTGTTCAATCTGTAAAACCTGTTTTACAGATTGAACAGAGGGGGTTCCTGATGGAAGATCGTGATTAAAAAAAAAAAAAGGAAATCATGGTTTTATGCTAAAAAAACTGTGATCTAAAGATTTTTCAGTATTGCCCACCTCTAACCAATACCACTCTGAAACAAATCTTTCCTAACATTTTGAGCTATGTACAGTGTCATTAGCCCACTAGTCATTGCAGCCCTAATTGGAAAGTGTTCTGAAATCATTTTTGTACTTGGGTTAGGGTTAGTGTTTGTACTTGGCATTTACAAGGTGATGACCTGCTTATTAGCCTGTTTCCTTATTCAGAAGTGGGAGGCAACTTGTTTATTGATTCATAGCAGGGGGGATTATCTGTGCTCCAATAAACCGCCCGGATTCAGATCACAGCCAACGCAGGCTGACACCAGGGAATTAGACGCCTTCTCTGACGAGACTGTCACAGAGGTGTAAGTCTCTTTGACAAGACAGACCCCCAAGGCACGGACCACAAATCGTAAAAATAGTAGCTGCTTAACTGTTGCCACAGTAATTCTTTGATGTTACACCTTGGCATTTTAAGCCTGCCGGGTAATATGACACCCATCCTCTTAAAGCCATTGATAATGACCTTATGCCCGGGAAGACAACTCAGCATCTTTGACAGTCAAAGGCCAGATGTGACAGACTAAGAGCCAGAGGTAGCGCCAGACATTTTTATTGTCATCAATAATTTTCACAGACAGGTTCGTAACAATTCTGTCATGACACATTATTATCCGTCATTTGAAATTACATTTTTAATGAGTCATATTTATTAGTATTTAATGTTGAAAAACATCTCAGTGATGCACTAACTGTACTTCCTGCTGAATGATAATCCTCACCTTTTTTCACTGCTTTTATCAGTTCATCACACTTACTGGACTTTTGAATAGAACTAATAAGACTCTGTTGCTTTGACATTTAGCACTAGCAAAGTAGCACCTAATTTCAGCTAAAGTCAACTAAACAAGAGTTGACAATGACTAATATTCATACTCACCATCAACAGGAGATCTACTACAGGTGGACTGATGTAATTATTGTAATTATTGTTTATGTAAAGCCCTTTGAGACGACTTTGTTGTGATTTAGGGCTTTATAAATAAAATTGAATTGAATTGAATTGAATTATGTGACAGAAGTACAGCTGATACAGTCCTGTACAGTCCACTTTAAAAAAACGCTGGTACCTGCGTGCATTAGACCTATAACCAGAACCATCATTAAAGACAGTATCTACTTATTGACTCACTTTTAAGGGCTTTAGTTTTGGCTAAAAAACACTTAATCCTGCTCAGTGACATCTGTGGCTGGATATAAAGCCCCTTCAAACAAAGCAAACCAGCTGTGTGGCTCGACCACGGATCCACAGCTTCATCCATGAATCTGCTTTTATGTTTGCACTTCCCGTCCTGCTACCTGCCCATACTCCCTTTAACTTTACCTGTGCTTGTACCCCTGAATTTTTGCTTTTTTACCCATCCCTGCATGTTTTTGCAGTCTAGTCCATTGGATACCAGACCTGGTCCACAATTGTGTGGTGTTGTATTCAGTGTAATAGTGAACAGTGTTGTAATCAGTGTAATAGTGAACAGTGGTGTATTCAGTGTAAAAGTCTCCAGCAGGGTTCCCCAATAGGCAGCCTGCAGGCCACTTCCAGCCCGTGAGAGGACACAGACTGGCGCACACCAACTTGTGAGCAAAAAGATTATTTTTTAAAAATACTGTAACGTTGCGATATAAGTGTGCCGTCATCTCTGCCCCGAATGTGTTTTTCTTTTTTCTCGTCTTTATTCTTCTCTCGCCTTTTTTGGAGTGTGTGAAGCGCGGCTCTTCTGCGACATATGTTTAAACTGGACATTGTCATCTGGACCTTGCCTCACTACCCAATATGGTGGGCGTCTGGAGGTGCGCGCATGCACTCACACACACCTGCTGCAGAACCGGACTACTGTTATATCCTCATAATTCACAGGCTGCAAGACTAAAAAAATGCATTGATCTCAAACAATGTTGACACCCTCTCTGTGGTGTTAAACAATGAGAACAAATGCAGACAAAAGGGGAAAAAAAATAAATAAATTCAAAGGCTTCATAGAACACATCATCAAACCACTGACTTCAGCAGTGGTCCCCAACCCCCGGCCTGGTCCATGGGTCACTTGGTAACGGGCCTCCTAATAATTACTTAATTCATTCATTATTTCTCTTGTATTTATTATCCGAGTCTGAACGATCTTTTATTTTGAAAAATGACCGGATTCTCTCGGTTACATCTCTGTCACTTGAATGCCAAAAATATAACCCACATGTTAGCAAAGTCAGTAAAAACAGATGTTTGTGGAAAGTTTCTTTTCGAAGAGGAAAAGGCCACTGAAGAGACAGAAGAAGAGCCTCCAACTTCCAAGAAAATTAAAGCTTTTAACAGACAATACTAGGAGTTGTACTTAAAATATGGATTTATCGTGACAGATCAGACCCACTCCGTATAATTTGCGGCGATGACATAAACAATCTACGTAACCACCCCCGGTCTGTGGTAAAATTGTCAAATGTTGACCGGTCCCCTGTAATAAAAAGGTTGGGGACCACTGGTCTACAGGACACACACATTCATTCATTGTTTTGGGTTTTACTTCTGTTTGTGTTTATGTATGAAGGATAATTGGTGCCATTGTTTATATGAGTTAATATAATTTCAGTTTGATGTATGTTCCATGTAAATATTGTAGATTGTGTGTTAATTAAAAGATGTGGTAATTGGTATGGCAATGGGTGGAGCTTAGGGATATATAAAGGGGAGCGTTTGTCAGTAGTGTGGGGGGGTGTAGTTGGAGATAAATTCTTTAGATTTAGAGAGATTTTAATTTGAAGTAAGAGTGTGGCTGAAATCATTTTTTAATGCTGAATGGTAAAAGAGACCAACTTTATTTTATTGTGTTTTGAGATCTCTTGTAACTAGTTTTTCTTTTTCCTGGGTTCTTTGGTATTTCTACACTATAAAAACTGTCACTCCTCATCACTGCTGGTTTTGGACTTGGGTGTAAATAAATGAAAAACCACTGAAGTCAAACCAACCCTTGACAAATATATATAACTTAACTTTTGTTTCCAGGGTGCAATTTGTCTTTGTGTGACCCTGACAAATAGTATTCCTGAACCCCAGGGCACAACTAATAATGTTATAATGCACTATAAGTGCAGATTCAACATTGTTATCTGTATTGTCACTGGAGCAAGTTGTTGTGGCGCCCCCCTCCCTGCCGCCATGTGCCCTACAGGTGCTGTGGCCCTTGGCTTGGTGTCCAGGTCATAATTTGGCCCTTGATGAAATCTAATTGGGGAACCCAGGTCTACAGTGTCATATTCAGTATAATAGTGCACAGTGGTGCTGTAGGTTCTATATTATATTTTCTTTGGTAGATTATCTCGAGTATTTTAATCTGTCAAAATGACGGATTTCCTGTTGTCTTAAAATAAATAAATAAATCTGTCAATGGCAGAATATTTTCGTTTAATGCAACCTCTGCTAAGAATGGGGGTGGAAGATTTGACAGTTGCCTTTTCTGGATTCAGGTCCACACCCAACATCGCTCAGAGTCAACATCCACAGAATTCATATTGAAATAGGGCAGCAGCTTTTCCTCATGAGCCGTCAAACCGAATATTTGAAATTAGTAGAACAAGATGTTTATTAGAGCTCTCCAGAGATTTGGCACCTTTTTTTAAGACGTGCACTTAAGAGATGGTGAAGAGGTGAAAGGTCGACACTGAAAGTTGGGATTGTCTTTGTCCTGGGATGGAGATACCATTGTTTTAATATCACACACACACACATATATATATATATATATATATACATATATATATATATATATATATATATATATATATATATATATATATATATATATATATATATATATATATATATATATATATATATAAAGTTTGTATATATAAACACACATATATATACCGTAATTTCCGGACTATAGAGCGCACCTGATTATTAGCCGCACCCACCTCATTCTAAGAGGAAAAACGATTTTGTACATACACAAGCCGCACCTGTATATAAGCCGCATGTGCCCACATTAAAACATGTAACACAAACACAAAATTAACCCAAACCCGACTTCAAGTCCCGCGAATGAAACTAAATGTCCTTCATTAAAGTCCACAGTCCAAAAATCACAGCCGGCAAAATGAAGGGAAAATGATACTTAAGGTTTGATGCAGACCTGCAGAGTCCGGGTCCCGTTGAAAGTAATCCAAGGAAAAAAAAGTGTATATTTCCAAAGGTAAGGGAGGGAAAAATATATATCCACTATTGTCCACCGCATCCACAAACAGGTGGCTGGTCGCCGCCTCCAGCCACCTGTTTGTGGATGCGATAACATCTCTGCGATAACAAATGTTATCGCAGAGTCAGCGATAACTTTCTCTTTCGCAGAGAGTTCAGGTCAAACTCCTTCGTGCCAACGTGCAAAAATAATCCACAGGGTCTCTCACACACCGCCGCGGGTTTTTCTTTAAGCAACTTTTTACCCCCTGTACACCTGTCCGTCAACTTTACCGCTCCCACTTAAACCCGTCACCCTGCGTTTGTTCCGCCCCTCCTTTTTCATTCAGTCTTCCTCGACGCATATATTCCACCGGTCTAAATCTGACCTTTTCTACTCGAGCGCCTCTGGCGGCCGTTAGGAAAATTACATAAATTGGCCGCATCACTGAAAAAGCCGCAAGGTTGAAAGATTAGGAAAAAAGTAGCGGCTTGTAATCCGGAATTTACGGTATATAGTCTGTGAGCCAAAGGGGTTCATCGTTACCGAAAAAGTGGCAAAGGTTGCCATACGTTTTCTGACATCCTGGAATTTTCCACCTTCATGTGAAGGCTCACCAACTGAGCCACAGAGTAACTGTTTTGAGTTATTACGCATAATGTAAACTATGGTTGGGAAAAAAACATGTATAAATCAAGTAGAACACAGACATAATTGAAAATATATATTGGATATATTGAAATATGTTATTGTATTATGTTTGGTAAGGGGAAGCTCTGAACTTTCATTTAAATCCCTTTGTGAACATTTTGGATAAGTACAGCCTTCAAACATTTAGTCACACACATTTTCTTACCATTTCCGCCTAAATCATTTTTTGTCTTTTAATCCTGTGGCACCAGGGAGCATCAGAGAAACAAAATCCAAACACTCAAATACTGGCATGACCCTAAAGATTCAGAAAATGTGTCATTTACCCATATTATCTGATTTGGAGAGGGTGATTTAATTATATCAGACATGGTGTTTTTTTTTCTAAGACAGAAGTAGTGTTATTAGCCCTTAAGCAAATATGACGATATGTGGAGTTGAAAGTCTGGGGTAAATATTTTTGAGAAAAGATTGTTATGCAGCATTTTTAGATATTAAAAGGGTCCTTAATACATAGCTGTATGGCGGCTATGGTTCAGTTGGTAGAGTAGGTCGTCCAATGACTGAACGGTCAGTGGTTCGCGTCCTGTCTCTGGCTGTCCACATGTCCAAGTGTCCTTGGGAAAAAACACTGAACAAACTGAACTGACTTAGGCTCCCAGTAGGACTGACAGAACCTTAGAAACCTACTGGTGTGTGAATGGGTGAATGTGAGGCTAATGTAAAGCACTTTGAGCACCATGAAGGTGGGGGAAAAAAAAAAAAAAAAAAAAAAAAAAAAAAAAAATATATATATATATATATATATATATATATATATATATATATATATATATATATATATATATATATATATGCGGTCTCAAAATAATTCATACCCCTGACATTTTTTGCGACTTTCTGTTTTTATCTTAAAAAGTTTTATCCAGGTTCTTTCTGACCTGTACGTGAAACATAAGTGAAGGAAAAACATCAAATGATATTTGGAGGAAAAAAAGTATTTCAGGAGTATTTTATTAGTGTATTTAAAAAAAACATCATCTTCAAAATTATTCATACCCAAGGTTTACTCAGTCCAATGTCTTTTCTTAATAGTCAATAGAGTAGTTTTGTTCTGAATAATGGTTCCTCTAAATGTCCACAGTCTGTCTGCTGTCTCCTGTGACGTTCTGGTCCAGTCTTCCTGCAGGGTTCTGGTCCACTCTTCCTGGACTCCTCCAACTGGGTCAGTTTGGATGATCTCCTACCATCATTCTGGTCTGAACTCTACAGGTTCTCTAGATGGTTTAGTTCAGGACTTCGACTGAGCCATGTCGTTGAACCACTACTGCACTACCTTGGTGGTTCTACTTGGGGTTAGTGTCCTTCTGGGATGTCCAATCACCCAGAATGTTGATATAATTCTTTTAAATGTCTGATGCCTTGTAACTTCATAAGGTTTGTGGACGTTTCCTCCACTAGAACAAAGCCATCAAGGTACCACAGACAACCATCCACACATTACTGCACTAAAGAGATCTCCATGGCTACACACTCACAAAGGTCACATGACTCAGGAGGAAACATCAGGAGGATTATTTGGCTTTTGTTAAAACTGTTTTAAACAAGATCCAAGCTTTTGGTCATCTGACCATTGACCTGATGAGACAAAGTTGTTTGGATATTTGGATGTGGACTGTGTCTGGAGGAAACAACTGTTCCAAACTGATGAACACTGTCCCAACCATCACCATGGAAACAAGGAGGACTATTAAAACTGATGAACACTGTCCAACCATCACCATGGAAACAAGGAGGACTATTAAAACTGATGAACACTGTCCAACCATCACCATGGAAACAAGGAGGACTATTAAAACTGATGAACACTGTCCAACCATCACCATGGAAACAAGGAGGACTATTAAAACTGATGAACACTGTCCCAACCATCACCATGGAAACAAGGAGGACTATTAAAACTGATGAACACTGTCCAACCATCACCATGGAAACAAGGACTATTAAAACTGATGAACACTGTCCCAACCATCACCATGGAAACAAGGAGAAGTGTCCAAACAGAGCATCTAGAAAAAGGAAAATTATATCAACATCCTGGATAATAATGTGAAACTCCAGCTTATGTTCAGATTGGATGTCCCAGAAGGACACTAACCCCAAGTAGCACCACCAAGGTAGTAGAGTAGTGGCTCAAGGACATGACCCAGTCCAAGTCCTGAATTATCTGGGTCATTCCATGCTGATGGGTAAAGCAAGTCAGAAAAATAAATGTAACAATTTTCAAAATTATTTTGTAGCTGTTGTTGTATCAATGACCAAGGCTTCTAGGAATAAAATGAAAAAGATAACTCGTCTTAATTGTATGCTCCAAATTTTCAATAATGCGTCATCATATCCACTCAGTTGCGGACGTTAGGTGGACAGAATTCTAGATAGAAAATGGAGATAATCTATCACTAAAAATGGCACAAACATAATTAGAAACCATTAATAAACATTAGTGACAAGCATTCTTGAAAACTTTACCTATTTTGTAAAGAGAATTGGCCTAAATAACTAAAACTGGAAAATATGTCTCTTTAGAAAATTATATACTGCCTTTTAGAATTCATACTACCAGAGACTATATGTCAGGAATCAATGAAAGACTAACTTTGACTAACTTTATTAAAAACTTGCAACTTTAAAATCATTAAGAAAATAACATCTCAAATGTCAGTTTTAATATAAGGAGTTTAGGTGGTTGCGGACATCAGGTGGACAGAACAGTGGTAAAATGTGGAGCTGGAAACTCAATTAATACATCTTCAAGTTATTTAAAAGTTCATCAATGTAATATGCTTGACGTCGTAAATATTTTAGAGTATAGGGGTGAATAAACAATATCTGATGGTGCAGAGTGATCATTTCATTAAAATTCACGATCTCAAGGCAAAAATAGAAGTCGGACTTCAGCTGGTAGCGGATGTTTCTTCCGTGGACAGACTGGCTTCCTCCCGCTGTACTCGCCATGTTTACATCTCCTCTGCAGAAAGTGCCTACGTATCACGCATATGAGGGAATCCCCGCGATATGCTGTAAACGTCATCGGTTCATGCGCTCAATGAAGTGGGTGGTGGACAGAAACTCAGGAGGTGGACAGAAAAGTGTCTCCCTGTATTTGACAGTGCGCTCAGGTTTAAGTTGTGTATTGTTACTGATGCCAATCATACATTTATTTTAGCATCCCAAGGATGAATGAATCGAGATGTCATGACCAGATATCAGCGCTTAGTTTAGTATATACTGGCCGGGTTGCACCCGTCAGTTTGTCGGACAGACATGATAACGTCTGCTATTATGATATTGGCAGCACATTTTGTTTTTCTCGGTTTACTTAAAATCACGTTTAAAAGTATATTCGCATAGTTTAAGATGACAAAGTTATTGAGAAAACGTAAAAACACAGATTTATTTGCCTGTAACATGTTTATTTTGTCAAAAATACACAATTATGGATTTTTGCAAAATTTTGACAATTTTCTCTCCACCAATAAAAATTTTATTTATTAATTATTTCCAAACTGCTGAATATTAGCCTTTGAAATTGTCTTCAGTGTCAGTTTGTTATCTATTGATTTTGAAATGACGTGAAATTGAAGTGGTTGGTAGATTATTTTATTATGAAAAATTTCAATGGAATTTAGTCTTCTTGAATTACTCATTAACGTGGAATGACCCATCTAGAACCTGTAGAGGAGCATGGTAGGAGATCATCCAAACTGAACCAGCTGGAGGCTTTAATCCAGAAAGACTTGACCAGAAGATACAGGAATAGTGGACCAGAACCCCACAGGAGACATATGACACACTGTGGACACTTAGAGGAACCATTATCCAGAACAAAACCTACTCTATTGACTATTAAGAAGACATTGGACTGAGTAAACCTAGGGTATGAATAATTTGAAGATGGTGTTTTTTAAAACCCACTAGTAAAATATTCCTGAAATATTTTTTTTCCCCTCCAAATATCATTTGTTGTTTTTCATCACTGATGTTTGATAAACAGGTCAGAAAGAAACTGGATAAAACTCATTATTTTATGATAAAAACAAAAAGTCACAGTGGAGTGACGTCACATGCGCGCCAGGCGTGTAGTCCAAATTATTAACGTGTTTTACTCACAAATGAATCAGTTGTTTGTTAATAGAAGCAGATGAAACACACATCAATAATTAGAACTTATTATGAGGTACAACATGTGCATGATTCAGGGCACATGGCAAAGCAGATAGCATTTTAACATTTTATTTCCCATTGAATACCATTCATAAATTTTCTAATCTCAGGCCCCATGAGCCTCCCGGAAGGGGCGGAGACTTAAGCTCCCCATAGTCAGCATCATTGGCATGTCATGGAAAGTTTCTTGATTGAGAAAACAAAATGATCAAAAATATTTTCTGCCATTGTTGTATTCTGTTTTTTTCTTTTTTTTTTTTTTTTTTGCTTTTATTTATTCCTTAAAAGGGCTATTCCTAAGAGCTAATAACACTTAAAAAAAACACCATGTCTGATATAAGCCTGAAAATCACCCTCTCCAAATCAGATAATATGGGTATGAGATACATTTTTCTGAATCCTTGGGGTCATGCCAGTATTTCAGTGTTTGGATTTTGTTCCTCTGATGCACCCTGGTGCCACAGGATTAAAAGACAAAAGATGATTTAGGCAGAAATTGTAGGAAAATGTGTGTGACTAAAAGTTTGGGTTGGCTGTACTTATCCAAAATGTTCACAAAAGGATTTAAATGGAAGCTCAGAGTCTCCCCTTTAGAATGATACCAAACATAATACAATAACATATTTCAATACGTCCATAATATATTTTCAAGTATGTCAGTGTTCTGCTTGATTTATACTTTTTTTTTTCTAACCATAGTGTACATTATGCATAATAACTCAAAACAGCTACTCTTGTCAGATGGCCATCATACATCATTGAAAAGCTGAGTAAACTTTGTCACTTTTTCTCTAACGATTTCCACATTTGGGGCCCTGGCTCACGGACTAATAGGGCGGCACGGTCGTGCAGTGGTTAGCACTCGTGCCTCACAGCAATAAGGACCCTGGCTTGATTCCAGCACCAGACTTTTCTGTGTGGAGTTTGCATGTTCTCCCCTTGTCTGTGTGGGTTTTCTCTGAGTACTCCAGTTTCCTCCCACCATCCAAAGACATGCATCGATAAGAGATAAATCTATATTGTCCATAGGTGTGAATGTGAGAGTGATTGTTTGTCTATATATGTTCAGCCCTACAACGAACCTGGTAGGGAAGGCTCAACAGCGGCTCTACTTCATAAGAACACTAAAGAAAAACCACCTGCCTGCTGAGCTGCTCAGGGCCTTCTACCTCTGCTCCATACAGAGCATCCTGACGTACTGTCTTACATCCTGGTACGTCAGTTGCACTGAGGCAGACCGGAAGAGTCTGACTCGGGTAATCAGGACGGTTGAGAAGATCATTGGACTCAGTCTGCCTCCACTGGAAGACATCTTCAGGTCACGCTGCCATCACATCTCACCACCAGAATCATTAAAGACCCAAGTCACCCCAGTCATCACCTGTTTTCTCTGCTGCCTTCAGGGAGGTGCTACAGGGCACTCAGAGCCCGCACCTCCAGACTCAAAAACAGTTTCTTTCACAGAGCCATAACTGAACTTAATACCTCATGCCAATAATGGGAACCATATGTCTGTCTCTCTGTCTCCCTCTCTCTATTTTATCTACTGGTGTAATACTGAACAACGTGCAATATTATTAATATTTATCTATTTAAGGACGTACTTTTCTGAGCCATGTGCAATAGCCTTTCATTATTTATTGTTGTGCTGTCAATGCTCTATGTTTTTTATATCTTTTTAATCAAGGAAGAATGCTGTCTGGTGTGTGTGTATAATGGACCCTTTGTCAGCCCTCTGATTGGTTCCTGGCTCGACCAATCAGAAAAATCCTTTGCCATTGCCCTACTTCCGGTTGGACATTAGAGACCTTGGCTCCGTCACGACATCACAACAAGAGTAGATTTAAAATGGTGTGCATGGGGTACTTGTAAAAGTGACTCTCGCTACCCTGAGAGAAGCCCAGGAGTATATTTCATCCCATTCCCGAAACCGAAGGTACATTACGAAAAATGTCTACTTTGGATATGTTTATGTGGACGTCCTCACTGGCAGCTAAATCCGTCCAAAATAACGAAATACACCTACATCTGCTCTGAGGTAAGTTGGCACAACACTGTTCTTTGCAGTAGTAATGTTGTAATTTAAGTGCTAATGTTAGTGGTTGTACTTTGGTTTTAGATGCTTTTATTTCCTCTGCTAGCCAAAATTAGCATTAGCTGTCGTAGCCATTAGCTGCCATAGCATGATTGTGTTTGCAGGCCCAGATGATGCCATTCTGTAACATCTGTTTATATTTTTCATGAAAGCACTTTGTTGATGGAGCACCAAGTGATCGATACCCAAACCCAGTGGATGCAACAGGAAAGTCTGCTAAGCCTTGCAGACTTAATCCAAAAAGGTCTTATTTACTAGTCCTTGTGGCATTGTCATGTTTCTATAATGTTGATTATGATAGTAGTTATTAGACTGTTTATCTATTAAGAGTAAGACAGCTCTTTTGCCTGTTGAGATAAGAATGACAGATGTTTTTAAAATACTGTAATTATGTTATGATAGTGTAATTGTGAAACATAATGTATGGACTCAAAATTAGTCAACTACTCCATATTATTGATAACTTCTTCCTAATGAGCTCTCAGCAGCTGTGGGTTTCTACAGCGGTGTCCTACAACAACATGCATTGACTGACCACCTTTATAATGCCAAATCTCCAAGTTTTACCCCACTTGGGCTTATTGGACAACAGGCATTTGACCCAGAGAATTATATATATTAAAAAAAATTATATCAAGAAATTTTATTCTTACAAAGAGCAATCCAACAAATTTTTTTTGCCATGTACAATGGTTATATGGCATATACATAACACTATTTTCACTCTTGTGGTAAACATCACACTTCATATCAGAATATGTGTATTCTTAATTTTTAGACAAAGGCTGCATCACCAGAGTGAGAGCGGCATTTGGCAAGCCCAGCTCATACCATGGCTGAAGATACAGCACGGACCAGTAGCATGGCAGAAGAAGACGCACAGCAAAGCAGCATAACAGAAGAGACATTTTTTATGCTATACATTTATATTTACATGTGTATACTTGTTTAATGCAATTAAAGTAATTGATTCATTTTGTCACTGTTTTTAATAGTCAACAAGGATCTTTGACTTGTCTATGCATCATATTGTTCACAGTATTAACAGTAATAAGTTTGTTTTTTTCATATGCCTCAAAGTGACCTTTCTCTTTCTTTTAAGTTTGGCCTTGAATGGCTTAATGTGTGGCACAGGTTCATTCCCTATTGTTTTTCCATGTGGTTTGTGCCACATTTGTGGCATACTAGTGCAGGATAGTGGATTTGAGACCTCTTTTTGACCACGCTGAAGATCCAATGTATACATTAATCCAATAATATGGGAACAGTAACCAGCAGACCTGAAAATATGAGCACATTTTTGCATGATGAATGAATACATATTTGCGTAGCTAGTGTGCTAATGACTTAATAGTAATATTAATTACTTAATATTACTTTATATGACTGTATAGGCTATTCACTTACCCTGCAGGGCATGAGCAGTTCTGACCTGTGATGATTCCATCTGGAGTTACATGTACAGAAAGTAAATGAGGTGTCTCTCTTTTTCGCATGGATCTGTAGCATTTTGCGTTTATGGAAGTATCTGTGAAAGTTATGTCACGTACATAACGCTCCATAGCATACTGAAGGCCCTGTTGTCTACATTTTGAGGATATTTGAGAGCTCTGGCTCGAAAACTGGTCACATATAGCCTGTAAAGGTAAGTCTGTGGCTGGGAGCGTGCTATTAGCATCTTGACCTGCCATCCCGGTACCGGTTTGTGATCAGGTGCTGGTTTGAGGTCCCGTTAGGTCACCCAATGTTCAATCGCGCCAAGCAGAAAGGGTGAAACAGCGCCCCCTCCTGGAGGATAAATGAATCTGTTTTGGCCAATGTTCGCTAAACTAAGAAAATGTCGTGTTTTGGGGGAAGACAACATTTTGTGAAGTCTCAGTATTGTACCAGAGATGTTCCTTTTCATTAATATAATTATGCTGTTTTTGTTTATATTAAAATGTTGTATGAGGCAATGGAAAAAGTCGTGTTTACAACGGGAATGAATGGAGAGAAAGACTTGGTTGTCCGACCTAGCAACAAACTTGCGGGAGGGCGGGGCTTGACAAAGGGTGAATTGCTTTTGTTTGTACTCAGGATGGCACAAATGAAATTTAGTTGCACCTATGCAATGACAACTACAGTCTATTCTATTCTATTCTGAATTGGCGACTCATACAGTGTACCCTGCCTTCGCCCATTGTAGCTGGATTAGGCCCCCACAGACCTCCACGACCCTAGTGAGGATGAAGCAGGTTTAATGTTTAAACAGAAATAATTATTGATTAAACAGTGATTAACTATTTCATTTGGCCAGATCATGATGCATTTTCAATATGCATTTTTTTAGGTAATTTGTATCCTCTCTACCTGTTGCTGTGTAGTCTTGGCCTCTCCATGCCTACTGGGTTCACCAGCAGTATCAGACTGGCTCTGCTCTGAGGCTACAAAAACATGTCATTAAGGGTTTGCCTATGCTGATGAATAGCATATCACATTTTAAGGCTTTTTTGTTTTGTTTTGAAACACTTAAGCCTATTATGTCATTATATTAAATATGAATGATTTCGGCTATTTGGTTCCATTTATTTCCAAATAGTATCCATATAATTTCCAAAATAAATGAGACTATAGTGTTGACATCTTTGTGAATGTTTGAACAAAAAATAGGACTATCACCTCTTTTCTCTATTATTTTACATTACAAATAGCCTAACTACCTAAGGGACAGGTAGAGGATCATCAGTATCATCAGAAGGGGTCTGCTACTCCGGTGCCGGAAAAACATTCCATAAGTAGGCTATTTAATATACTTATACATTATGGTTATTGTTTTTTTTCCATTTTTAAACTATATATTTGTGACAGTCTATATTGGACTCAAAAATAAACTAGCCTAGGCTGAGGTGACAGTGACCTAACGAACATGCAATGACAATACAAAATGTTATTATATCTCTCCATAGCCTACTAGCTGTAGCTGGATTCTTTCCTTTGGAATACATATTTGGTCACATTTGACTGCATTTTCTTTGTCTTAATCTGCCCTTTTTGGCTCCACCTGGCCTTTTTCTGCTTTCCATTGCTACCGAGTGACATTTTGCGCTGTTCTGTGTCCATAAATGGGTTTCCTGTTTACAAACATTCAGAGATGCGCACTCAGCCAGGTGGTAACAGATTCTAAGCAGCTAAGTGGTTAACATTGCTAGCCCTACTGGAGCTGTGTGCAGTGTATGAATTTAACCAGATTCCTAGTTGGTTCCTAGGTTTTTCAGGGTCCGTGTCCTCTTGCTGACACCCATTAGTATAAATATCATATCATGTTTAAATTGTAATTGTTTAATATTCTCTTTTATTAACATATTATGTAGCAACAAGTAGGCTAGCCCAAAGTTATGTTTCAAATAAGATGCTTCCTTAATTCATTATGTGGTATGCCTCGTGTCAGTTTAGAACAGTTGCTCAAAACATAAAAAAAACCTCAAAGCTAGAACTTCGAGAGCAGATTGAGACTGGGACAGTAAGTTGTCACCTTGAAACCCAAAAGTGTGGCGGATGAGTTGTGTTATCCATCTGACAGACCTGCTTAAAATGACATGATGGGTGGACCATGGTAAAAGGAGTTTATTCAGTACTGACGCAGGCTGGTGTTTAGCAGTAGAATTTACTGGAATATTTAATATTTTCTCTATGTGTGACAGTTTAAAATTAGCTTTTAACATATCATCACTCAACCTCACAGTGTGACAAGTGACTGAAGCACCGCAGTGCGTATGGCTGTGTGTGTGTGTGTGTGTGTGTGAGCCGACAAAACAAGTGTTTGCTTTTCTCGGTGACTGACTTCAACCAGTTAATCAGGCTCAGTGATCAGTCAAGATTTTTTAATGCATGTTGTCATCCCTAGTCCACGTCTAGTCTTGTGATTTCCTCCTCTGCTGAAGCTTTGTTTCTCGGTGCTTTTTGTTCCTCCCAAAAAAGTCCCAGAAGTTCCAATAGTGGAAACACTCCTGTAACACGTCACAACGTAGTATTACCAGCACTGTAGATAACTGATATTAATGACAATATACCTGTAGATAACCTGATATTAGTGAAATGTAAAACTGATAATCTGGTGTGACTAATTCAACATGTTTGTAAAACTCTGCTCATTTTAAAATACAAAACTTATTTTACCTCAGAAAGACAAAATAAAAGATAAAAATGTATTCAAGTTGAATTATCAGTCCAAATGTAAGAATACACTGAGCATCACGTTGAGGTTAAGACATAAAACAGTTTTTTACTCCTTCTGAGGAAAATCAACAGAACAACATGATCATATCTAAGAACACTAATGTCACTGAAACTCTATCCACTGATTTGATACAAAAGTCTTTCTGATGCTACGATGGTGTCTGGTTTACAGAGGCATTTTTTTTAAAGATATGACGGCAGTGAGAGGTCTGACTGTCTCTTCCACCACTGGAGTGGCTTAGGTGTCAGAGGTAGGGGTTAGGGAATCATCTATTTTCAGGTAAAGTTAACTGAACAACCAAACAGGACTTAATTAGTGATTAATAATCAGACTGGTAGCCATGTGACACAGAAGTACTGCTGTTACAGGATCCTGCAATCCATGTTACTAACCTTTACCCGCATGTATTAGACCCGACACACACTGTACGTCTTCACACTTAAGGGACTGTTTAAGTCTCGTCCTGGGTTTTGGAAATTTGTGGGCGGATATAAAGCTCCCTTCAAAATAAAACAATTCGGCTATGTGGATCAACCACAGATCCATGTTTTCATCCATGAATATACTTTTATTTTGTCACTTCCGTGTCTGCTACCCACCCACATTAACTTTCATTGTACCTCTGCCCATACCTCCAAAAACAGCAGATAGAAGCGAGTTTTAACGTGTACACATTTATTTCAAATAAATGGTATGCCACTTTGCTAGAGTTATAAAGGTCAGAATTAGAAATCGGGGGCTGGACCTCAGGAAACAGATTCACGGCTGTAGTTTTGGTGATTCAGGGCTCCATGCACCAATTCACTCAGATCTCATACGATACAGACCAATAGCTGATTCAAACTATTCATCTTTACACCCCTAGTATTCACCATAGCATAGTTGTTTCTATGGGATCATGGAAACAACTGGAACGCAGAGATTAGAAGCAACTCTTAATTTTAGACAGGAATGGGTCAATCAACAGGAAAGGATGGCTGAGGTGGGGAGACATAAATTAACCTAGCCCTTTAAACTTCTGGACATTTTTAATTTTTAATTTTCCTTAATAAAACACCTGAATAAAAGTGTGGCTACACATTGAGAACTCAAAACGATTATAGAACCACAGCAATAGGTCTGACCTAAGTCATATAATCATTTTACAGCAATACTACAACACATGAGTATACGGCATATATTTATAAGAGGATATGTCCAGGTGTTGTCCAAATGTGTCACACTCTGAAAACTTTTGGACACACTTGAATAAAAAGGCGATTATTCTTGAATGCTTCAGTGTACGATTATCGATGAGGACTCTATGGAAAGATTACACTCTAGGGTGTCCTATGGCAAACGCAGATTCACTATGATACTTACTGCTGTATAAACATGTAATAACACATTTTGACAAAAAAATACAATTAAAAAAAATTATATATATATATATACTGTATGCCAAGAATGATTGATTCCCAAATTCACCTCACCCGGATCTACAGCAAAGACCTTGAGATGTCATTCGGGGATCCCACAGGCAAATGGTAATCATGAGGAGGCAGCTCGGAAGTCATCCACAGCTAAATACCTACAGAGGGTAAGACAGGTCCTGAAAAGTCAGCTGAACGGCAAAAATAAGATCCAGGCCATTAACACCTATGCCCTGCCAGTAATCAGATACCCAGCTGGGATAATATCCTGGCCACTGGAAGAGATATAAGCCACTGATATCAAGACAAGGAAACTCCTTACCATGCATGGAGGGTTCCACCCCAAGTCCAGTGTCCTGAGGCTGTACACTAAGAGAAAGGAAGGGGGCCGAGGACTAGTAAGTGTCAGAACTACTGTCCAGGAGGAAACGGCGAACCTCCAGGAATACATCAAGAAAATGGCCCCCAATGACCAACTGCTAAATGAATATGTCAACAAGATGGTGATGGCCAATCAGCCTGACATAGATAAAAATGGACATGGATAAACATGAGAAGACAGTGGTGGTGATAGATGTAGCAGTCCCCAGTGATAGCAACATCAGAAAGAAAGAACATGAGAAGTTTGAGAAATACCAAGGGCTGAAAGAGGAGTTAGAGAAAATGTGGAGTGTGAAGGCAACAGTGGTACCAGTAGTGATCGGAGCACGGGGGACAGTGACCCCCAAGCTGGGACAATGTCTCCAGCAGATACCAGGAATAACATCAGAGATCTCTGTACAAAAGAGCGCATTGTTAGGAACAGCTAAGATCCTGCGCAGAACCCTCAGGCTCCCAGACCTCTGGTAGAGGACCCGAGTCTGAAGGAGACACCGCCAAAGTGGGGCGAGAGGAACATTTATATATATATATATATATATATATATATATATATATATATATATATATATATATATATATATATATATATATATATATATATATATATTAGAGCTGGGCAAAAAATAGATTTAGATTTAAAATCGAGTTTTATGGCAAAATCGATTCATATTTTAGGAAAATCGTGCAATCCGATTCCCCTCCACACACACTTTTTTTCCCTCACAAAAAGAAAACCATGAACCAGGCTGCTTTCCGTAGTGTTTCATCCCAGGCCCCGCCTACGATCCCCTTATTCTGCAGCATGGGGAGCAATATGGCACCCTCCAGTGAGGGAGACACGCTGACTCCTAAAAAGGTTCTAAGGGTCTGACGAAGCCCAGCTACTGCCTGGTTGTCAGCTGTGTCTTCAGACTGTTGTTGTTGACGGTAGCGGTACGACCACTGTGTTCACATCTGAAGAGCAAGCATCCAGTGTTGGGGGGGGGGGCAGAAATCTTAGAAATGTTCTTCAAAATGTTCAACAAACACTGACTGAAAGCTTTTCTCGCCGCACACCTTATGATAAACATAGAGTACGATGGGGAGCGATAACAGACAATAACATCATATATCCAAAATATTGGTAACATGTTCAGGTTTATTGAAGTAGTTTGATTGATAATAAGGTTTTGTTTTATTTTGTCCTTACAAAGTAAAAATGTTACTAGTTTTATTTTTATCTTACTACGTTTTTTGCAATGTTTTACATACATACATACATATAATATGAGTATTAATGTATATTGTTTTAGTTGTTAAAATATTTTAAGCTTTATTTTTTTTTCAACAAAATGTATCTTTTACACTATTTTTTTTGCACAGTTTTTCCTGTAACAGTGGTGGATATGTCTGGACTTACTACAGTTCATGTAGGTAAAGTCTCAGGTAAAGTCTCAGGTTGCAGTTGCACCTTTTGCACAAATGATTTATTATTTACAGTTATTTGTAGAAGTATTTTTGTTTTACATGTTATTTAATAAAAAAAAAGAAGATGAAAGAAACCACGTTTCTAGTGTTTTCATTTTCATTTAGCCCACGTGGGAAAAAATCATATCGTGAATCGAGTTTTTTGGGAAAAAATCTGAGATTTTTTTAAAAGAGAAAATCGCCCAGCCCTAATATATTATATATATATATTTATTTATTTATTTATGTGCAAAACATATGCAACAGCCATTTATGGATTTTTCTGAATGTTTGGACATGTTTTGGACAATATTTTTTGGTGTGGATGTTTTTGTTGGAATATTGTTCCTCTGCAGATAATTATGAGAGATAAAATTAAGTCATGCCACTTCCTGTTTGATTTTCATTTGAACATGTTTGAACAAATGAGCAATTTTTAGCTGCTGTGTTTGATCTGAAAGTGGCTTATATCAGTTGATAGTGAGAATCTCTGTTTTCAAAATATACTGAGTTATGAGATGTTGAACCCACAGGTTCTGGTGGTTCTGTTTACAATTATGAACAACTACTTGGGCCCACATGTAGGCTCTTGGATGTTTAACGGGTTAAACAAGCACCCAGTCGAAAAAAACATGGCGTTATCTGTCAAAATAACTGTTTCACAGTGCCAACTGCTTGAATAAAGATCTTTACTCACATAGTAAATATGGAAATATTACAAAAGCAAATGTACTCAAAAAACAATCCCACAACTGGGGAGGCAGCCCTCACAGCATATTATTTTAAGTTGACAGCATAACATCACCATTCACAATGTGACATTTTGAACTAACAGTGTATTATGTTATGCTGAAATGCACTGGAAAGAACCCTGAACATTCATCTCCACATTAATGCTGATCTTTGTGAAAATAAAAAACATTCTGAAGGTCAACAGTAACACCACAAATATAAAAGGATGGTTTACACTAAACACTAATAGGACACATTTGGATTATTTTATTTTGAATGCTGTCATCTGATTAATTATCCACAGATCTTGATATGAAGTGGTTTCCATGGTAATACTCCAGTTAACATAATCCAGTGAAGTATTTCAGACCAAAACACACGTCAGATCCACGAAGACACAGAAATTGCAGGAGATTTAATAGATAACCCCACATCTGTGGTGGGAATATGTTATATTTTCCAATATGTATTTTCATAATTTCTTTGCTAAAACATATGTATTCAAAGCATTCAACAATTGTTTTTCCTGTAATTGTATTTTGTAGTGCATTTAAGTGTATTTTGGGCATTTTAGTACAGTGCTAGTTTATTTTACTTTATTTTTAGTATATTTTCAGGGTTTCCCCCAGAAATCTTGCTAAGCCTGGTGGTAGAGCCGCTAGTGAAGCCCATCACGAAAAAAAAAAAAGTTAAAAGTTGATAAGAAATATGAAATTCTATCTTTTATGTGTTATTGTACAACATTTATTAACACGACTTACACCATCTCATACCAAAAACACACACTCTGTAATACAACTTATTCACCTTTAATAATGAATACATAATTCATTAATTAATTAATTAATGTCAATGACAAAACACACAAAGTGGAATTACTGGAATAAAGATTTGTCATACTGAGGCTTCATTTTGATGTATTTAACTCACTCACTGCCATTGATATATACGTCAATCATGGGCAAGGGGCAGGGGAGCGGTCTCCGCAGCCTGTCACTGAAAATCAGACTGGTTTCCAAGTGCTCCGCTATTTTACCCAGGGACAGATCCTCCTGGGCAGATTGGACCCCTAAAAGGTCCAGGAACCATGGTGTAAAACCCAGGTAATTTAACCCACTCATAATGCTCTGTCCTGGGGAAGAATGCATGTGCCCCCCGCAACGGACCGGGGACCAGCGGTCTGAAGCGCGGCGTTTAATCCGCCCATAACGCTCTGTTCTGGGGCTGAATATAAAGGTATATTCATATATTTATATTATATAAAGGTATTAGTCCAGTGTAGCCTTGGTACTACAAAACCAAAGTGGACATTTTCTAAGTCCAGTGTGGACTATGCCCTCTGTTTGTCGGTCCGGCGATAGGTTCCTTCAACATTGCGGGCTGGTACATGTTAGGTATTCGGGAGGGGAGGCCCAGAGCAGAGGGCTCCGGACTCCAGGAGAGGATGTGGGACAGGAAGAAGACACGCCGTCTCCCTCAGCAGCTCTCCAACGGGATTCGCGAGTCACAGGCGGTGTCTGGGGTCCATCCGTACCCAGGCGGGTTGTGGTCGCGGCCACGGCAGCCAGAGCTCATGAGGCTGCATTATAAATTACTGTTTCTCCAATCCTGTTCACACACAGCAGTGGATGCAGTAACAGCTTTGGCGGTGGAGCGATGGCCCCAGAAGTCAGCGCTGGCTGGTCCAGCGACCGTGTATAGCCCCGGAGGGCACGCTGCTCGCACAGTGTGCTCTGAGAGTGCAGTGTGATACTTTTCTCTGGCCCCCGCCCAGGTCTGTCGCCCTAACCGAAGAGGTCCCTTTCCCATCCCGCCCGACTGAAGGGCTCACAGGGGGGATTGGGGATGCCCTCCTCGGGACCAGTGACTCTTCTTGGGGCCTTGGATCGCCTCCGCCACCCCCTCGGATCACCGCATTGTTGCGGGTGGGCTCCATGTACCCTCCACCCTCGGGGCTATCCTAGTTGATCCTACGGTATAGCAGCATATGCTTGTCCCACAGATTAAACTGCGGAATGGTGGAACAGTGAAACTACGAATGGCTCATTAAATCAGTTATGGTTCCTTTGTTCGGTGAACCATCCCAAGCAGGCGGGCTCTCTCTTCATGCGTCCGGCTCTGTTGGTCGTGACCCCACATTAGCAGGTGGGGAGTTTGACTGGGGCGGTACAAGGGTCAAATGCTAATGCATGTGTCCTAAGACAAGCTCAGGGAGGACAAAAACCTCCCGTGGAGCAGAGGGGAATGTGAGCTGGGGTCTCAGACCATCGTGACAGGCTCAGAGAGAACAGACACTCCCGTAAAGCAGAAGGGAATGTGAGCTGGGGTCTCAGATCATTGTGAGAGTCTCAGGGAGGACAGACACTCCCGGAGAGAAGAAGGGAATGTGAGCTGGGGTCTCAGACCATCGTGAGCAACATGAAGAGCTTCTAGTTTGGTTTTGTAGTACCAAATCTCTGTAAAAATATTGCTAAGTCCTTAGAAATAATTCTACAGAGCCTTGGTACCACAAAACCAGAGGCAGAAGTTTTTCTAAGTCTACACCTTTGGTTTTGTAGTACCAAGGCTCTATGAGAATTTTTCTAATTTTTTATAGAGCCTTGGTACTACTACCTATGGTTTTGTAGTACCAAGGCTCTGTAAAAATAAAGTCCACATGACTTATGAAAATTGCCATAGAGCCTTGGCACTACAAAACCAAAGGTAGAAGTTTTTCTATGTCCACACTGGAATTAGAAAGATTTCTACCTTTGGTTCTGTGGTAACAAGGCCCTGACTTAAGTTTGGGGTGCCAGGGACCGGCCGGGGCGGAAGGCCCCTGAAAGTCCTGTAGAGGCCGGGTGTGTCTGATTGTGCGCGGTGATAGTGAGCCTTTGTCGGGTATAGGTCCCAGGGTTAGACCACTGGTTCTATGTGGTTCCAGGGGGCCACGTGCCCGGCTACCGTGCCCCAGGATGGGGCCTTATTGGAGGGTCTGAAGCCCGGCCTTCTGGGCCCTGGTTCTATGTGGTTCCAGGGGTCCACTTGCCCGGCTACCGTGCCCCAGGATGGGGCGTTATGGCTGGGTCTGAAGCTTGGCCTTCTGAGCCCTGGTTCTATGTTGTTCCAGGGGTCCACGTGCCCGGCTACCGTGCTCCAGGACGGGGCATTATGGCTGGGTCTGAAACCCGGCCTTCTGAGCCCTGGTTCTATGTTGTTCCAGGGGTCCACGTGTCTGGCTTCTGTGCACCAGGACGGGGCCTCATTGGTGGGTCTGAAGCCTGGCCTTCTGAGTCCTGGTTCTATGTGGTTCCATTCTGTGTGACTGTGACAGGGTACTGCTTCAACTTGCGGCCTTATGTCAGTGAAGGTAGTACTCTGCCAGAGATAGTGTTCTCTCTGCTTGATCGTCTCCAGGGTCATGGTTATACTGTCTACATGGACAATTTCTATAATTCTGTGTCCCTGTGTGAACGCTTACTGAGAGCACAGACAAACGTCTGTGGAACCCTCAGGAAAAACAGGGGAGAGCCAGTGATCATCAGGGAGATCAAAACGTCTGACCTCGGGGCAGGGGAAGGAATTGTGCGGCACAATGGGCGCATGATGGTGGTAGCTTGGCAGGACAAAGGAATGGTGAAGATGGTGACAACCTGCCACCAAGACAGAATGGAAGGGGTTGATTTGTGGCAGAGGGGGCAGAGAAATAGAGTGACCCATCTTAAACCAGCGTGTGTGATCGCCTACAACTCCAACGTGAATGGTGTGGATAAACTGGACCAGAATGTGGCCTACAAAAGGAGGTCCCTAAACTGGTAAAAGAAGTTTGTGGCTTACATGTTCCAAATTGCCATGTTTAACGTATATGTTCTTTATAAAAATCCAGAACAATGTAAGTCACTTTTGGAGTTCACACGCAGGGTCGTGAGGATGTGGTCAGGGAAGCAGCATGGGGTGCTGGAGGCGGAGACAGCTGCCCACAATCCCAGAGCACCGTACAACATGGACCCTGAAAGTAGGCTGGATGGCAACATGACGAGGCACAGGCTGGAAAAGCTGATACCCACCACCAAGAAGACCAGGCCAACAAGGAGGTGTCGTGTCTGCCCGTGCAGTGGCCGCCGCAGTGAGACCAGGATGTGGTGTGTTTCCTGTCATGTGGCGTTACATGCAGGAAAATGTTTTACAGCATATCACACAGAGAAATAGTACATTGATTAGGGCATGTTTATGAATAAATTACTGTTTTTCTATCAAACACCTTGTTTTCAGTGTTGTTTCATAGAAGTCTACACTTTCTATTGATGTGTTCTGTGTTTATGTCGTCATAAAACTCAATATTCTGTGGGTCTTGAAAAATCACTCAAAATTCTCCAAAACTGCTGGCACTGTGAGGCTGACTGTTCAGAAAATTGCTGGCAGTGAATGAGTTAATAGAAAAGTGTAAAGGGTATTTTTAGACTTTATTAAATTATATTATTATATATTATAGCTGTACTTTATTATACAGATATACTAAATCTATATCTAGAGCCGGGCCAGACTCTGACATTACATTATTAGCATTATGGTTAGCATCACTAGTTGTAATGTGTATTACACTATTATCATATTAAGACTATTATTGCAGTCCTTTGAATAAATAAATGAATAAATAATAGTGATGTTTAGCCTGGTGGGGGGCAAGCAAGGCCTGGTGGTATACCAGGTCTATAAAGCACTGGGTGAAACACTGGTTTTAGTGTATTACTTTGCATTTTAATCGGTATTAGTTTCTTTTAATGTATATTGCATTTTAGTATATTTTAAGTGTATTTTACTGTATTTTTAGTGCATTTTACACCATGCCTTTCAGAAAATATTCAAGGGGGGCAAAATCCATCAATGGTTTACCTGTCAAGTCAACAGCAAAGGTTTAGTCCAAACTCCAGGGTGTTTCCTTTACAAATATCACATTATTTTATCTGTACTCCAAAAGCTTGAAGAACAGCTGGAGTTTTTATATACACAGGTATTTTTCAGGTGTTTTAAGTTGAATCACATGGGAATAGAGAAAGGGTTAATAATGCTTTTGACATAAAACAACAGAACATGGACTATGAATAATACAAACTCAACAGAGATATGAAGTCCAAACCACGCCCAGGGCATTCTGGGTGTTACCTGTGCAGCTGCCACCGTAGTCTACGTGATGAAGGAGAGAAAAGGATGAGATGGGGAAGGGGAAGAGGAGGATGGGTGTGTGCGTGTGTGTGTGGGGGGGGGGTAGCGCGTCATTGTCATAACTCGATTCAGATCAACGGCGACCACACATACACGCGTGCGCGCGCACACACACACACAAACGCGCGAGCCTCGTTTCTAAACTGCGACATCACGCTATACGTTCAGCAAAACAAGAACACAAACACATTAGAGTATGCCGTTCACCATCTCTCACCAAATATATCAAGTCTGTGAACGTGGGGACGAAAAATGTAAAGTTTATACCATTGCATCGGTGTCGCGAGCCGATAACGCGCGCGACACATCCAAGCTCGAGGACCCTTTCTGACCCGCTAAGCAATAATATAAATAATTAAAACAACCCGACAACAACCCATATATATGAGTTTCAGTCGTGTGCGAGGAAACTTTAGCGTCAGCGTGAACCTGTCCAGGCTAATACACTTGTCCTGGATAAAGCTACGTACAGTAGTAGCCTCTAGCTTCTACAACACAACAATGAATGGAGGGAAAACACACACATATACATACATACGTGCACACACGACCACGAGCCCCGGTTGTGTTGATGGCACGCGCTACATATACATACATCGCATGTGTACAGTGTGTGCGTGCGTGTATGTAAAAATAGTTAGCAAAAGACGCTAACTGTGAGATGCGCAAGCGTTTGTATGTATGTAAGGGCGCGTGCGAACTCCGACACACAAAGTGAAGTTATGTTAGCATGTTTTTGTTGTGTTTGCTGGTTTTGTTTTTTGTTTTTTTTACCTCAGAACAGCCGTGTCGCCTTGTCTGCTGACCACACTTTCCACCGACGAATAGTCCACAGTTTGTCCAGCGGGCAAACAGGAGGGCAGAAAGCAGCACAGGCTGAGAATAATCGCAGTTAGCCACTGACCAGACACACAAGCATCCTGCACCGCGACCATCATGTCCATCACAGCTGCGTTCGGTGCCGCTTTTCTCCCCGCGTCTTGCTTAAAAAAAGAAAAGGGAGCCGACGATCAGCTTCGAAAACGCAAAACACTGTCACGCGCGAGACTGTTAATTCCAGACTTTTGGTCCTCAGAGCCCGTTCCGGAGCCGCTCCGCCGTGCAGTCAGTCGGTCGGTCTCCCAGGTTAGTGTTTCTGTCGTGGATGTGATGTGGAGCCCAGTGTGTGTGTTGGGGAAGCGGAGCCTGACTCTCCAGTGGCTTGCACACCATCTAGTGAGGAAATGCGATGTAAAATGGGAGCAGACCTAGAAGCAGACAACCCCCAGGCTCTGATCCTGTTGCCATGCGGCCGTTTCCCCGGCAACCCGTTCCCAATGGCTCGTGATGGAGCAGTAAAACCGGTAAGGTATTGATACAAACCCAGGAGCAATTATAGATATCGACTTTGGAGAGCCTTTCCCCTATTTATGGCCTGTAAGGAAATTAACAATCTAAGTATTTAAGTGGAAATATAGCACATGGATGGAGACTCAGGCATTTGGTAGCCTCATGTCACTCTGGAAAACAGTAAAATCATATATTTAAAAAGAATTATGTAAAAAAAAAAAAAGAAAAGGCATCAGAGGCATCAAGTCTAACCCATAAATACTTTTCAGGCAGGATACTTTTTTCTCTCCATTTAAACTTTATTAAATGATTTATCACCTGTTTTTATTTGATTATCCTCTGAATGTAGCCCTTTTCTCTGTAAATCATGTCTTTCTTGCAGAAGGGGAAATAAATGTCAATTTTATGTCCATTATTCTGAGAAAAAGTCCGAATTCTGACAATCACAAAAGTATGACTTTTTTCTCATAACAATAATACCCCCTCTCAAAAAAACCTATATATACACACACACACACACACACACACACACACACACACACACACACACATATATATATATATATATATATATATATATATATATATATATATATATATATATATATATATATATATATAGCCCTCATCCTCTTCTGTATAATTTTCAGGCAGTTCCAAAATGAAATTTCCTCTGTTTAAACTTTACTTAAACAATTTATCACCTGTTTCTTTTATTATATTATCCTCTGAATGTACAACTTTTAATTGTAAATCATGTTTTTTTTCTCAGATGTGCATGAAAACTCAGTAAAAAACTCAGTAAAAGCAAAGGTTATTCTATTAAAAGAGAGGAAACTGAAGAAAAAGTTACTTTTTCAGTAGAGTCTGTCATTAACTAAACACAAATCATCCACTGTCATATATTGACCAAAGCTTCACATAAGAATATCTGAATTAAAACCCAGTGGAGTTTGACCAACAACAGCTGTGAAAAGAAGTCGCCCTGCATTAAGCCTTTGCACTTAGCCTACATACATCTGCACAGCCTGGACAGCTGTAACCATGGCGATGACATGCATCTCTGGCAAGATGTTGACGACACAACTGAATTATCATGGATGAAGTGAAAAAATAAAGGGCAGTGGGTGTAAAATTATGGAGGACTAAAAGTGCCAAAATTAAATAAACAAATACACCATTAAATAATTAATAAAAAATTCAATTCACTGCATAAATGTGTTATTAAATGTGTCCTTAAATCATTAAAATACCAATTCATTTGAGGTTTCAAGAAACATTATTTCACTAGTTAATTCATTATATCATGGTCCTTGTGTGACAGTGGATCATGAATTTATTTTTTCTGTCAACCTTGGCCATCAAAGTCAGTGGGTGGGGCTAATGTGAAGCTAGTCAAATCCACTACGTTGGGAGTGTTGGAGTGAGAGTCGAGATTTTAGCAGTTACCAATAAAGTTTAGTTTCCTACAGTCTACAAACAAATGGTGTGTGGAAATGTGTTAAATGTAAACAAACAAACTGATGAACAAAATAATAAAAAAAGACTAAGACAAGATGACCAAAATATTAAACATAATTAAACAAAAAAAATCTAAAAATCATCAATAAAATTGATTGATTGAACTAACTAATTAACAAAATGCCCAAAATAATCAAGGAAATTACCAAAGTAATCAACAAAATTAAACAAATAAAATAATCCAAAAAGTGCGTGGCTACTGTGCCCCAGAATGGTGCCTTAAGGCTGTGGCTGAAGCCTGGCCTTCTGAGCCCTGGTTCTACGTGGTTCCAGGGTTCCACGTGCCCGGCAACTGTGCCCCAGAATGGGGCTTTGAGGCTGGGTCTAAAGCCAGGCCTTAAGGCTGGGTCTAAAGCCCAGCCTTGTAAGCCCTGGTTCTATGTGGTTCCACGTGCCCAACAACTCCCAATAGGCAAAATGAGAGTGGGACTTTGTTCTGTGTGGACTATGGTTTTGTAGTACCAAGGCTTTGTAAAAATATTTCTAAGTATAGGACTTAGAAACATTTCTGATATATTTTCGTTTTGTAGTACCAAGGCTCCGGTTGTCTTACGGGGCCGGTTTAAAGGGTTTAGCCTGAGGAGGGGGCTTAAGTTTGGGGTGCCAGGGACCGGCTGGGGCCGTGGGTCCCTGGACGTTCTGTAGAGGCCAGGTGTGTCTAGACTGTGGCCGGGGATAGTGAGCCTTTGTCGGGTATAGGTCCCAGGGTTAGACCCCTGGTTCTATGTGGTTCCAGGGGGCTACGTGCCAGGCTACTGTGCCCCAAGACGGGGCCTTAAGGCTGGGTCTGAATGCTAGCCTTTGGATCCCTGGATCTATGTGGTTCCAGGGGTCCACGTGCCTGGCTACTGTGCCCCAAAATGGGGCCTTAAGGCTGGGTCTGAATGCTAGCCTTTGGACCCCTGGTTCCGTGTGGTTCCAGGGGTCCATGTGCCCGGCTACTGTGCCCCAGAATGGGGCCTTGAGGCTGGGTCTTAATCCTGGCCTTTTGACCCCTGGTTCTAAGTGGGTTCCAGGGGTCCATGTGCCCGGCTACTGTGCCCCAGAATGGGGCCTTGAGGCTGGGTCTGAATGCTAGCCTTTGCACCCCTGGTTCTATGTGGTTCCAGAGGTCCACGTGCCCGGCTACTGTGCCCCAGGATGGGGCCTTGAGGCTGGGTCTAAAGCCAGGCCTTATATGACCCCTGGTTTCTATGTGGTTCCAGGGGTCCACGTGCCCGGCTACTGTGCCCCAGGAGGGGGCCTTAAGTCTGGATCTGAAGCCTGGCCTTCTGACCCCTGGTTCTATGTGGTTCCAGGGGTCCACGTGCCCAGCTACTGTGCCCCAGAACGGGGCCTTGAGGCTGGGTCTAAAGCCAGGCCTTATGACCCCTGGTTCTATGTGGTTCCAGGGGTCCATGCACGTGGCTGCTGTGCCCCAGGACAGGGCCTTGAGGCTGGGTCTAAGGCCAGGCCTTATGACCCCTGGTTCTATGTGGTTCCAGGGGTCCACGCACGTGGCTGCTGTGCCCCAGGACAGGGCCTTGAGGCTGGGTCTGAAGCCTGGCCTTTTGACCCCTTGTTCTATGTGGTTCCAGGGGTCCACGTGCCCGGCTACTGTTGCCCCAGGAGGGGGCCTTAAGTCTGGGTCTGAAGCCTGGCCTTCTGAGCCCTGGTTCTATGTAGATCCAAGGGTCCACGTGCCCGGCTACTGTGCCCCAGGATGGGGCCTTGAGGCTGGGTCTAAAGCCAGGCCTTTTGACCCCTGGTTCTATGTGGTTCCGGGGGTCATGGCTACTGTAACCCAGGACAGGGCCTTGAGGCTAGGTCTGAAGCCTTGCCTTCTGAGCCCTGGTTCTATGTAGTTCCAGGTCCCCAGCAACTACCAAGAGGCAAAACTCACAACGTGTGAAAGTTGGAAAGTTGGACTTTTTCACAGGGTTCCATATGTCGCTCTACTCTGCTCCAGAACAGAGCCTTATTGGTGGGGTCTAACGCCCGGCCTTTTGACCCCTGGTTCTATGTGGTTCCAGGTGTCCAGATGGCCTGCGTTTTTACCCCAGAATAGAGCCTTCTGGCTGGGTTAAAGCCCGGCCTTTTGACCCCTAGTTCTATGTGGTTCCAGGGGTCCAGATGCCCTGCCTTTTTACCCCAGGTTAGGGCCTTTTGGGTAGGTTAAAACCCAGCTTTTAGACCCCTGGTTCTATGTTGTTCCATGGGCCAAATGCCCTTGCCTTTTTACCCACAGAACCGGGCCTTCTGGGCGGGTTACATCCTGGCCTTTAGACCCCTGGTTCCTGGAGGTCCTGTTGCCTGTCACTGAAAATGAGGCATGTACTCATTGAATTTTGGTGTATTACCAACCAAATCCTGTAGGGGGGGACCATGGGATTCAGTTTGTGGGTGGGGAACAACTGGTGTTGGCAGAGGAAGAAAGACGAGCTTGAGTCAAGATGGCGAAAAAGCGGAGATGTAGTGAACTGAGGCAGCTGGCGGTGGAAGAAAGCAGGTTTAGCAGTATTTCAGGAGATACTGCGGCAGGTGAGGGGGAAAGAGAAGGGAGAGTAGGTCGGAGATACCCAGCAAAGAAGAAGGGCAGAGTGAGTGGGTGTGGTGCACACCATATGCCTTCGAAGGACCGAGGGCACCAGCATGGCCCAGGTGAATCCGGTTCAGAGGATCCCAGTGAACCAGACCCGGATACTTCAGATGAATGGCTGCCGCCTGGTTCGTCTGACACCAGCACAGCATCATTGCCGGAGCGGGAGCCGGATTTCTCCAATAATGGACGTGACAGAGGGACTTAACCCCCATTCAGTCCATGTTATATGAACAACATTTTCCTCCAGTTGTATTATGGGCACTTGTTGCTAATGTTTATGGTAATGATGTGTTATGGTGGAAATCTATCTTTTTAGTTTCCTCTTACTCGTGTTCGTTTTAATCGGGAAGAAACCACCAGGATCCAAAAATAAAGTTTCAGAAGTTTCACTACCATTAACCCTAACAAAGAAATCTAGAAAAATTGTGCGACAGATATCTGGGTTTTTCTCTGTTCTGGTCCGGACGAAAAACGGGGCGCTACAGAGAGAAAAGAACACAGAAGAAACACAGAAGTAATATTTTATAGTTGTCTTGATGACATCATCTTCTTCACGCTGGAGTTGAAGATGTACGCCCTCGTTGCCATAGGATCACAGCTGCACCAAGGATGGGAGAGATGTCCTTCAGACCTGTATACTGGATACTTTGTTCAAAACCAGACAGGAACTTCACCCCCGGTTCAGACCGGTGGTGGGTTAGATAAGAAAGGTGATTTAGAGGTGTAAAGGAATGCAAGGTTAGTCATATAAACACATTGTTAGTTTTGCATGTGTGAGCACATTGTACTTCATTTAATAGTGATACAAAGCAAACAATAAAACTTGATTGTGAGTAGAATTAATAAGTGATTAATTAAGTAATACAAGCATATTTATATATCTTCAGTTACAGGTGGTGAGTCCAGCAGGGCCCCCATCCCTTCTCTTGGTGGGGAACAAAGAAAGAAAGGTAAAAGGTTTTATATATATATATATATATATATATATATATATATATATATATATATATATATATATATATATGTTTTTGTTTTTTTCCCTCTTCAATATCATAAAGAATTAAATGATTTATTACATTATGAATTATTGTTCTATATATGTACATCATTTACAGGTGTATCAGCTCGGGGCTGGGACCAGGACCAGGGCTGGTGTCAAGCCGGCTGGGAACCCCTGGGGTTGGCATTTACTGCAACACCGGGCCCTCAGAACACCGCTGCGGACTTAGACTCCAATGAGCCGGCCGATTACCTAGACCTGTTTGTGACAGATGAGCTGCTGCAGCATATTCACGATCAGACAAACTTGTATGCTCATCAGTACTTTGAAGCCAACCCTGAGGCGCTACCACACAGCAGAGGTAACGCCTGGAAGCCAGTGTCAGTTCCAGAACTGAAAACGTTCTTTGCACTGAGTTTCCTCACTGGCTACATCAAAAAGCCAAGCCTTGACTTATACTGAAGTGTAGAGGAAATAGATGCAACACCGTATTTCAGCCGGACAATGTCCAGGAACAGATTTCAAATTATATGGTGGTTCCTCCACTTCAACAACAATGCCACACAAAATACTGGTGATAAAATGTACAAAGTCCACCCAGTGTTAGATTATCTTGTTGGGACATGCAAAGAACTGTACCAGCCAGGAAAAAACATTTGTATTGATGAGGGCATGATGCAGTGGGGGGGGCGCCTATCGTTCCGAGTGTATAACCCACAAAAGCCGGTGAAGTAAAATCGTACATTCTGGGTGACTCTGCAACAGGGTACTGCTTCAACTTGCGGCCTTATGTCGGTGAAGGTAGTACCATGCCAGAGATAGTGTTCTCTCTGCTTGATGGTCTCCAGGGTCATGGTTATACTGTCTACATGGACCATTTCTATAATTCTGTATCCCTGTGTGAACGCTTACTGAGAGCACAGACAAACGTCTGTGGAACCCTCAGGAAAAACAGGGGAGAGCCAGTGATCATCAGGGATATCAAAAAGTCTGACCTGGGGCCAGGGGAAGGAATTGTGCGGCACAATGGGCGCATGATGGTGGTAGCTTGGCAGGACAAAGGAATGGTGAAGATGGTGACAACCTGCCACCAAGACAGAATGGAACTGGTTGATGTGTGGCAGAGGGGGCAGAGACATAAAGTGACCCATCTTAAACCAGCGTGTGTGATCGCCTACAACTCCAACATGAATGGCGTGGATAAACTGGACCAGAATGTGGCCTACTACCCCTTCATAAGGAGGTCCCTAAACTGGTCAAAGAAGTTTGTGGCTTACATGTTCCAAATTGCCATGTTTAACGTATATGTTCTTTATAGGGCCAGAAATCCACAAGAATGTAAGTCACTTTTGGAGTTCACACGCAGGGTCGTGAGGATGTGGTCAGGGAAGCAGCATGGGGTGCTGGAGGCGGAGACGGCCCAGGCAGACGAAGCACACAATCCCAGAGCACCGTACAACATGGACCCTGAAAGTAGGCTGGATGGCAACATGGCGAGGCACAGGCTGGAAAAGCTGATACCCACCCCCAACAAGACCAGGCCAACACGGAGGTGTCGTGTCTGTGCGCGCAGCGGCCGCCGCAGTGAGACCAGGATGTGGTGTGTTTCCTATCGTGTGGCGTTACATGCAGGAAAATGTTTTACAGCATATCACACAGAGAAATAGTACATTGATTAGGGCATGTTTATGAATAAATGACTGTTTTTCTATCAAACACCTTGTTTTATGTGTTGTTTTTGTTGTTTCATAGAAGTCTACTCTTTCTCTTAAAGTGTTGTGTGTTTATGTAGTCTGTGGGTCTTCAAAAATCACTCCAAATTCTGCAAAACTGCTGGCACTGTGAGGCTGGCTGTTCAGAAAATACCTGGCAGTGAATGAGTTAATCAATGACATGATCGTGGACAGGAACCTTGATTGTTTGTTTTTAACAAACAGGCCCTGATGGAGCGAAAAATTTAAATTATGCCACAACCCCTAATTTAAAGCACTCATATTCATCCCGCACTGATAAAAGAGGTGGAGACACAGCCACAACATTTTCCACCTCATACAGTTTTAAAAATATTTCTTTTAATCAGTACACCTCATTTGAGTACCACTTCCTGCTTTTATCTAGTCCTAGTTTTATTCTTTTAATTTGTTTTTACCAACCCCCAAGCCCTCCACACTTTTTATCAGTGAGTTCTCTGATCTCCTGTCCATGGCTCATTTAACATATGACAAAATCATTATTGTTGGTGATTTTAATTTACATATTGATAATCAATCAGACTTCTTAGCAACTGAATTTTTAGGTATTTTAAAGTGTATAGATTTTAAACAGCATGTCATGCATCCCACAGACAACAGAGGCCGCATCTTAGACATTGTAATTACTCGTGGAGTTGATTAGCCCTATTTTTAATAGCAATAACCCAAGTAATATGCCTGACTGTGAAGAGTTTGTGAGTCACTTCATCAGTAAGATCCAGACTATTAGGTCAGACTTATGGCAAGTGCAGCCAGGGGATGTTTTTATTGCAGATCCAGGGGTTTTATAAGCCACATTAGAGAGTTTTGACCTGGTTGATGCTGAAAGTCTTAGCAAAGTAGTTTTATCATCTTAAAACCACTACCTGCTTTTTTAGACCCTATTCCCACCTCTCTTTTTATATCAGTTTTTAGATGAAGATGTTCTTAATCTCGTGAATTATTCTTTGCAGACAGGAGTCTTTCCATCTGTGCTTAAAACCACCATGATCAGACCCCTTTTCAAGAACAATAAACTGGACCCCTCCCTGGCCAGTAACTACAGACCCATATCCAACTTGCCGTTTTTAAGTAAAATTTTAGAGATAATTGTTTTTAACCAAATAAATGATTTTATTATTTTTAACAATAACTTATATTTTATTTTAGATTTTATCAATCTGGTTTTAGCACAGCACTGAGACGGCACTGGTGAAAATTTTTAATATTAGAAAAAAATCATCTTTCAGTCTTAGTCCTACTGGATCTTACAGCAGCGTTCGACACTGTAGACCACCGTATTCTTTTACATAGACTGCGCTACACAGTTGGTCTCTCTGGGTTTGTTTTTAACTGGTTTGAATTGTTTTCAACCAACAGGGAGTTTTATGTTACTATTGGGGAACACTCATCACAGAGGTATTCTGTGGATCGCGGTGTTCCCCATGGGTCCATTTTAGGTCCAACCCTTTTTAACCTTTATATGCTACCTCAGGTCATCAGGAGGCACGGCATTAACTTTCATAGCTATGCTGATGATACTCGACTTTACATTGACATTTCTCCTGATGACCTTAGTCCAATTGACACACTTTTTAACTGCATTTTAGACATTAAGGCCTAGATGGCAGTAAACTTTCTCCAGCTCAACCAGGCCAAAACTAAGGTTTTAGTTATTGGTCCTGAGGCTCAGAGAGAGAGGCTCAAAGCTAAGCTCCAAATGTATTCAGTAGTCCTCTCAGAAAAGGTTACAAACCTGGGAGTTTTATTTGACTGTGGGCTTAGCTTTGGGCCACACTTAAGGCACACTTGATGACTTAACCAAAACTGTTTCTTATTATTTAAAAAATATTGCCAGAGTGCAACTTTTTCTCTCTCGAGCCAGTGCAGAGACTGATGCATGCATTTGTAATTTGTGTAATTGGTAATTTGTGTATTGATTATGCCAACGCTCTCCTTTCTAGTCTTCCAAAAAAGACCATTGCGCCACTGCAGCTGCTCCAGAACTCTGCAGCCCAGCTACTGACGAGGGCCAGGATGGAAGAGCATATCACACCAGTGCTCAGGTCTCTCCCTGTGAGCTTCAGGATTGATTTTAAAGTGCTTTTATTGGTTTTTAAGAGTCTTAAGGGTTGTGGCCCTATTTACTCAGCGGATCTGCTTTTAACATATGAGCCCTCTCGGACCCTCAGGTCCTTGGGGAGCAAGCTTTTAATTGTCCCTAGAGTTCACACCAAAACACATGGTGAGGCCTCAGTCAGTTTTTATGGCCCCAAACTATGGAACAGTCTACCTGAGGATCTGAGGTCCACTGCAAGTGTTCATAATTTTAAGGGTAAACTGAACACCTACTTAGTTTTTAGTAAAATTTTACACAACATTATTTCATTCTGCCATTTTATGTATTTACTTTTATTGTATTACTATTATTTATTCATGTATTTATTCTATTCTTTATAACTCTGTAATTCTTTTAACTTGTCCTACAATTGCGGGATAATAGGGGTCTGATGTAAAGCACTTTGTGCTACATGCACCATGTTTGAAAAGTGCTATATAAATGAAGTTTGATTGATTGATTTCACATCGGAAATACATAAGCAAAGCATAACCCTACTTCTGCACTGGCAAAAGTTAAATGGCAAAGATGACATAGCAACGACCAAAAATTATTGTAACATACCGGGGTGTTCTTGTAATGCCAAGAAGCAGTCATGTATTTTGTTCCACTCCTTCCCTGTTAACGGCAAAGCTAGACAAAAATTGGTCCAGGCTATTCAGCCGGATAAAGGGCTGAGTTTTATAATTAAAAAAAGGAGCACTTACATCTGCAGAAAACTACATCCCGGGATGACTGTTTGGTGCGAACGATTACAGTCCTACAGGAAAAAGGGAGCCTGTATATGGACGGTGTCAACAAACGGCAGCTGTTAATGTTGGTATGAGTTGAGATAAGAGAAATCGCCATGGTTTTGAAAGGTATGGTGAACACAAATAAGTAATTTTCAACTTAAACTGTAGTTAGGATGTTTTGCCTTTACATGCCAGTACTACTGTCAGCAGTAAACAAAAGTAAATGGTAAATGGACTGCATTTATATAGCGCTTTTCCACCTTCATGGTGCTCAAAGCGCTTTACATTAGCCTCTCATTCACCCATTCACACACACACTCATACACCAGTAGGTTTCTAAGGTCTACAGTAAGTCCTACTGGGGGCCTAGGTCAGGGTTCAGTGTCTTGCCCAAAGACACTTCGACATGTGGACAGCCAGATCCGGGACGCGAACCGCCAACCTCTCGGTCATTGGGTGACCCACTCTACCAACTGAACCACAGCCGCCGCATTGTAAGGAAAGAGTTGAAATAGTGATAGAGCTGCAACTGCAGCCCAATGGCTGCAGTTGCAGCTCTATCTACTGCAACAGCAGTAAGTCACAAAAAATGTATGCACAGTGGTCAAAACTGTACTTTGTGAGGCTCCTCTTTTTTCTTTGCGATGGGTGGCATCTAGCTGTCACAAAAACCTGCCCTTCTACTACATTTGATATTATGACACCAAACACCACCAAAATAAACAGACATTGCCAGAGAAAAATGTGAATGGATTATGATAGCATTCGGCTAAGGTTAACATTATGCTAACAAGATGTTGACTTGAACCATAGACAGAACAAATTGAAAGTAGTGAAATAATACATGTCCTCTATACTATCCAGACATAACCCTATAACCCTAGTCCTATGTATAAGTTGACATACTAATGATTTGTGGACGGAGTTATCAGTTCAGTAGCACTGATCTCTCCCAGTGATCTCTTCTTACTTTGATACTTTTTCCTCACGGAAACAAATCTAGCCTTTATGAAGTTTTCTTTCATTAGTAAATTTTTCTCCACAATTATTCCAAATATCTGCAAATGTTAAAAGTGGAAAATTTCTTCAGGAACTTGAAAAGACGCTCTCAATATTACTGGCTTTCTACTGTATTGACATTTAACAGGAAGTTCGGTAATGCTCCTCTTACATATTTCCGCTTATTGTGAAAAAGGTCATAAATACTTGTTTAGAATGCCTTTTTGGGGGTTTGTTTAGTTTTCACTTGTAACCTACGGGAAACAGTCAGATAAGATGTTCTCAACGAGACTCTGGGGTAATAAATGATGATTTATGTTAGAAACACGAGAAGAAAATGTACAAGATGGCTGTCCCACAGATTGTTATCTGTGGTCTTTCTTGAGGTTCATAATGGTGCAGATGTTAACTTTAACTGACCTCAACAGCGTGTTTTGGATAAGTCATAATTACACTTCTTGATTGACTTTTGTATTGCTGTGGTAAATCTCTATTTGATGTATGTAAAATCCTTTGAAGTTTTGCAATAAATGAGGGACTGTCGATCTAGGCAGATGAGAAACCTGTGTGACTGCTGAGATGCAGACGTGCTACTTTCTTGTTCCTCAAACTGAGGAAGTTTCTTAGTCCTGATTATGTTCTAAGTGTTTGAGGAATAAAAGACCTGACTTTAACTTTTTAAATTTAAAGTGCAATATAAATGATAAAGGTTTCATCCAAAGACAATAAGAGGACTTTAGAGTTATAGTGTAAATGTCTCACTGGATGTTCAGCTATGAAAATATATTTAATTTTATGTAAATATATTTTTCCAAGACAGTGTCATTTTACAAATATTCTGCTTGTTTTTAATGTTTAGTATATTTGTAATGTAAATGTAAGTTGTTCCGCACATGTCCAAATGAGGCAGAAAATGGTTAAAATTGCACATGTTTTTCTTAAGACATGTCCAGTGGTTGATATTATTAAAATTTAGGGAATCATTATAGATGTAAATATTATCCTAATGTAATTTGACTCATTTCACTGTTATTTTACTGGTCTGGTTCTTTTCAGATCATATTAGGCTGAATGTGGCTGCGCTTCTTGTCTCTGGTTTTCCAGAGACATTGTACAATTGAATCAATGTTCTGTCTGTGTTTTGGAGCTCATTGTTCATAAAGAACAAGTCCTGTTCAGTCTCCTATAAATGCATAGTGCACCTTCCCCCGCTGAATTCTGGCACTCCATTTTTATTAATTTCCCCAAGGGGATCAATACGGTCTCATGATATCTTCAATTTATCAAATCTTATCTTTTCAACCAGAAAGCAAAGATTGCCATATGTGATGCTATTGAGATGCCCTGTGTGGAGCTCCTACATTGAAATTAAATCTGTTCACTTTGTTGTTCAGACTGGGGAGAAAAATGTTCAGCAAAACCAACACTTTCCATTAGTATCGCTTCTACCCACTTCTACTCATTTTGGGGTGTTTTGACTATGAAAAATGACTCGGTCCCATGGTAACCGGTCCTAGATTTTTTTGGTATCTATTCCACTGATGTTCTAAGCGATACTATAGAGTGATGTGTCATCAGCATAAACACTGATTCGTGGAGTTGTCTCTGTGTCATGTGTTGTCAACATGTGACCCACCATGTTTTAAAAAACACTAGAGTTACAGTAAATAGTGGTCAGTTAAATTCAGTTCAACACAATGTCAGTCTGCAAAACTACACCATGGTCGGTTGTGGAGGTTGAGACATTTCTGTCTTTGGTGGCTGATGAAATAAATCAGTGCAAGCTTGATGGCGCCTCGTGATGACGTTCAGGTACAATAGTATCTGTATGGAAACACGGTAACACTTTACATTAGGGATCGCCAATAACGTGGTAATTCTATGGTAATTTTGATGTAATTTCATGGAAATAATCCCTTTGACACTGTTTAGTACAAGCAATTTCCATGCAGTTTCCAGTGCAATTACACTTCAGTTTCTCGGTAATAACAATGCAAGCAGCTTTTTGTCTTATTTACCATTTTACTACTGCAACGACTTGATTTATCTCTTTCTTGGTAATGATTTAGTACCATATTTTCTCCACTATAAGGCACACTGGAATATAAGGTGCAGTAAGCAAAACAGTCACTATAACTCCTAACCTTGTTGAGTTGTAACACAGAACAAAACACATTCTTATTCTACTAAATCAAACTGCAAAAAAGCCCAAAATCTGAGATAAAATGTCAAACTAATGACATAAAAAGTCAAACATGAGATAAAATGTCAAAATGATGTGATAAAGAGTCAAAATTCCAAGTCACTAAGCACAAGCAGAAATAATCCATGTATAAGGTGCCCTTAGATTGTAAGGGACACTATCTTGGAGAAAATTAAAGTCTTTCAAGTGTGCCTTATAGTCCAGAACATATGGCAATCGAACGGAAACACGTGATAATGCATTTTGCAACCCTGATGCTGTATCATTTAGGGGAAATTAACTCTTTGTTTTTCAGGTAATTATAACAAAACTGTTATGACTGTCTTGATGGGTGAGGTGGAAGTCTAGGGGAACTGGGCCAACACATGAAAGATGATCTATCACTCAAAAATCCCACTCCCAAGAAAGCTGACAAAATTTTAATTTAACAAAAAAAAACAGCAATTTATTTCTTCAGGAGTGAGCTCAACCAACATAAAAAACAAAACCAACTAAAGATCCCTAATTTAACAAAAGAAAATAAACCAAATTGGATTCTAAACCAACAGGTCCAACCTAAACTCCTGAAAATGAAATTATGAAATAAAGGTGCACAAAAATAAATGTCTTCTCACCCTTTCTATAACATTTTGGGATACTATTATAAATTTTTACAATGGGTACACTTAAAACCAAATTGTTAAACACAAGTTTCTCTCTCTAAATGCAAGTTCACAAACAAACAGCGTTGGATGAGAGTGGTACAGAGGTAGAAGTAACTAAGTACAAGTACTTCTTTTACTGTATTTAAGTACAGTTTTTTGGCATCTGCTTGAGTGTTTATTTTCCTGGCAACTTTTTACTTTTACTCCCTACATTTTTGTATAAATATCTGTATGTTATACTCTTTACATTCTCAGTCAGACTTACATTCTCATACTAGACAAATGTGACTATATGAAAAAAGAGTTGTAAAGAATTTGACTTACTAAATCAGAATTTTGACATTTTCTGTCTATCAAAGTACAGGAATGTGATGAAACCCAAATGCAGACCCGCAGACCCAGGATAAGGTTTACCAGGATAAGGTTTAAAGATTTATTGAGCACAGAAATAATATTGAAAACACTAACTCCCTCCAGGACCTCTGACTGGGGTTAATGGTGCAGAGTGAAACAGCCACTGAGACGAGGAGCAGGGTCAGACAGGCAAGAATCAGAACCGGGTAATCAGAGCAAACAGAATCGTAATCCAAAACAGTTACAGTATGCCAGAAACAGGTCAATCCAGAGAACCAAGAGAGTGTCGCTTCCAAGGGGGGCAAGGCAGAGAATCCAGGCCAAGGGTCATACACAAAACACAGACAGACAAGGAGCAAGCAAAAACCAAGAACCAGCAAACCAGAGAAGACAACCCACTTGTAGGTTCCATGGGCACAGCAGACATACTCACACCAAGTGAAACATTTGGGTTTAAACACTCAACAGACAGGTGTTCCTGCTCTAACACATGAGTCCATGTTATAAATTGAACATTATATCATATATATATGTGTACTATATGTATTACTCAAATTAAAATTATTCAAATACATTGGCTTCCCACTTGTGCCAGGTGAGTTGCTAACTTGTTTCCTTGCTAATCTGCCATGTGTGTGTAGAATAGAGTAACTACTCTACGTTATACTCTGGCAGGGATGTACTTCAAAACTATTTTAAAAAGTTTACCAGAACACAAAGTGTGGCTCATGTACTGCTCTTTCTGGAGAGAGTAGTGTATGAATTCACCAGGTGACTAGCCATGAACAGACTTGGTATGTAAAATAGGTTATGAAATGACAAAAACAGATGCGAGATTTTTTTTTTTTCAAAAAACTTTTCATTTACATTTTGACCCGAATAACAAAAAAAAAAAAAAATTCTCCTCTATAAAGGGAGAAAATTATATTTTCACTTCATCAGTCTGTTTTTTGGGAGAAAAAAAACAAACTGATGAAGCCCAAATTGAAAACATCTTTTCCTTAAAAAAAAAATACAAGAATAAAACAAAAGAACCAATACATAAAGGAACAAAAACAACATAATTTCTCATTTAACTCATTCACTGCCAGCTATTTTCTGAACAGTCAGCCTCACAGTTCCAGCAGTTTTGGAGAATCTTGAGTGATTTTTCAAGACCCACAGAATATTGAGTTTTATGACTTTATAAACACAGAACACATCAAAATAAAGTGTAGACTTCTTTGAAACAACAAAAACAACACATAAAACAAGGTGTTTGATAGAAAAACAGTCATTTATTCATAAACATGCCCTAATCAGTGTACTATTTCTCTGTGTGATATGCTGTAAAACATTTTCCTGCATGTAACGCCACACAACAGGAAACACACCACATCCTGGTCTCACTGCGGCGGCCGCTGCGCGCACAGACACGACACCTCCGTGTTGGCCTGGTCTTCTTGGTGGTGGGTATCAGCTTTTCCAGCCTGTGCCTCGCCATGTTACCATCCAGCCTACTTTCAGGGTCCATGTTGTACGGTGCTCTGGGATTGTGGGCAGCTGTCTCCGCCTCCAGCACCCCATGCTGCTTCCCTGACCACATCCTCACGACCCTGCGTGTGAACTCCAAAAGTGACTTACATTGTTCTGGATTTTTATAAAGAACATATATGTTAAACATGGCAATTTGGAACATGTAAGCCACAAACTTCTTTTACCAGTTTAGGGACCTCCTTTTGTAGGCCACATTCTGGTCCAGTTTATCCACACCATTCATGTTGGAGTTGTAGGCGATCACACACGCTGGTTTAAGATGGGTCACTTTATGTCTCTGCCCCCTCTGCCACAAATCAACCCCTTCCATTCTGTCTTGGTGGTAGGTTGTCACCATCTTCACCATTCCTTTGTCCTGCCAAGCTACCACCATCATGCGCCCATTGTGCCGCACAATTCATTCCCCTGGCCCCAGGTCAGACTTTTTGATCTCACTGATGATCACTGGCTCTCCCCTGTTTTTCCTGAGGGTTCCACAGACGTTTGTCTGTGCTCTCAGTAAGCGTTCACACAGGGACACAGAATTATAGAAATGGTCCATGTAGACAGTATAACCATGACCCTGGAGAAGATTAAAAACTCCTTTAGCCCGATCGGCTCACGGGTGGGCCGAGAAAATTGTGTAATTTTTCATTAATTATTAACATATAATAAATCTGGACAATGGAAATTTGTTTCAACTTTTACTCAAAGTTAAGACCCTAATGTTCATAAAAATACATATAAAGTGTATTTTAGTGATAAAAGTCACCTTTAAACATGATCTTTAATGTGTGTGTGGTGAAATATAAGTTATTTTTAATCGCCGATACGCGCTATTAATTCATCTATATCTTATTCTGGCGAGCGATAAGGCGGCCATGTTTGTAGGCGTTTGAAAGAGGAGATTCTCCTGAATCCAATGACACCTCACATTCCATGAACTACATTTCCCTCTGGACAGGAAATGCATGCGTAAAAGGTGAAAGGTTAGCATCTTTGCGCATGTCGGGCGCATGCACATACTGGCCTGGGGCAGACACGCTACGGCAAAGACATCTGTGTGCTGGTTATAGTTATATTTACTGACTTTACTCTTAGTTTTAAGTCATTTTAGAGAGTTTTAGTGAGTAACAGTGAGTGACAGTGTATTTTCCCGACTGTTACTGGTAAGCTTTGTGAAGTGTTAGCTGTTAGCCGCGTGCTAGCGTGTAAACAACAGAGACACTACAGAGAAGCAGCTGAATGTTCAATATCTGACTGAGATCTGACTGTGGATATGAACTCAAAACAGGATGAACATCTACCCAGTAAGTTGTTGTATCTTACTGATATCTGTTTTACAAACTAATAGTAATAATAATAACAATAATACTACATTTTATACTATACACATGCAAACACTGTTGACTATAGTAGTATTTTTTCAGTCTCATTTCTCATTGTATTGTTATTTTTACACATAAATAGATAAGTTTATAATTAATCAATGATTGTTTGAGGATTTATTCACTTTCTCTGTCAAAAATAAATAACATTCTATCATTTCATGAGAAGGAAAAAGGCTCAAATCATGATTGTCTTCATTTTTCCTAGGTAGGAGGATGACACAAATAAAAGTGCTTTTTGCAGAAACACATGGACCAGTTCAGTCTGCTGCCAGCCCCCCCAACCTAATGATAAACCAGCCCCCACCTGATGATAACACATGGACATTTTTGGACTTTATTGCAATTGTTTGTGTTTTGAATGTTTGTATTAGTTATTTTGTTTAGTAAATTTGCACTAATTTTGATATTTATATTTATTCTAATTGAATTTATCATATATTTTTGCACATTTGTTCAACTTTATATTAGATTTTTACTGAAGTGTATTATTATTATTGATATATTATTATATTGTTTGGAGTAAGTTCTTAATAAAACTACTCCATTTGGAGACAAAATAATCCATGTTTATATGGTTTTATTCATTTTAGTTGTGCACAAAGGTAGAAGTTGATGAAACACAAGGTACATTTCATTTCTAAAAGCTCCAGTAGACAGTAATAGACTTCTGTAATGGATATGAGTTGTATTTTCCAGACAGATTTTACTGGAAAATTAAAATAATGTATTTGGAACAGTTTGGCACAACAGTGTGCCAAACTGTGCCAAATGCACTGTCCGCCTGGTGTTATCTGGACTTAAACCTTTCTGGAGGCTTTGTCCTTTGCTCTAATTCTATCAACTTTTGTTCCTGTGTTGGAAAGGAGTTACTGAAGGTGATCAATAGTGTCTATATTCATGGAATCATTGTTAGCAGGGTGTTTTCTTTTGTCAAAAAAATAATAAATTCAGGCGAGACCAAAAAATTCTATTTTACCTTTTAGTTTATTCCAGTTTATTCAGTCATAGTAGTAGCTACACTATTTTAGACAATGGGAATAGATTGTGTGAAGCCTGTAGATGTCCATAGATACAAAGAACATCCATATAAACCTTAGGATTGTGGAGCAATTCTTCATTTACTTTGGGTATGTTTTTTTAGGCGTTTTTCTCTGAAAATAGGCTCAGGGTGGAAGAGGTTAAGCAGAGAGAACACTATCTCTGGCATGGTACTACCTTCACCGACATAAGGCCGCAAGTTGAAGCAGTACCCTGTGGCAGAGTCACACAGAATGTACGATTTTATACCATACTGCACCGGCTTTTGTGGGTTATACACTCAGAGCGATAGGCGCCCCCGCCACTGCATCATGCCCTCATCAATACAAATGTTTTTTCCTGGCTGGTACAGATCTTTGCATTTCCCAACAAGATAATCTAACACTGGGTGGACTTTGTACATTTTATCACCAGTATTTTGTGTGGCATTGTTGTTGAAGTGGAGGAACCACCATATAATTTGAAATCTGTTCCTGGACATTGTCCGGCTGAAATACGGTGTTGCATCTATTTCCTCTACACTCCAGTATAAGTCAAGGCTTGGCTTTTTGATGTAGCCAGTGAGGAAACTCAGTGCAAAGAACGTTTTCAGTTCTGGAACTGACACTGGCTTCCAGGCGTTACCTCTGCTGTGTGGTAGCGCCTCAGGGTTGGCTTCAAAGTACTGACGAGCATACAAGTTTGTCTGATCGCGAATATGCTGCAGCAGCTCATCTGTCACAAACAGGTCTAGGTAATCGGCCGGCTCATTGGAGTCTAAGTCCGCAGTGGCGTTCTGAGGGCCCGGTGTTGCAGTAAATGCCAACCCCAGGGGTTCCCAGCCGGCTTGACACCAGCCCTGGTCCTGGTCCCAGCCCCGAGCTGATACACCTGTAAATGATGTACATATATAGAACAATAATTCATAATGTAATAAATCATTTCATTCTTTATGATATTGAAGAGGGAAAAAAACAAAAACATTTATATATATATATATGTATATATATATATATATATATATATATATATATATATAACCTTTTACCTTTCTTTCTTTGTCCTCCACCAAGAGAAGGGATGGGGGCCCTGCTGGACCCACCACCTGTAACACATAATTACCATAATGATTAGCAACAGGTGCCCATAATACAGCTGGAGGAAAATGGTGTTCATATAACATGGACTGAATGGGGGTTAATTCTTACCTCTGTCACATCCATTATTGGAGAAATCTGGCTCCCGCTCCGGTGATGATGCTGTGCTGGTGTCAGACGAACTAGACGGCAGCCATTCGTCTGAAGTATCCGGGTCTGGTTCACTGGGATCCTCTGAACCGGATTCACCTAGGTCATGCTGGTGCCCTCGGTCCTTCGAAGGCACATGGTGCGCACCACACCCGCTCACTCTGCCCTTCTTCTTTGCTGGGTATCTCCGACCTACTCTCCCTTCTCTTTCCCCCTCACCTGCCGCAGTATCTCCTGAAATACTGCTAAACCTGCTTTCTTCCACCGCCAGCTGCCTCAGTTCACTACGTCTCCGCTTTTTCGCCATCTTCACTCAACCTTGTCCTTCCTCTGCCAACACCAGTTGTGCCCCACCCACAAACCGATTCCCATGGTCCCCCCCCTACAGGATTGGGTTGTAATACACAAAAATTCAATGAGTACATGCCTCATTTTCAGTGACAGGCGACAGGACCTCCAGGAACCAGGGGTCTAAAGGCCAGGATGTAACCCGCCCAGAAGGCCCGGTTCTGGGGGTAGAAAGGCAAGGCATCTGGACCCCTGGAACCACATAGAACCAGGGGTCAAAAGGCCAGCGTTAGACCCATCAATAAGGCTCTGTTCTTGGACAGAGTAAAGCAACACATGGACCCCTGTGAAAAATGACAAAGTCCAACTTTCACACGTAGCGAGTTTTGCCTCTTGGTAGTTGCTGGGGATCTGGAACGACATAGAACCAGGGGTCAAAAGGCCGGGCTTTAACCCAGCCAGAAGGCTCTATTCAGGGGTAAAAACGCAGGGCATCTGGACCCCTGGAGCTCCATAGAACCAGGGGTAAAAAGGCCAGGCTTTAGACCCAGCCTTAAGGCCCCATTCTGGGGCACAGTAGCCGGGCACGTGGACCCCTGGAACCACATAGAACCAGGGTCTAACCCTGGGACCTATACACGAAAAAAGGCTCACTATCCCCCGCCACAATCTAGACGCACCTGGCCTCTACAGGACCTCCAGGGACCGACCGCCCCAGTCGCTCCCTGGTACCCCAAACTTAAGCCCCCTCCTCGGGCTAAACCCTTTAAACCGGCGCGGTAAGACAACCAGAGCCTTGGTACTACAAAATGAAAAAATATCAGAAAGTCCAACTTTCACACGTAGCGAGTTTTGCCTCTTGGTAGTTGCTGGGGACCTGGAGCCCCATAGAACCAGGGGTAAAAAGGCCAGGCTTTAGAGCCAGCCTCAAGGCCCCATTCTGGGGCACAGTAGCCGGGCGCGTGGACCCCTGGAGCCCCATAGAGCCAGGGGTCAAAAGGCCGGGCGTTAGACCCACCAATAAGGCTCCTTTCTGGTGCAGAGTAGAGCAACATATGGACCATTCTGGGGCACAGTAGCCGGGCGCGAGCCAGGAGGATCTAAAATAGCGGAGCACTTGGAAACCAGTCTGATTTTCAGTGACAGGCTGCGGGAGACCGCTCACCCGCCCCTCGCCCGTGATTGTCGTATATATACGTTAATGGCAGTGAGTGAGTTAAGGAATGAAACCGAAAAACAATTGTCCTTTAAGTGAACATAAAATTCCTCTATAACACCACACATTAACAAATTCATTCAAATCATCATTCATTTTTTTAAAATCTGTAATCCACATTTATTCTGGCCTTCATCATAGCATTCATTATCATCACAGTGTCATATTCCATTCTCCTTCTATTTTTGTCCTCCTGTTGATGCACACAGACATTTTTGCTGTCCCTAAAACAAAATTCAGCACTTCACATTTTATTCTGCGTTTCTGTATGTACTTAAAACCACAAATAAAAGTGTTTGGAGAAATTTTCTCCAAACAGACAGAAGAGCCTCTTTAATAACACAAATAATGTTCCCAGTCTTTGACAGTTCAGGAAACAGTGTAACATAGTCTCTTTTTATTTGCAGAACGGACACTCCTCAATCACATTTGGATTTAAAACTGAAATAAAAGCATTGACGGCCACCACCCCATGTAGTATCCTCCATTGGAGGTCACCAATGTTTTTAGTTAACAGTGGTTTGTACAATGCCCTCCACTCAGGACCACTGTCAGAGCCCAGACCCAGATGTTCTCTCCACACTGTGTTCGCTCGTCCACTCAGTTTGTTACTGTTTAAAACCTTTACTAAAAACCAGTACATGTGTTTACCTGAGGTATCCTGCAGGGTAATTGGCTCAAGCTGTTAAAAAAGTACCGGGGCTGTTTTTAAAATCAGGGGATAAAACATTAAAAGGAAAATCTAAAAACTGGTCCTGGGGCAGTGTGGATCCTCTACAATACTCACTGATGACCTTCCGCTCATCCTCTGTCAGCTGGTCTGTCCATCTCCCCAGCAGAAGACCGATGGTCCTCACTGAGGAGATGCCCAGGGCAGAGGACAGAGTAGAGGCATCATCCATGTGTGGACCACACAGGTCCACCACATCCTTCACCAACGTGATCTTTACTCTTAAAAACTTTAATAAAACTGAGTTTCCTAAAACACTGCCCGCTTTTAAATGAGTCCCAAAAACCACGATTTGTTTTAAAATCCAGAGAGGTGAGCCCACTCTCTGGATGTGGTCTTTTTTAAAACTTCCCCAAACCTTAAAAACAGACTGACTGGGGGATGTACCAAGGTTTTATCAATGTCCCCGCAGGTCCATCAGGAACAGGGACTCCCTCAGTCCCAGACCGCTGCACCGGGTCAGGATGGTGTTGGCAACATGCCTCCACACTACCTCCACCGGGCCGCTTAGCAGTCTCTGGATGAACTGGAGTCTGAATGCTGGATCAGTCCGTGTCCTCCTTCATCCCTTGGTAGATACAGGATGCTCTGTGGGACCCAGTGCAGCCGGTCCCAGAAGAAGTCCACCATGATGGCCTGGATTTTTAATAGAAGATCAACTGGAGGATCTACACATGGCAGACAATGCCATAGCATTGAAGCTATTAAATTGTTAATAATTAAAACTCAACCTGTAAAAGACAGTTTTGGTAAAATATTTCCATTGGTTTAGCCGGCCTTTCACTTTTTCTAAAATATTGTCCCAGTTTTTATCAATTAATTCATCATTACCTAAGAAAATCCCCAGGTATTTTATCCCTCCCTTCTTCCATTCCAATCCACTGGGCAACACTAACCGCTGCACCCCCTTCCCTACCATCAGAGCCTCGCTCTGATGGTAGGGATTAACTTTAGCTGATGAGGCTAGGCCAAACCAATGGACACTGTGTTTTAAAAAATCAATATCGTCTTGAGTTTTAATTAAAACAATGACATCGTCTGCGTAGGCTACCAGCTTGACGAGCGAATCACAGTGTGGGAGTTTAAAACCAGATAAACCTTGTCTGAGTCTGTGGAGTAAGGGTTCTAAAAGAAGAGAATAAAACATACCTGACAGTGGACACCCGTGTCGCACACCCCTCTCTACTTTAAAGGGTGCGCTCAAACCACCATTAACTTTTAATACACTCTCAACGTCTCTATACAAGGCCTGGATCTTGACGATGAGACCTGAGCTGAACCCAAACCCTGCCAGCATCCGCCACAGGTACGAGTGTTCAACCCGGTCAACCGCCTTCTCCTGGTTTATGGAAATAAGACTCAGGTCACTGCCCAATGAGCTGGAGAGTTGCAAAACATCCATGATTAAATATATGTTGTCATTAATCAACCTACCAGGTACACAGTGGATGATATGCTCCATCACCTTCCTCATTCGGCTTGTAGTCAGTGCAGCAGAGGGCCACAGACTGCCAGTTCTTGATATTCTGCAGGTGTCCCTTCTTAGGGAGAAGGCATCACAGCCCTCCTGCAGCTCAGAGGAAGTTGACCCTTCCGCAGGCCGTCAGTCATAACCCCCAACAGATCCCCACCGACCTCTGGTCAAAAGGTTTTGAAAAAGTCCACCGGGAGCCCATCCAGACCTGGAGCTTTACCACTGTGCATGGACTGCAGTGTGGTTTGCAGTTCTTGGAGGGAGAGATCTCCCTCCAGCTCCTCCACCAGGTCTGGTGGCACCTACAGCAGGTCGGTGGTCCATTGCTGTTATGTCTGTGGGGTCTGAACTGTACAGCCTCTTATAGAAACTCCCTGCATACCTGCGATTGCTTGGTGAGTCATGGATCAGCTGCCCCTCCTCTGAGCGCAGGGATGGGATCATCCTCCTCTGACCGTTCCTCCTCTCCAGGCCAAAGAAGAAGTGTGATGGAGCATCCATCATGGCCACATCTTGGAACCTACAGCGCCCCTAGCGGACACCCCCAGTAGGTCGGCTCATGCAAACTTTTTTGTCTCGAGGATCTCAATGTGTCCTCTTTCTTCTGTGGCGTCTGCATAACCCTGCAGCTCCATCACCTCTCTCTCCAGGTCCCTGATAGACCTGGTCAAGTCCTTAGAGACGTTGTGAGTATACTGTAGGCACATATTCTTAATCTCCCTACGTCCCACCACAGCTGCAAAGAATTAAAATTAGATTTAGATTTTATTTAAAATTCCTCCAGAAACATTTAAAAGCTGAATGAAACGTACAATCTGTTAAAAGAACTGTGTTAAAATGCCAATAGGTGCTGTTACATTTAATATCTTTAATAAAAACACTACACTGAACCAAACAATGATCTGTAAAACCAACTGGAGCAATAAAACATGTTCTAAAAATACTAAAATGATGCTTAAAACTATAAAACCTATCTAATCTAGCTAAAGTTAAAACATCTCTGCTGTGACTCCATGTATACTGTCTACTTCTAAGATTTTAAAACCTCCAAACATCAGCCAGTTCATAAGTTTCAATTAAACTTTTAAAAAACTTTCTGGAGGCACCATGTGGTTCAGGGTGGTTTCTATCTAAAAGAGGCCACCCCCCCCCCCACACACACACACAAACAGATATTCTTCACTAATGCAGCCTCTAATGACTTCTCCTAAGACAATTAAAAAAGCCATCCTATCTGTGCCTATGATTGGTGCATAAACATTAATAAAAATGACTGTCACCTTTTTAAATGTAGCTCTTATTTTTAAAAGGTGACTGGCGATCACCTCATGAATATTAACAGAAACAGGAATAAAACTATTACTAAATAAAATCCCCACTCCTCCACTACGATTAGCTTTGTGACTGAGGTAGAGTTGTCCTTTAAATTCTTTCTTCCTTTGTATTTCATTTTCTGGAGTACTGTGAGTTTCCTGGACCACCATGACATTTATTTTTTTACTTTCTATAACTTTAAAAAGTGAAGCTCTTTTAAAAACGTCCCTGGCTCCATTTAAATTAAGAGTTCCCAATTTAAAAATATTCATAGTAAAAATGGAGCTAAAATACAAGACAGAAACGCATCGTGAGAGTTGCAGCAGCAGAGACAACATGGTGTCGCATCCGGTGAATGTATTGTTTCCTCTTTAACTTTGCTAGCCTAGCTTCCCTTAACACTAGCAATCCTAACCCTCCTAGCAATCGTAGAAGAAGTCAATTGACCTGCTCGGTCGCTCATGAATACACTAATCAATCCTTTTTTTATGGCAATGAGGCTTTTGGGTGGGGTGAGGAGGCCACACCTCACAGTGGTAACAGCCAAGACAAATTGGACAGACAAGTGTGTGGGGGAGGGAGGCACAGCTTAGGTCAGCTCCTAACTTCTAAGAACAAGTTAGTATGATTGTGCACAACCTAAAAAAATATTTGGATTTATTACAAACAGTTGTTATTGGCTCAATTGGCTGAATGTTGCAAATGTGGCCATTACCTGAAACTGTGTTTGTGTGTGTTGTGTGCCTGTGTGTGACTGTTGAAAACATACGGTGGATTTTTATGCAGTAAATCAACAGGATCAACAGGAATTTGGGATCAAAATTCTGATATTTATTGTTAAAAAAAAATACAAAACAAAACATATTTACAATGAATGAAAAAGCAACAGTTTTCCGAGGTTGTTTTGTGCCAAAAATTGAAAAAAATGTATTTACAAAGAAGAAAGCATATTTACAAAGAATGCAAATGAGTGAAATACAGTCACTTACAATTCTGGCAGTACCATTGCTCATTTCGGCATTTCCCACATGTATATTTGTAGCAGACAAGACAGCACACAGTTGCACGATTGTCTTTGCATTTGATTGTAGAGGGTTGTTGCCGAAACACGTGGGTTCTGGGGAAAGCCTGGGCTCATTCGCAGAGATAGCATACATCCCACTTGGGAAGGTGCCTCTCTTCTAGCACAAAATGTGGCTGCCAGTGTGGGCCCAGGCGCAGAGTCGTAGTGTAAAACACTTCTCTGTGCATCAACTTTACTCTGAGCTGTCACAAACCCACCATGTAGCAAATAATAATAATAATAATATCCCCTGTGTAGTTAATAATAAACCCTGTATAGTTAAAAAATAAACCTAATATTAAAAAACCTATCGGAGTGAGATCAAATAATTTAATAAAAATAGTTTTAAGTAATAATCAGATTAAAAGAACACTGTGAGGAAGCAGGATAGCCTCCCCCTCACTAAGGTGACAAAAACAATACAAAACTTAAACTTAGTTTGTTTTGGAAGATTTATTTTGAAACCCCTTGCTAACCCCTCTCTCTCCGAGGTCCACTTCCTGGGGCGTGTCTTCATGAGTGCACACATGGAGATGCAGCCGCAGGATTCCTACAGCTGCACCTTGTCAGGCCAAATGACCAGAGAGAGAGAGAGAGGGGAGGGGTTTGGGGAGTATTTTGTTAAGTTAAGCTTATGTTTAGCATTTCTTCAGTTAGTTCATGTTTTTTTCTTCTGTATTAGTAAATTATATTTGTATTGTGTTTTGTTAACTGTAAATATGTTTTAATTGCAAAGTCAGGGGTGTGTGGTATATTTGTGTTGGGGGAGGAGACTAAAGTATAAAAGCCAGGGGAAAGAAGCAGTATGGGTGTGTGCAGGTGGGGGATAGGTGCTGTCGGCTCTGCTCTGCTCTGCTGCTGGAGGTCTAAATGAGAAGTGGCTGCACCTGGTGAATGTTGTTTCTGTTTGAAGGAAAGTTGTATGCTGCACTGTTTAAATGTTGTACCTTGTCTGAGCTCAGTAAAGTGCAAGAAAAACCAAACTCTGGTAAGCAGATTTCTGTTCAGCTCCTTTTTTTCATCAAGCTCTGCCTCCTTCAGCTGCCAGTGGTCCATCCAAAGGGTGTTTTTACCATCAAAACCCAGTTGACCGAGTTGACTATGCCACAGCCCCCGCAGAATGAGGATGAGGAGGAGCAGCAGGTGTACCAGTCCAGGACCCGCAGTGTGCTAACCGGAAGGAGCTGGGGATAGGCGGCAGTTCCTTGGCTGGAAGAAGGGGAGGATATTGAGCAGTACCTGACCACCTTTGAGCGCCTGGCAGCAGCCTATCAGTGGCCGGAGGATGACTGGGCAGTGAGGCTGATTCCACACCTGACTGGAAAGGCTCGAGCAGCATATGTGGCCATGGCGGCAGAGGACATGTTTGACTACAAGAGGGTAAAAGAAGCCATCCTTGTCAATATGAAATTAATGAAGAGGTTTATCGACAGAGATTCAGAGAGCCAGACATCCACCCTCATGAGAACCCAAGAGAATTCTACAATCGACTTAAAGATTTGTACAACAAGTGGATCCAGCCCAAGAAGAGGACCAAGGATCAAGTGGGAGAGATCCTTATTCTGGAGCAATTCTACCGCTCCCTCTCTCCAGAATTGAGAGTGTGGGTGAAGGAAAGGGATCCAGAATCAGCACGGGAAGCAGCGCAGCTGCTGGAAACCTTCCTAGCCGCCCAACGAGGGTCCAAGGGCTACTGTTTTGAAGTCCCACAGAAGTCCAGCCCTGCTCGGGGTAAGCCAATGGGGTCGGGGGGTGGTGGTGGTCCTAGGGAACCAGAGCCAGCTAGGCAGCTAGAAAAGCCCGCATTTCCCCTCAAGTCAAAATCAATTGCTAAACCGGTTTGGTTTTTTTTGTAGTAAAGAGGGTCATATTAAACCAGAATGCCCAGCTAGAAGAGCTAAAACTGCTTATTTATGCACTGTTCCTCGCCCTTGTCAGAGGGAGACTCGCTGGGTAGGGAAGCAGCAGGTCATTACAGTTAAAATCAATGGTAGGCCAGCCCCAGCTCTTCTGGATACTGGCAGTAGACAGACGCTAATCCATCCATCATTAGTCCCAAAGGAGGGTCCTGTAGGGAAGCCAGTCCTTGATATTTGTTGTGTACATGGCCATCATAAAGTCTATCCTATGACAGTAGTCTATCTTGAGGTAGCAGGGCAAACTTACTTGATGTCAGTGGGGGTAATAGATATCTTAGCCCATCAGGTTATCTTGGGTCAGGATATTCCCATTCTGCAGGAGTTGGTTCAGTCATGTAGACCAGTTAACATTGTCACTAAGTCACGGGCACAGACTCAGGGGTCGGAAGAAGGTGGGTTAGGGGGAAGCAAGGCAGGGACAGACGAAAATGTTCAGGGTCTAGAGGCGCTAGCTACCCAGCCCCCACTTCAAGGCCAGCCAGAGATTCTGGGTCCAGCGGAGGGGGATCAATATGTCCTCTCTGAGCTACCTTACTGTGATGAGGACCTTACAGTTGGTACTGTTAAAATAAGGAAAAGTAGGAGACAGAAAAGGCAGGAGAAAATGGCAGGGACAGTGGGGAAAGGTTCAGGGCTAGAGGAGCCAGAGACTGGTCAGGCAGACAAAAGCTCTGATTTTCGACAGCTGCAAAGGCAGGATGAGTCACTGCAGGAGTTCTTTAGACAAGCAACTGTTGTGCCGCAGGGTCAGGTGGCAAGGGAGGGTTATTTCCTTAGAGACCAGGTGCTGTATTACAAAGCAGATCCAGATGATAGAGAAAGGCTAGTGGTGCCACAGGGGTAACACAAACACAAAATTAACCCAAACCCGACTTCAAGTCCCGCGAATGAAACTAAATGTCCTTCATTAAAGTCCACAGTCCAAAAATCACAGCCGGCAAAATGAACGGAAAATGATACTTGCAGAGTCCGGGTCCCATTGAAAGTAATCCAAGGAAAAAAAAGTGTATATTTCCAAAGGTAAGGGAGGGAAAAATATATATCCACTATTGTCCACCGCTTCCACAAACAGGTGGCTGGTCGCCGCCTCGCCTCATCTATGGCAGAGTCAGTGATAACTTTAATCTTTGGCAGAGTTCAGGTCAAACTCCTCCGTGCCAACGTGCAAAAAAAATCCACAGGGTTTGGTCGAGCCTCTGTTTTCTCTCACACACCGCCGCAGGTTTTTCTTTAAGCAACTTTTTACCCCCTCTTCACCTTTTTTTTTGTCTGTCCCTCACCTTTACCGGTCCCCACTTAAACCCATCACCCCGTGTTTGTTCCGCCCCTCCTTTTTCATTCAGTCTTCCTCGACGCATATATTCCACCGGTCTAAATCTTACCTTTTCTACTCGAGCGCGGCTGGCGGCCGTTAAAAAAATTACATAAATTGGTCGCATCACTGAATAAGCCGCAGGGTTGAAAGTTTGGGAAAAAAGTAGCGGCTTTTAGTCCGGAATTTACGGTAATCATAAAATTAATCACACTTACCACTCCTTTGAAAGTCTAGTTTTATCCATTACTTTCTCCAACTGCAGAAACCAAAAACCAGTCCTTTTTGTCATAGTCTACCGCCCTCCTGGCCCTTATTCACAGTTTTTATTAGAAGTCTCTGACTTTCTATCCAGTGTAGTGTTGAACTGGGATAGGATAATAATAGTTGGTGATTTGAACATACATGTTGATAACAACGCTGACTCTCTTAGTAATGCATTTAGTGACCTACTAGACGGATTAGGCTTTATCCAAAATGTTCATAAACCAACCCACATTCACAGACATACTCTCGATCTGATCTTAACACTTGGTGTTGAAATTAATGACCTGGTTGTTTTTCCCCATAATCCCATACTCTCAGATCACTTTTTAATGACCTTCCAGGTTTTGTTTGAGGATATTTCCACTTCAGATATTAAAACGCAAATGAAAATGATACTATGTGACCGTGCTGTCTCAAGGTACAAAGAGTTAATTCAGTCACTATTTGTGTCTATGTCATGTGATTATGTAAAGGACACATTTAGTCCCAGTATAAGTGATGAGTTAGTTGATAGTACCATGCTCACACTACAAACTACGTTAGATACAGTCGCCCACCTTAAGTTAAAAACTACTAAGATTAGATTAACCTCCCCATGGTACAACGCTGACACTCGCTCCATTAAACAAACAACACGTAAATTAGAGGCAATGGAGGCGATCCAATTCAGAAGATTCTCTCAATGCCTGGAAAAATATCTTAATAAAGTATAATCCATCTTTGCGTACAGCCAAAACTAGATATTACTCATCCATAATAGAAGAAAACAAGAATAACCCTAGATTCCTGTTCAGTACTGTAGCCAGACTGACAAACAGACACACCTCCGTGGAACCAGGCTCCTGTCTTATGGAATCAGCTTCCCTTTAATATTAAAGACACCAAAACAGTCTACATTTAAAATTAGGCTGAAAACATTCCTGTTTGAGAACGCCTATGGTCAGGTTAGTCAAAAATTATGTGACTCATATATCATGTATACATGATGTATGAGTTACAGTTCAGTCTAGGCTGTTAGAATGCTAGGGGAAGTACAGACACTGAGTTGTTTATTCTCTTTCTCTCTCTCACACCTGTTTTTGTCATTTTTATAACCTATCTTTCACCCCCCCCCCCCCCTCTGGGGGGAGTGGTGGCTCTCCTGACAGTGTCTGCGTGGGAGCCATGGACGAAAGGATCTGCAGTGTCTCGCCTGTGCTGACCTGTGACCCTGGACCACCGCCCCTGCCTGTCTGGACCAGCCCCCCTTCCTGCATTTATAAATGGACGTTCATCTATAGCCTGTCCGTCCATGGGAGTGGATCTCTCCTTCAATGTGGTTCTCCTCAAGATTTCTTCTTTTTCCCACTGGGTTTGGAAGTTTTTTCTTGCCAAGAAGGAGGGTCTAAGGACAGGGGGAGGGTCTAAGGACAGGGGGAGGGTCTAAGGACAGGGGATGCCTGGGACTTTTCATGTATCTCTGTAGTTGATTGTGTTTTTATAAAGCCCTGTGAGACGACTTTGTTGTGATTTAGGGCTTTATAAATAAAATTGAATTGAAAACACAGTTAAAAAAAGAAGAGATAAAAGAAATTTAAAACATTGAACTAAACTTCATCATTTATTTGATGTTTAAGTTCAACCATGAGTTTTTTTTAATCTTGTTATGAGCCTGGACTGTCTTGTCATGTTGGTTTTTGTATGTCTTCATGTTGTTTTTGTCGTTGTTCAGGTCTGGGATTTATTTTGTCATGTAGGGTTTTGTCCACTGGGTTTCATTCTTCCTCCTGTCACTGGTGCTTTGTCACACCCCTGTTAATTACAATAATTTGTGTCAGGTGTGTGGTGTGGTTAAATCGGGTTCCTCCAGTCTGTTCAAGTTGCGAGTCTGTTTGCTTTACTCATCCACCTGACAAGCGGTATTCTTCATGTGTATGACCCTGTCTGGATTTCTGGTTTCTGTCTGTTTTCTCCTTTTGGTTTGTCTGCTTGATTCCCAGTTCTTGGTACCTGACCTCTTGCCTGCCCCTGACTTTGAGCCTGCCTGATTCCTACTGGACCTGCATCTTCATCTGGACCACTGGTTTGACCTTTTTCTGTTTTTTGGTAATGAATTTTGGATTGCTCTTGAAAAGCTCTGTTTGATATCTTGTTTTGACCCTGCTGTGTGCTCTGACCTGCCCTTTGCCCAACTTCTCACTTGCTGTTCCTCAGTGTACTGCTACACACCTGACAGGCAGCAGCGCAGTAACTAATGATTTCACAATTTATCACTTGTGCACTAATAAACTGTGTTTAATACTCAATTCTTGTCTTGGAGTCCTGCATTTGGGTCCAGTTATTCTTTGACCTTGTGTCAATCTATAAATCTCTTGATCAGTAAAACATTCATATTCAGTTTCTCCTGGGTTTCTCATGTGGATCTTTAAAGAATCTATGAATTTGAAAAGGTCAGGGAAGGGTTTTTTTTCTATGGGCACAGATCTCACATTTTTTGTGTCATGTAAAAAAATGTTGAATTTTACTAATAGTGTACAGTTCCTAGCATTCCTTCTAGTTGGTTCTTCCTCCTCACTGCTATCCTCTAAATCTATACTGTCTCTTCCATCTTCCTTCTGTGAATCCTCTAATATTTTGCCTTTCAGAGCTTTTTTTGCCCTGGTTTGTGGTTTGACCTCCGTATTTTTACGTTTAGTAGAAACCTTTAGTGTATCTTCCACACACTGCATCTCCAGATTCAGCAACGCTGCCTGCTATTTGACTTAGATTTTCATTTTCTACATAATCATTATGAACCATTAATGAATCTATCATTTTTCCCTTTTTACTACTTTTTTCTGTTTTCCCTCCTCCTTCCTTCTTTCATCTTCACTCACTTCTCCCTCTTCACCTTCTCATCCTCTTTCTTCACTCACTTCTCCCTTCTCACCCTCTTCTTTTTTCCCCTCTCACTCTTTCCTCCTATCTCCTCACTCTTTTTCCTTACCCTGTCCTCTTTCCTCACGCCTTTCTCTCCTCCATCCATCTGTTCTTTATCTGTCTCTCCCTCTACACATTTCTTCCTCATCTGTATGTTATCTATTTCCTTTAACACATTATGTTCCACTAATACACTCACCGGCACACCTGCACCTCCAACCTCTCTCCACTCAGGTGTCTCCCCCATCTCAGCAGCGGCACCTGGCTAACACCAGGTTTAAGCTGTCGCTGCCACCGTTCAGCGCCGTCAACACTTGCCCTCGGAATGTGATGATGTGCTTCAGTTGTTGAGATTTACATCCCAGCGAGATGAGTTTGATCGGGAACAGCAGTTTCCCATGTTGAGCTATATCCCTTGCTAGCCAATCATTAGATAGGAAAGGCGGCACGTTCGAGATGATTACCCTTTTTGCAGGATTAACTAGTGACAGTGCAGGAATCAAAGTGTCTCTAACCACCACTCCGTGCTCTATCATCTGGTTCACCTTGTCAACACTATCCAAAAAAAACACCACCGCGCTGTTCATCCGTGGAGCTAAAACCAACTAACTCCCCTATTGCTAAGCTAACTTCCTCTACAGAACAGCTGATCGACTGTGTTAGCCGAACGGCGTGACGCGGCTCTAACCCCGGGCTAGCCATGTTACTAGCCCCGCTGGATAACAGGTTCACCTCCTACCCCCACTACTACTACAACCCCCCCACCACAACACAATACTAACAAACACCCACCACCAAGAAAAGTAGAAATAAACACCAAAAACTCAGAAAAAAAAGCTCAGAAAAACACAAACAATCGCTCAACTCAGCAAACCCACTCACTTCCTGTTCAGAGAGAGAGAGAGAGAGAGAGAGAGAAAGTGATGGAGAGAGAGACAAAGAACTTCCCCCTGTACTTCACCCAGCATTCTCGCTCCAAGGGCAGCTTAGACTGAACTGTGACTTCAGTCTGTTTTTAACTATCCTGACCATTGTCTTTCTCAAACAGGAAAGTTTTTAACCTAATTTTAAATGTAGAGATCGTCAACCTCTTTATTATATATAAGCTAATTCCATAAGACAGGGGCCTGATAACTAAAGGTTCTAGCTCCTGCACTTTTAGAAATCCTGGGAACTTTCAATAAACCTGCATTCTGAGAACGAAGGGTTCTATTGGGCTGATACGGAACCAGATCATCTTTAAGATAAGAAGAGCCCATACCATTACTTGTTTTATATGTAAGGAGGAGGCTTTAAATTTAATTCTAAACTCAACTGGTAGCCAGCTCAGGGGTGATGTGTTCTCTTGTTTGATCCTGTTAATAATCTTGCTGCTGCATTTTGAACCAGTTGAAAGCGTTTTAAGGAATATTTAGGACACGCTACAAGTAAGGAGTTACAATAATCTAATCTAGATGTAATAAATGCATGAATTAATTTTTCTGCATCATTTTTAGACAGAATATTCCTAAATAAGTGAAAAAAGGCTGTTCTGCATGTTTGGTTAATGTGTGCTTTGGATGAAAGATCTGGATCGAATAAAACTGCTACATTTTTAACTGTGGCACTGGATGTTACACTTAAGTTGTCTAAAGTAACTATCTGGTCAATTAAAGAGTATCTTGCATTGTTAGGGCAAATTATAATGACTTCAGTTTTTTCAGGGTTCAATAAGAGGCACTCATCCAAGATGTTATATCTTGGACACATGTACCTAGTTTATGTATTTGTCTGGTCTGATCAGGTTTAATCGATAAATATAGCTGTGTGTCATCTGCATAACAATGAAAATTAATGCCATGATTTCTAATGATGTTACCTAAAGGGAGCATATATAATGTAAACAAAATAGGCCCAAGGACTGACCCTTGAGGCATGCCATAACTAACTCTGGAGAACGGCAGTGATTGTTGATTAACCATAACAAATTGGTAGCGATTAGATAAATATGATTTAAACCAGCAGAGGGCTGCTCCTCTAATACCTATATCATATTCTCATCTCTGCACTAAGATACTGTGGTCAATGGTGTCAAAGGCTGCACTAAGGTCTAATAACACCAGGACCCATATTAATCCGATGTCAGCGGCTAATAATAAGTCATTAGTAACTTTAACTAACGCCGTTTCAGTGCTATGATGGGCACGAAAGCCAGACTGAAACAGCTGTGCCAATTCCTGCAGGATAATAGTTTATTTGAACAGTTTAACTATTACTCGTTCTAAAACCTTTGACAGGAAGGACAAATTGGCTAAAATGTCAGGATCTAGGGTAGGCTTTTTCAGAATTGGTTTAATAACAGCATATTTAAATGACTGCGGCACATATCCAGTAATTAATGAAATGTTAATTATATTTAGGACAGTGCTAATAATTAGGGGCAGAATCTGTTTAAAGAGTTTAGTTGTAATTGGATCTAAGAGGCAGGTGATGATTTGGAAGACATGATAATAGATATGACATCAGTTTGGTCTACAGTGGTGAAATTATTTAGTGTTACAGAGGGATTTATAAAAAGGCCTAGGTTTGGGACTGCTGTTTATTCTGATTAATATTTGGGAGTAATTTATTTTATCTCTAATAGTTTATATTTTATTGTTAAATAACTGCAGCAAGTCATCAGAATGGAGCGTGGATGGAATAACTGGTTCCACGGAGGTGTGTCTGTTTGTCAGTCTGGCTACAGTACTGAACAGGAATCTAGGATTATTCTGGTTTTCTTCTATTATGGATGAGTAATATCTAATTTTGGCTGTACGCAAAGCTTGCTTATACTTTATTAGGCTATTTTTTCAGGCATTGAAAAAATGTTCTGAATTGGATCGCTGCCATTGCCTCTCCAATTTACGTGTTGCTTGTTTAAGGGAGTGAGTGTCAGTGTTGTACCATGGGGAGGTTAATCTAATCTTGGTAGTTTTTAACTGAAGGAGGGCAACTGTATCTAAAGTAGCTTGTAGTGTGAACATGGTACTATCGACTAACTCATCACTTATACTGGGACTAAATGTGTCCTTTACATAATCACATGACAGATGGAAATAGTGGCTGAATTAAATCGTTGTACTTTGAGCCCGCATGAGGTGGAAATATCCAACAAAAACTGAATGGTCATTAAAAAGTGATCTAGAGTATGGGATTGTGGGGGAAAACGAGGTCACTAATTTCAACACCAAATGTTAAGATCAGACTGAGGGTGTGTCTGTGAATGTGGGTTGGTTTATTAACATTTTTGATAAAACCTAATCAATTTAGTAGGTCACTAAATGCATTACTAAGAGAGTCAGCATTGTTATCAACATGTATGTTCAAATCACCAACTATTCTAATCCTATCCCAGTTCAACACTACACTGGATAGAAAGTCAGAGACTTCTAATAAAAACTGTGAATAAGGGCCAGGAGGGCGGTAGACTATGACAAAAAGGACTGGTTTTTGGTTTCTGCAGTTGGGGAAAGTAATGGATAAAACTAGATTCTCAAAAGAGGGGCAAGTACGATTAATTTTTGGGCCAAGCTACACTGGAGTGTGATATTACTGCCACTCCTCCTCCTCGACCGCTGGTTCTGGCTGTGTAATAGTACACTTGACTTTGTGGCGTGGATTCATTTAATGTGACATATTCATCCTGCTGAAGCCAGGTTTCAGTCAGAGCTAAAATTTTAATATAAAGACCAGGAGCGTGATAAACTATAACAAAAATGACTCATTTTTGGTTTCTCCAGTTGGGGAAAGTAATGGATAAAAGAGGACTTTCAAAGGAGTGGTAAGTATGACTAATTTAAGTAAGTATATGCAGACCTGTTTTTGGTTGTCAATCTTATCAAGTCCTTTGTAGTAAATGTTACTGTGTGTGTTCTGTGTAGTGATTTGAAGATGAATGCATGGGTCAGACCTGGAGGTGATCCTGGACAGGATGCAGGCCATGGAGGACAAGAGGATGATGGTTTTCCAAGACATGTACATATGGGATGAACAGATGACATGTGCCATCATGGAAAACCGCTGTGCAATGTCTGATTTGACGGCACACATCAATCCTTTGCACAGCCGCACTGCACAAGTGAATGACAGACAAGTTCACCCTGAAACCTATGCACCACATAGGCATCCATATCTAGTACTACATATTCCTGTTTGAGAACGCCTATGGTCAGTTTAGTTAAAAACAGATTGAAGTCACAGTTCAGTCTAAGCTGCCCTCGGAGCTAGAATGCTAGGGGAAGTACAGACACCGAGTTCTTTATTCTCTTTCTCTCTGTCACACCTGTTTTTGTCATTTTTATAACCTATCTTTCATACCAAGTCTGTTCATGGCTCGTCACTTGGTGTCCCCTTTTCCCCCCTCCCCCCTGGTGGGAGTGGTGGCTCTCTTGACAGTGTGTGCGTGGGAGCCATGAACGACAGGATCTGTGGTGACTCGCCTGTGAGCCCGGACCCCCTCCTTTGCCTGTCTGGTGTCTGGAACAGCCTCTTCATTTATAAATTCATTTATAGCCTGTCCGTGCATGGGAGTGGATCTCTCCTTCAATGTGGTTCTCCTCAAGAGTTCTTTTTCCCACTGGGTTTAAAGTTTTTTCTTCCAGAGAAGGAGGGTCTAAGGACAGGGGATGCTTGGGATTTTTCATTTATCTCTGTAGTTGATTGTGTTTATGTAAAGCCCTGTGAGACAACTTTGTTGTGATTTGGGGCATTATAAATAAAATTTAATTGAATATCACAATAGATAGGCCATTAAATTTTTTGCTCACCATTAAATTTTTTGCACAGATGCAGTATAGACATAATGCAATGTAGGCACATTCTGAAACGATGACCTTCGCATCGGAAAATTTGTCGCCATGTACTCAGTCAGGGCAAGCTGAATGTACAGTGGGAATCACTTCTTTTCATCCACACCCGCCAGCGTGACTTAAGCATCCCAAAATCTATTTCCACTGTAGTTCTAGCTAAACTCAGGTACACATTAAATGATTCTTGCTTGGGTGTAATGTATGGGGAATGAGTGTAACCCTTCATTAACCAGTTCACAACTGGATAAGCAGGAAGTGGTTGACTGCAGTGCCATTGATGTCTCTCGGTTCCTATGACATAAAGCACAGGAAAATCAAGTGTTACATGTTTATAATAATGGATTTGATTTATGTAGCGCTTTTTTGGCCACTCAAAGTGCTTCACATTAGTGACCCATTATTCATTCACTCTCACATGCTCCATCTGGTGGTGGTAAACTACATTTATAGCCACAGTTGCCCTGGGGCAGACTGACAGAAGTGTGGCTAATATTTTGTGCCCATGGCCCCTCTGACCACCACCGATAAAGTACAATAGAGTGCCAGCCTTCATCCAAAAAATACAACACAAACAGCAGTTACACATGGAAATTAGTTGTAATAAGCAGTTACAAAGGCATTATTACCATGCAATTTCATCAAAATTACCACCTTATTAGTGAGTGATCTGTAATGTAAAGTGTAACTGGAAATGCTCTCAAGAAATAGTTCCTGGTATCAGAGTACAATCGAGTAGAGCCAATACCATCAAGTGGAAACGCAGCTTTAGATCCTCTAGAACATGGCTGTCAACCTCACTTTAGGTCAGTTCCACATTCAGCTTAATATGGTATAAAGTGGGTCAGACCCAGGGGCATCACTACCAATTGTGATCCCCATGAAAGGTAAAAGTTGTGGGCCCGTTCATAAAATTATTTATCATGTCAATCTGTCATAGCAGGGTTTGTGTGTGTGTGTGTGTGAGGGGGTGGGGGGCACAGTCCACATACACGAGGTTTGGGTGGTACGTAGTCATGCACGAATGCAGAGGCTCGTGCACATTGCCGAGTAGCCTATGTTCTAATAACATTGTTATTAGTTGTCAATACATACTTGCATTACTTAATCATTGATCTTTGATGGTGCACTTAAACCGAAAACACATCGGCACTTGTTGGGCAGAGGAGCGATGACCACCAACTGTGAGTAAGTTCTAATAATGTTCTAATTAGTAGTCAACACATACACTTGCATCGGCCATATTCTGATGGCTATCCTCTGCAGCTGTCATTTGCAGGGCAGACACGCGCATCACACACACTCATACTGAAAGATGTAAGTAGATCTGAGGGTCATGTGATTGTAATGGAGGACAGTCCATAACATATGGAATTATTCAGATTTTCAGATATTGAGATGTTCAGTTTGGAGCCCTTACGACACTTGCACTTTCAATTTAGAATATTTTTCAAATATATCTTGACATGTTTTAAATCTCAATTTCAGCTCAGTGAAGCACTTTAAGCAATATCACTTTTCAGTCAGTTCTAATCTTTTCTTGTGCTCCAAATACTTTGTTATCAAAATTGTTGATTAATAATGTATAAATCAATATTGTCTGTATGGACAATGATTTTAAAAAAAAGAAAAGAAAAAAGTGAACATGTAAATCTGCTGTGTTAAATGAAGGCGGTTGAAAATTTTGGGTGCACCTAACTTTTGTGATGGTGCACCGAAGAAAAAAAGTTAGGCGTACCAGTGCAAATGGTGCACAAAGTTAGTCTAGAGCCTTGCAGATAGTAACATATAGAAATCAGCTCAGCAGAAGTAAACCAGATAGAAACACATAGAAACCAGTTCAGAAGCAGTAAATTATAAATCCAGGTACTGTAATTGAACTGTACTGTTCTTTTGTTATTGTCTGGTTGGTGTCTTATATGAAATGGCGACATTGTGCAATTTATTAAACAGACTTGTTTAAGATGACACAGCGTCATTTTGTTTTGTATTTTTAAATCACCTTTTTAGTTTTGAAAATATCTGTAATTAGCTTCATTATCTTAGTTGTGAATGCATACTTGATGGTTTTAAATGCTCCTGAAATAAAGTGCCGTTTGACTAGTCTATATTGAGGCGAAGTTAATATATGGGGTGTCACTGAAGACCTAATGTTGAAATGCACGACTGGTGGTAATATCTCAGGATTCAGACAAATTAGAATCTCGCGTTTTTTGCATTAACATCGTCTCACCTTCAGACATCAGATGGGTCAACAGCTATGGCTAGATCACATCACGCTTTGACATCATATGACACCATATCAAGCCTTGGCGGAGGTCTACTGTCTCTGGTTACCTTGTTTTTACCATTATAAAAGGTTACATACCTCGATAATTGGAATATTATTCTGCCTCTTCTTTTCTTTGCTTTGAAACTGTGCAGCTTAGGGCTTGGAAGACCTTTATGTCCTGATAAATTCTGCTCCTTTATCTGGATGTTTACTATAGACTAGGCTAACACCAGGCTAAGCTAACAGCTGGCTAGGCTACATCTGTCTGACACTACGCTTCGCTTGCTCTATTTACCTGAAAAGGACCCAACTTGAGGAAAAAAACAAAAACTGAATAAAGTACACCCTAGACCTTGCTGTGCTGCTTTGTCCCAACGTTAGTCTGTTTGTTCCAGTTAGTTTAAAGTAGAAGACTGTAACCCACAGACATGACGGACTGTGAAGTGTCATATGGTGCGAAAAACAATTCAAATTAATATCACTCTGACAAAACAAAGGGAATTTAGTTAGTTATTTAGTTATTTTAGTTATAGTTTATTTTAGTTATTTTAGTTATTTTTTAAGCACACAATACAGGTTCAGTTAGTCATAATTTTTTCATTTTAATTCTAGTTTTTATTCATTTTAGTTAATGAAAATGATTTTTCAATTTTACTTTTCCTCATTTCCTTCATTTTCTTGAATGATCATAACCTTGATTATCACCCCTATTTGTTATTATTGTTATTATTAAAGAAATGCCTTATGTCCATGGTAATGATTGAGGACTACTGACAAATGAGAAGACTCTACACCTGAGACATTACTGTTTAGCATTAGAACACACAGACTGTATCTACTGGTGGAATGCTAATTTTTCTAGTTATAGGTCAAATAAGAACATTTTAAGAACGAGGGAAATTTGGGTTCTGATGTAGAATTGCTGCCCATATATCAGTGTTAGTGTTTGGAACGGAGTACACGGGTGACTTTTTCCTTACAAGTTAAAAAAAAAGGTCCAGAGCTTTTTGCATGAGATCTGGGGCTTAAGTCCCCAAAGCCACCCCCTCTCTCTGCAGATGCTCTTCACATTCATTTAACGTATTGCACGTTCGACAGAACTGGACAGTGCCATTTAGCAAGAGGGGGATGGTTAAATGCCTATTGATGAACAACTAAAGAAAAAAGTAATGCAAACTGACAACCATGTTTAATTAGCTCATTTTAGATGATCAAATTTTGACCTTTATTAGAAAAGTCTAAAAAGGAAAACATTAGTAAAAATTAAAAATTATATATCAGCCATCCCTCCATGGGCCCCTGTCAGTGCTCAGGCCCTTAGAATCTTTCCTACCTTTCCCCGCCTGGTGGCACCCCTGGTTAGGGTCACCACCCCTGATCAGGGGTCAAAAATTCTGATACTTGGACAACTGTCCTAAGACAAACTGAAAACATGGCAACACAATTCATGGGTCAGCCATAGATTTGAAATAAATATGAACTGAAAACAATTAAACACGAAAGGCATTTTCAAATCAGAGCTCCGTGGAATTGGCTCCAGAGGTGACACAGCTGCTTCTGAAGCAGAGATATCCTATTATTTTTATTCTATATATATATATATAGAATAAAAATAATAAGATAAAAACATATAACTAATGTGAACTCCAAAGTGTTCTTTGTTTTCTCTCTGATGTTTACATCTACGAACTGTAGTTGAACATAACATGAACAAAAATATTAACAACCTGAAAATTCCTAAGAAAAATCAGTGTAATATTAATATCGCACTTTAGTTTATCATTTATACATATGTATCACAACTTAATGATAACGGTGGACTTACAAATACACACAACATTTAGTAACATTCACGCACATTTCAGGTTATTGGTATTTTTTTCACAGGCTAGTACTTTCATTTATTTATGTATTCCCTTTTTTGTACACAAAAACACAAAAGAAAATTTGTGGATTTCATAATTTATTGCTGATTTTGATTATGGTCTAATCCATATCACATTGAATTGTAAAATAATTGTAACTTCCTTAATTATTAATATATTCTGTGTCATTTTTGCACTTCACAAATTCATCCCTTGTGTTTGACACCTGTGCTATAGAAATTCCAAAAGGGTGCATTGAGATTTTCCTTTTCCATTTTTGGTTTTTATTTATTAGAGAAGAGAAATCATTTATCACAGAGGTATGAGTAACTGTGAATGGGAGTATGTTTGTGTGTGCAGGTCTGTCTGTCTGTGGTTGTGGTTTTGCAGAGGTTACAGGAGACATTTCACTGTGTTGGAAATTAGTCAACAACCAATGTTCCATGATGAGCAGCATTAAAAGAGAGGGAGTGAAAAGTTCATCTCATCACAAACGGCTATAATTTGCATAACTAAAGCTCCCTCTACTGTTAATAACTGTGATAAAACCATCAATACAAATATTCTGCCTTTGTATCTCAGGTGTTTTGGGGTTGAGACACTGGCATATTTCCACCCCTCCATTGTCAGTCACACATTGATCGAGTTTCTTTTTTTTCTTCCATTTTTCATTTCACTTCTCCGAGCTTTTCAAATTACCTCAGAAAATGTACCTTCCCATGCATGAAAGCTATAATTACAATGAGTCCATTTAGTGTTAGTGCACTGTGCAGAGGGGAAAGAAGAGTGGCAGGCTTTAATATTCAACTCGTAATAACCTTCAGGAATTATGAAGCAGATGAAAGAGATGAGGGACTGGACCATCACAGCGTCTGTTGGGAGTAATGGATGCCTCACACCTTTCTTTACACACTTCATAACCACTCATCTTTTTCATATTACAGTAAATTCAATGCCTGTCGTTTCTTTTGATAGTGAGTAAATGAAGTGCCATGTGAAACACAAACTGAGCGCAAACTCTGCTAATATTCACTTGATGGGAATAGTTTTAGATTTTCATTGGGGAAAGGTTCCAGATGTGACACTATCAGAACTGGAGTCTCGACTGAAATGCACAACTCAGAGAGGTAGCATGTAAAATAGAGTTTTAATGAAGAATAGGGTTCAATACACAGGTAATCCATCAATGAAACAAACAGGATGAATGAAGGACAGGCAGCAGACACTTGGGTACACAGGTGGACTATCAGCAAAACAAACAGATCCAAAAACCAGCAGCAAGAGGTAAAATCCAGGAGAGTAGGACAAGGTTCAGGAAATTAGTTATGGCAAAACTGAAACAGTGTTCTGGTACATGCCAAAACCTAGGTGGACCTTGTGATTTGAAACGTTCCAAGGTCTGTATCAGAAGGACGGTGTCACGTGACTGTTCCATACCACACCCAATTGTTTTGAAACATCACAATAATTTTTGTTTCAACAAGTGAATACAAATCCATGTATGGTTCATTTATTTGTCATTTATTTCTAAATAAAATGTGATGAAAAGAAATTGGGAGTTTCATTTCAGTTTTTCTTTTTTTCTAAACTTAGGTATCACATTTTTGGACATGTGCTTAATTTTGCTCTTACTTTATAGTTAAAACAACCATATTATTGTTATTATTTTTGGTTTATTATGTTTGCAACGCCTGAAGTGTTAGTGTAGATGAGTTTAATCAGTCGTTAAAAGTGTCTGCAGTTTTATCTATGATTTCTGACCACCATTACACAAAATGAAAATGTCTATTATATGAAATCTATATCCACCTTAAATACACTTTATATGTAAAATAATAAAAATAAAGCATTTAAATTATCAAGTTATATTGAGGAATAATGACTTATCTCAAAGGTAAAATTAAAAACAAACCAAGGATTAACAGAAGAAAGTTCATTTGTATTTCTATACATATTTAGGTTTTTTAATTCACTTTTTCTCTCTACACTATCAATTACAATTCTCTGCTGAGGGGCTGTAGTACTCCAGTCTGGTCTTGGACTCGAGTTCGATTTTTTATGGTCTCAAACTTATCTCGGACTCGCTGGTATTTGACTTGGACTTGTCTCAGTCTTGGCCACTGGTCTTGCCAAATATGGGTCTCGGTCTCGAAGGAGTCCAGGCATCTTTATTTTGTTACAATATTCAACAGAAAAGGCATCATTCATCTGGGTAAGTTAACTGTAGAGCTAAATGCTGCTTTGCCTCACGAGCTAGGTTAAGTGTTATGTTAATGTTAACATTAGCTAACATAGCAGAAGATAAGCCAAGGTAATGTCTTTTTGGACATAGTTGTCTGGTATTACTGGTTTTATATAATGTTAAAAAAATGCTTGTCATGAATTACATTTGTAACGTTCACTTTAGGGTAAAGTAAATGTGTGTGCGTGCAAGTGTCCGTAAACAAGTTCTGTTGACTTCTATTTGTGTGATACAGTACTTGTGTTACATCGGTAGCAGCTACACAAACGCTTAAGCGTTTATGTTAACGTTAACTTTAGTTACCAAACGTGTGTGTGCATGCGTGTGTGCCTTAGAGATGTGTGGATGACAGAGATTTTAAGAAGCGATTGCGGATGAAAATATCTATCCGCCCTGCTATCCATTTGCATGAACGATTTCCCCCCAATTTTTTATTTTTGTGTTTCTTTAATTGATTCTTGGATTTTATTGGTCAGACAGCATAGTTGCTCAACTTCCTTTGTAAGTTGCTTTGGATAAAAGCATCTGCCAAATGCTTAAATACATATCAGGAAAGCACAGGTCCACACAAGCATCAGTTAAATTAGATTTTTACCACTTGTGACACACCCTTGGGGTCATGACGGAAGAAACTTGCTGGGGATGCTTTCGGTTTAGTCAAGCTGTGATGAGCCATGTTAAACGTGCCCGTCTGATGACTTTTAAATACATAAACGGCTTCATACGTTTTGCAGATAACACATCCTGCACTCATGTTGTCTAAATTTACCACCTCCAGAAACCGTTCCCAGACTGGACTTTCCCCCTTCTTTCACCTTAATTTTAAATTCACCTGCCTTTAATCTCTGACGCACTGACTTCGCTGCCGCTGCCACCCATGTTCCATCTTGTAAACTAAGCAGCCAGTGAATGGCCAGATCAACAGGCTACTGCCTGATTAAAAAGTATTTTAGTGTCGCTGTTTGTTTACCTATGCAAAATGTTTATTATATTTTTGTTTGCGTGCTTCAATCGCAACCCAATTAAAATATTGACGTCGCATCCACTCGATCCGCGGTTGATCCGCACCACCCGCGGGTGCATGGTTCAACCGCACATCTCTAATATGCGAACATATGTTATATTGTTTTTCCAGTGAAGGCATAAACCAACCATAGGAGTACACTGGTAATACTGGTCATCCTGGTCTATGTGCGGACTGAAGCTATATTGTAATTTGGTTGCTCAAATGCTCAGTACTAGCACCTATCAGTGGTAATAGTAGTGGATTGGTGTTGTATCAGTTGTACTTGTGTGAGGAATGGTCAATGGTCAGCTGACAGGTCCACCTGAGGCAGGGAACAGACTATGGCATTGAGGAATAACAAGGACAGAAGACAACCAGAAAAACACTATTGTTTGGGAACAAAGAAATCTGTGGTATTGACTACAGCACTGGCTGATTGTCAATTGTGTAAGTGAGGTGATTACAGACTGACAGCTATTGTCCTTGCTGGGGAGTTGCTCTCACACTGCTCTCATGTTTGGATGTCATATGTTGATATTTGTTGCTGTGGGGAGATGTTTTGAATGATCCAAAACATTGATTCTTTTTCTGAATAAATTTGTGACAGTTTGAGTGATTTATTTAATTAAATGAGTTCTAAGGGTGCCAGCCAGGTCTCTCTCCTGACACGTAAGATTTTCCTGGTCACTCAATAATGTACACAAAGGATGTATTTATCTTAAACCTTAAACACATCCTACACATTAAATGATATTAAAAAAGAAAGGTTTTTACAGATTTCATCAAAAATGGAAGGTTGTAGACCTTGGTCCGACAGGATAAATGTGGGAACACCTGAGTGAGTCAGTATCTCTACCATTTCTGCAGTGGCTGTCCGAAGGGGAAATATTTCAACCCATCTGGTGTAAAAAAAACTATCAGGTAAAGTTGTCATTTGAACTTTAAGGGAAAGGACCCATTAAATCCACTCCAAGCCTTTCCTAAGGTGTGTGTATTATTGTCTGATAAAGTTTACCTGGAGGTTTTCTTTGTGAAGCTGGCAGACTTCACAGCGAACATAATCCCTCACATCCAGACTCATCTTTGGCCAGAACATCAGGGTTTGTAGCCATTAAGTTTTGTACCTTCCAAGATGGCTGGATAGAGGTTCATCGTGATAATGGTGAAGGAGCTTTTGCTTGAGAGAGGTTGTATTTGGAAATGGGTTTTGTGGGGAAACTGTACCACTCTGTACACTTTACCCTCCAGAATGGGGAACTGTGTATTTGGGTTTTCATAAAGGTCCTGAATGATGGCATCTTCCTGCTGAGCTTTCCAAATGTCTGCATCTGTGATGTGTAGTGTAATGGAATTACATTGTGTCTTAACATTGTATTATTTCTTTATTCTTTGTATTATTACTTTGTCTTTGTACATCACATCTGAGAGTGGTTTGTTGATTGTGCTTAACCAGGACATGTTTAAACAAGTCAGCAACAGTAAGAGGGGGTCTGGTTATCACACCTAGATGACCTCCTGTGTCTCCTTCTGTTGCCAGTTGGGGGTCTGGTCATCACACCTACCCAGTGTCTTGTATCTCCTTTGATTGGCCAGTTGTATCTGTATAAGTACATGTGTCTCCTTGATCTGGCAGAGATCTCTCCACACACATGCTGCTGTCTGTGTGCTCTGGCTTGAACAGAACTCATTACAATTATTTTTCTAAATATTATTCTGATTCCAGCTTCGTTCTTAATTAAACTGAAATAATTCTACAACAGTAGTTTTTTTACAAGTGTCTCTGTTGGACCGCAAGACAGCAGCCAAGGTGGCAGGTTGGGAGTGAGGATCAACCACAGGGGCTCATGATCATGCATTTGGGATGGTATTGTATTTCCCTGATGAGAATTCCAGACGTCAGAAGGATGTGGATTTTATATTTGACATGGTATTGAATATAGATTTGGTATAATTATCATATTTTTGTTATAAGTGATGTTTAATGGGTTAAAATAATTGGTCGGTGGGCTGGCCTCAGAGCAAATGCTTCCTGAAACGTGTAAGAACAATTCCTGCATATTACACCAAGAGCTGTGAGATGGCCAAAGGAAATCCCAAGAGTCGAGTCAGAAGCAGGCTTATAAAGCCTGGTTCTGAGGAGGTGGGGGCACTTCTACTTCCTGCTGCTTCCTCCTTCTTCGGCTTCTAAAACCCTATCAGACTATTGCCTGAGGTCACCCCCATGTGAACTTTGAAGGTTTGTAGCTCAATGATTGATTATTGATTCATTTGGTTATATCTGTAATAAATGGTTAACCTTTCATATCTGGTTTTGATATTTTTGAGTCGTCTCAACGGGGAAACTCCTTGCACCGGGAAGACAAGTGATGACATCCCTTTACTGTATTCCACCATAAAGGTAAACTCTTTCAGGCGTAATGCCCACCGGATAAGCCGAGTGCTGGGCTTCTGAGTTTTGAAAACCCACACAAGGAATTAATGATCAGGCACTACAGTAAAATGTCTGCCTTCCCTTTTCCAGGTCCCAGACAACAGCAAGGCACTCTTGTTTGGTTGTGGAGTAGTTACGCTCTGCCTGATTCAGAGTCCAACTGGCAAAGACGAGGACCATGCGAATCCTGTTTGCTGTGTCAAAACAGTCCCTAAGCCAACATCACTGGCATTGGTGTACACAATGCAAGGAAGGCTGAAGTCAGGGAGACCCAGCACAGGAAGACAAAACCAGATGTTGTTTCAGGGCATCAAAAGCTGCTTGACATGATGATGACCACAGGAACGTGGTTCCTTTAAGAGGTTCCGTTAGCTGAGAAAATCGTGGCACAAAGCGATGGTACCAGCCAGCCATTCTCAGAAATCTTTGAACTTCTTTGAGGTTCTTGGGGATAGAAAAGTGTTGAACAGCCTTTGTCTTTTCAGGATCCACTTCTACTCCCTTGAAAGAAACAGTGTCCCAGCAACTTCAGTGACTTTCTGAAGAACTGACTCTTCTTCATATTGACTGTGAGGTGAGCTTTGCGTAGCTTGTCTAGCACTTCTTGGATGTGGAAACTATGCTGTTCAGGTGTCATAGAGTATGTCATAATGTCATCCAAGTAACCAAGACATATCTTCCGATGTAGGTCTCCAAGCACAAGCCCCTTCAGTCCTTGAAAGGTTGTGGGGTATTTTTCAGTCCAAATGGCATTACCTTAAACTGATAGAGACCAAGTGGACAGACGAAAGCAGTTTGTTCATGACTATCCTTATCCATTTGGACCTGCCAGTAGCCACTATTGAGGTCCAGTGTGGTAAAAACTGCAGCTCCAGCCAGGGATTCCAATATTTCCTGTATATTAGGTAAGGGATAGGCATAGTTGTGTGTTGCACCATTAATTTTCCTGTAGTCCACACAGAACCTTGGCTTTGGGTTATTTTTCTTTGGAACCAGTGTTGGAACATTTCCTGAATGTGTTCTTAAAACTTGAAGCTTGGTAGGGGATACATGATAAGGTTTTGTTTAATGGGTACTTGTTGGCTAAGAAAGAGTTTGTGTTTCAGAACTCCAGTGCAGCCTAATTTCTCAGTGCAAACATCTCAGTTTTCTTAAAGTAGGTATAACAGTTGTGTTTTTCCAAAATCATCCAGATGAGAATGGTGCATGGCAGCCTGAAGTAAGTCAAGGTGTGGAGTAATTTGGACCATACTCACTGGAGTGACAGCGGAGAAAAAAGCCAGCTGGAGGTCTGGAAGCTGAAGGTCTATTACCTCGGTTCAAGTTCCACTGGGGAGAGGAAGATGGTGCGTGGTTGCCTGTGCAACGCCAACAGGATGGAGGTCTGTTATGGTCAGATTGATTTGGATGGACAAGATGTTCAGTAGTAGGAGGTACAACAACAGAGTCAGGTGGGCTTGACTTTGAGAGTTTCTTTAGCAGGTGTTTCCTCTTGTTCTCTCTGTCCTTTTCCAGATGTTGTCCCAGGCGTACCAGTCCATCAACCATGTTGATTCCACTGCTTCTCAGCTAACTAGCAAGTTGGGGATTTATGTTTTTTAATATCAACTTAATGATTTCACCTTCCTTGATGGTTGGTTTCCACCGCTTACATAATGATTGATACATGTAAGCAAAGTCTCTGATGCTTATTCCTTCCTCTTGAACTCTGTTCCGTATCCTTTCTGCCAGTTCATGCTCATAATCCTTTGATAAAAAAGCATCACGGAACAGATATTATAATTCCTTTCAGGTATTAACCTTGTGACAGACAACATCCCAACAATTTCTTGCAGTTCTGTGCAGAACATTACGCAGGGTGGCGATTAGCTCCTCATTATAGAGTGGATTAAGGGCCAAAAACTCTTCAAACCTTTCTAAATGTTGAAGTGGGTTTGAAGCATCATCCACTTTCCCAAATGTAGGAAATTGTAGTTTTTACAGGACTCTTTCCAAGGAGTTTGCTTTTTCCTTCCGGATGAATAGTGGATCCTCCAGGCGACCCAAAGGCATCCTCAACCAGGCCATGTTGGATAGTGGACTATAATTTGGGGCTCCATCTTGCCGTCAAGTTGGACCGATTGGTTTTACATGAGCTAAATGTGTTACAAGCTCCAAGTCTTCAGTCAATTCCATATTCAACAGGGAATGTGTGATAGACAACTCATGCTCTGGACTTTGTGGCAGAGACTCCAGTCCCTCTCTGAGTGAGCAGCCATTTTGTTCCAAAAATAAAGCTTGTGTTTGTGAGTTAGTTCTTCAATGTAGATGTGATTCTTTTTGTGTTTCCTTGTGTTATTTAATGTGGTTTCACTGAAGCCCCACATTGGGCACAATTTTTTATGTGACAGTTTGAGTGATTTATTGATTTAGTTCTAAGGGCACCAGCCAGGTCTCTCTCCTGACACATAAAATTTTCCTGGTCACTCAATAATGTACACAAAGGATGTATTTATCTTAAAGGTGTCATTCCACTGAAAACCACTTTTTCACGCTCCCTTTGGAAGCTGATGGGTCACCCTGAGTTACCAACATGCTGCCTTTGAAAGCGGTTTGTCACCTCCACTGGCTGCGTACCGCATTCACAGAAAACAAGAGGAATGAGGAACCCAGAAAAAGCCAGTTCATCTGACGTCAGATGGACTTTAGCGTCACCCACGTGGGGTTAAACCCGCCCCCCATTCCAGCGAGTCTGAAGTAGCATTAGCATCTATGAGAGAATACAGTGCCACAGTAACTGCTGCACAACCTTGAAAAAAATGGTGGATCAAACTGGTTCATGTGCTCTCTGGGAAATAAAGCCTCATTTTTTTCCCTGCACATTTTCAGAACAACAATGGCACGAAACCTAGCTTGATGATATTCTGGTAAGGTAAACACATAAGGAGATCCAGAGGGGAGCGAGGAGTGTTCCTTCACACATTCTGAGCTAATCAGAGACACGTCGTCACTGCGTCATGAACATGTGTGCGGAAGTACCGGTAAACTCTGTTTTTCGACCTCAAGTCATTTTTCTACCATGCAAAAACAGCTTGAAAAAAAGCTGTACGGATGTGTCAGGTTTAATCTATAAGCAGAAACACAAACATAAACGAGACAGGAGAGAATATGTTTTAAGATAAAATAGTGAGGAGAGCAAAGCAGAACAACTCCAGACATTTTGAATATACATTAGTGTTCTGAAGGCCCACGCTCACATAACTATTTAGTTCTTTCTTTAGTTAATAACAGTTCATGAAAGATGATAATTTCTCTTTCTGTTCATATTGTTCTGTACTCAATATAATCATTTGTTATTTTCATTATCATTTGCATTGTGTTTATATTACAGTTCATTATATATATATTTGATTGGTTAACTGTGTGAATGTGAGTTTGAGTGATGTTTATATTAGCAAATGAGTGTTGTATGTTTAGGATATTAGGAGCGAATCAGGACATAGGAGGCGGGACTTAGGACAGCATGTGTGTATGCACCGGAGTACGCACGAGGAGAGAGGTCGCCATTACGTAGGAAAGAGGTCGCCTGCCTTCTGTATAGGTCTAAACTATAAACCAGACAGACCCTGGTTTATCGTATCCCCCAAGGGACAGCAGCACAAACCAAGCCGGCTCGTTAGGGTCACACCCGAGCCACGGAGACGGAGAGAGCAGCGGAGTCCGGGCGTGTTCGGACTCATCCTTCATCAGGATTACCAGACTGTTTTCCTGGAGACAGCGGCGACGGCCGGTCCCAGTCATCCACACCGAGAGCGGATCTTTCCTCATGTTTTCCTCATCGCTTCGGGAAAGCAGCACGTGAGCGTCAGCTCCAGCCCTCCCTTTCCCTTTGCACCACACCGGACTCTCCTGCGACACGGGTAGGAGAGGCGGCCATCTTACAGCGCGCCACCGAGCTCCATCACCGGACTTTACATTAGCCTCAGAGGCTACAGGTTAGGTTGAACTAGGGGTTGATTGGGCCCGGGCCGGGTTGGGTGTGGTGAGAGAGTGTATGTGTGTGTGACTGTTTCATTATTACTGTGTGTTTATTATTATTGAGTATTTGGATGTTATTGACTGTTTATGATTGTTTAGTAAATAAATGTTTGTGTATTATTGTTAAGTCTGCCCAAGTGTTGTAAGTGTTTTAGTCTTATCAGCATCACCAACATACCTCCAGTGCAAAGCTAAGGTTAACATTAGCCACACAGTCCTTTAACTTAGCTCCCCGGCTACAATTAGTGACATTCCTATAAACATTAGAACGATAACATTATTACATATTACTTTAACAGGATGTTTTTTAAAACAGAACTAACAGACAATGTATTGAATAACAACGGAGAACACAGCAACACAATGAATCAAACTTAAACACATCCCACACGTTAAATGACATAAAAAAAAAAGAATCACAATGTCACCATTTTCAGATTCAAACAGGTATGTATTACAATGAAGGAAATCACACACATTCAAATTTCCCCAATTCCCATTCAGTCCAAACTACCACAAAGCCATAAAAAAATTCAACTCAGAATGTCCACCTTGGGTTTTGTTTGTTATATATATATTCATATAAAAACAGTTCAGTTCATTCAACAAAAATGCCACTCTGCGTTTCATTCTTTTTTCAGTTCACAGCAAAAAAAAAAAAAAAAAATCAGTTCAGAATTGAGAAAAAAATACGAGGTTCAATACTGCAAAAGAAAGAAGAGAAGAGAGAGCAAAAAATCAGTTCATCCTTGAGATAAAAAAAAACAAGAAAAAAAAGAGTCCAAACTAGTCCAAAAAACGGGAAAACAAAATCAATCTACTCACTTAATTCTTGGGTCAGTCAGCCAGTCAATTAGTCCAGTCCAGTCTTTTCAGGAATCCACTTCAGGGTGGAACAGAGATGAGGAGGATCTGGGAGCAATATGGTGCGATATTTGGACCTAGTTGTCGGGTTTAACTGCCATACATTCTACTGTCTGTATGAGCTGTTGCTCTGTCACTGCCAGTACTCAGTTTCTTTTTTCCTCTCCGATTGCAGGGGTGTCTCTCTCTCTTTTTTTTTTTCAAACCTCCTGCTAATCGTCAAAAGATATACGTGACAGTTCTCGGGGGTGGCGTGCAAAAGAGGCACGTCACCAGTGTGTTCAAGTGCCATGGGATTTTTAAGTTGTTACAAATTGTTCCAAATAATTCAATCACTTCAGTGTTCCATTTCTGCCATCCCTACACTCGGTACACAGGAAGCAAACTGATCCAAAAAAACAGCAGCAAAAGGCAAAAACCAGGAGACAAGGACCAAGTTCAGGAAACAGACAAGAGGCAGAGTTTGAGTAAAACAGGCACAGGTCATACACAAGGAGGAAATACACAAGAATCACTGGAACGTTTGACACTAAGTAAGGGACAAACTATCAGAGAAGACAGAGGAGAAGATAATATATGGAGGAAAGATAAGGAGATGCACTTTGACAAAATGAGGGAACACAATTAGCAGGTGAGGGAAACTAGGGGAAAGGTGAAACACTAAAAAGAGAAGGGAAACACAAGGAAGTGAGAAATCTAACAAAATAAAACAGGAAATCAACAGAAAAGACAAAACATGAACTAAAAACAATTTGACAAGACATGTCATAACAGCAGATTTACCTTTGGACATTTTGGAATGGATTTGGCCTGGGACGTTAAAGTAGTGTTGATTGAATGATATGGTGTTTTTGGGGCTGAAACATTTTTTTAAAGGAGACATATCATGCCAAGGTAGTGATGGGAATTTTGGCTTTTTTTTTTTTTTTGAGAAATGGCTCTTTCAGCTTGAATCACCTAAAAGATTCAGCTCTCAAGTGGGAGATTTATGACAATTATGCAAATTTAGGTGTAATACAAATGACTAATGTAAAAAAACATCCACTATATCAAATATTTATTATATGAATACATCTTTATATTTAGACTCTACAGTTATAAATAAATAATTAGTTTATTTATTTAGGTTATTGTCCGTGTAATAACCTGCACAGACACAAAAGGTGTCTGTGCAGGTTATTAATGTGACCAGCTCTATATGAAACTTATGTTTTCCACACACTTTACGTGTCATACATTTTTACTGTTAATCTCACAATTTAGATTTTTTTTAATCTCATAATTCGTTTTTTTTATGGTCCTTTTTTTGGCTTTTGAATTTTTTCTAAATGTCCTGGTCATACCCACTAAACTGAGTACCATGACCCAATAAACCATGTAATCTACACAGTAACTCACTGTTAAAAGGTTTACTTTGGGTCTGGGTATGACTTTAAACTGCATCCGGTGGCAAGCTCAGGCCTGAGTGGAGGGACCTTGGAGCTACCCTCCCTAGTTGCTGTTGTTCCCAGGCCTCCTCTGACCCGGAGGAGGAAGTACTTGCCAGGGTGCCAGCTATGGCTTAAATAGCACAACCTGCTGCTTTGTAGGTCCTGCTTGTTCAAGTAAAGGCCAAGGGAGTCAACTCTCACAGAAAATCAACCCGTCGGATGAAGGTCACTCACAGATACCTCAACGGCAGCTCTGCAGTGGTATGTTTAGGGCCAATCACCCACTCATCCCCCTCAGGACAGAGTTTAATTCCTCCTGTAAACATGATTACGTCAACCACAACAACACACCAACCCGGTCCATGGACAGAACAGCATGGCGTAAAGTTGTGGCCGACTGCTCTGGGGTATTTTTGGGGTATTTTTTAAAATGTTATGGTTTATCCTGCTTAAGTATGTATTGTTTCATCAAAGAAAAAGGAAAAAACACGCTGTGTTACTTTTTACTTTATTACAATTGAGAAATTGTACTTTTTTACTTTTACTTCAGTAAAGGAGTACAAGGTTTACAAGGTTCTTTATTCGTCACATGCACCGGAAATACAAAGTAAAACCATGCAGTGAAATTAAAAGGGGAAACACTGTGCACGACTACTAAGACAACACAATACAATACAGCGCAATAATAAAAGTGCAATGAGTGCAAATACTGAGTACTTAAAAGATGTAAAAATGTATTAATATAAATATGTATCTTAAATGAATGAGATAAGTAGATGTATAAATAGATAAAAACAACTAGCTGTTTAAAAGCCGGACCGCCATTGGGAAGAAGCTACTCCTCAGTCTCTCTGTTTTGGCCTTGAGGCTGCGGAGGCGCCTGCCCGACCTCAGCATTGTAAAGAGACCAGCATTGGGGTGGGAAGCGTCCTGCATAATCCTCAGAGCTCTCGACCTCACCCTCTTGGTGTGGATGTCTTGCAGGGAGGGGAGGGAGGCTCTGATGGTGCGCTCGGCTGAGCGCACGACCCTCTGTAGGGCGAGTTGGTCTCGGACGGTGCAATTTCCAAACCAGGCAGTGATGCATCCTGTCAGGACACTCTCGACGGCTGAGGAGTAGAAGGTCTTCAGGATGGAGGGGGAGACCTTGAACTTCCTCAGCCGCCGGAGGAAGTGCAGCCGCTGCCTGGCCTTCTTGAGTGTGGCCTCTGCTGAGTAGAATCAGAACTACTTTTACCAGAGTATTTTGACACCATTAATTCTACTTAAGTACAGAATGGGAGTACTTTGACCACCTCTGATTTAATCAAAATTACCATAGATTTACCTTATTAGCGATCTATCAAATAAAGTGTTATTGAACACGTCATAGGACTTAATACAACAGTTCCGCATTTTTATTCTAGCATTTGTATCATCATAGCCAAGCAAATCAGTCCAGCAGACAAAAAAAGAAACCTGCACTTAACAATAACTCTGACTCCACTACATTATTCCTGTTAAGTTAGCAGCAAAAACAAAACAAAAACACTGGGACGTTGCTTTATTCCCCACCGCATTTTAGTTCCAGCTCATCATTCAAGTCCAATAGTCAAAGAAAGCAGTTTGCCATTGTGTTCCCATATATTTCTGATTAAAAGTGCTGTTTGAATGTTTCAAGTAATCTCTATAAGCGCTACAAAAGCCTCAAAAATATTCATCTTGGATTTATGTTTTACTGTTAATGATACAAAATGAATAGAAAACATAATGGTTTGTTTTAGAACACACACCTACAGCTGTGTGCTTTGGGTTTGAAGGTTAAAAGGAAGACCGGTCCAATAGTAACACTAGCTACGTTTACATGGTGTTTTTCAATTCTGAATGATTTATTCTGAATAAAATATTTCAGAAATGAAGCCATTTCTTTCATGTTTACATGGACATGTTAATTCTGAATAAAGGAGGCATGGAAACCTTTATCAGGAGACAGATATTTCTATAAGTGTAAAGATTATAAAGTACAGGTATTTATTTAAATGTAGAGTATACAGTACATATTTATGTAAATGTTATAGAAAAATGTAGGGAATAAAAGTAAAAGGTTTCCAGAAAACTAAATACTCCTCTAGTTGTATTAGTGACTTCCACCTCTGCATTTATACCACAGATAGAGTTGACCAAAGCTCTTCCATCCAGTCTATTTAATCTCACCAAACACTGGTTGGGAGAGATTATTGTAATCATTGTATGTGTGTGTCTGCAGCGATATAACATGCTATAACTGTCATGTGGGGGTGAGGTGAAGTGAGGGACTCAGATGCACAGGGCTGAAGGGAAAAATAACTGAATAATAAACAGAACAAAATCAAAACACAGACAGAGACAAACTAAAACAAGAATAAACAAAACCTGGGATGATTAGATCGGTCCCGGCCCCGATCTGAATGGTCCCGCACCAGCAACTGCAAACGTCACTGCTTATATAGTGTCAGATCAGCAATGGCTTGCAGCTGCATGGTGTGGGCCAGGTGCTCTGGAAAGGATGTGGGGCAAAGGTTGAGACTGGAGAGGAGACGATCTGAGGGAAAGGTCGTGGCAGGTTGTGACAATAACTACTTGAGATATCACCATGAAACATGGGCGTATACATATAGCAAATGGGCATCAGATGCAATGATCAATTTGAGTAGATTAAGGTTAAAGGTCAAGATCACGATTAACTAAAATATCAAAATCACATTATTGGTTATAACTCAAGATCGGAGGGTCACAGAACTTTAAGATTCTGTAGTTGATGTTATCACCTACAACCAGGGCTCTACAGTGCGCCCATTTCACTCGCATTTGCGAGGAAAACAAAACAGGCGCACATGTGTGAGTGCTTCTTGCAGCACACAGACCTGAGGAGCTAATGAAAACCTACTAGAAATTAATTAAAACTGTGCGAACAGCTCTGCATAGTCGAGACGAACACGGCACATAACAGTGAAAGGATTAACCCTTTAACTCCTGATGCGTCAGCGCTGACACGTTCTGAGTGGATGGTTTAGTTTAAAAATTCAGACAAATTCAAGTGTTTTTTAACTGTTATTTTACTGAGAATTTTGTTCATGGAACTGATGTACAGGTGTCGAAAAGCAAGTGATTAAGAAAAAGAAAAATCTATTGGAACCAAATTACAACACTAGTTATTATTTATTCTTTTTTTATTTCTTATTTTGTGAATATATATTAGTTTCTGTTGATGTTGTTTATTTTTCTGTTTTTTTATTTTATTATTTTTCTTTAATTGTGTTCTGTTAGTGTCTTACTTTGTTCATGTTACATATTATTTTGTTGGTATATTATTCATTTTTGTTCATTTTACTGATCACTTTGACTGTTTTTTGTTCATTGTGTTGCTTATTTTATCTTATTTTATTTTTTACTGTGTCTCAGTCTCAGGAGTTAAAGGGTTAATCATTCTAAAATGGATCTAATAACAAGGCAGCCAATACAACGTTCTAAAATGTATCAAAGGACAAAACATCCCATAATACAAAGTTATGTTATGGTCTGCTCTAAATTAACACAAATGACAGCAGTCATTCAACAATGTTGGTATCTGTGCGTAAGTACTGCACTGTAAATAAATAAACATTTAAAACTAAAACCTACTTGTGCCCCTATTATTTATGTGTGCTCCTAAATTTTTTAACTTAGGGGCACGTGTGCTCCTGGAAAAATAAGTTAGTGTAGAGCCCTGCCTACAACCAATAGTTTTTGAGATGTCTGGAGGTTAAATGTGCAAAATTAACTTCTGTAACACTGTTTGTGTGTGTCAAGCATAGACAGATCATGCTATAACTTAAAGCTGCAGTCGATGACATCTTTTTTTGTAATATAGCAAATATTTCATAATCTTTCATCACATTGAACGTGAAGTGATCTAAGCAAAGACCATACTCCAGCACCGTCTCCTGATTATGTAAAAAGCTTTTTAAAAAATCTGACCGTGACGGCAGGAGTTAGCCAATCATGGGCCAGTGGAGAAAGTAGGCATGTCCTCCAAGGTACGTTGAAAGATGAGCCGGTGCACATTCACAACGAAACACCAGTTGCAATGGTGAATAGTCAGAAAATAAAAATTCCCATCCTATGTTAACAGCTACTGTCTACACAAAAAGCAGGCCGAAAAACAGAAGACTGACTCCTGTAAAACAGAGTCCAAGAGAGAATCTGATAACAAACGCAACAAAACATGTGTAAATATTGGCACAGAGTTTCAATGGTGGAGACAACTTCAGGTTAGCATTGGCTTCAAGCTGGATTCCGAGCTGGCTCTTCACCTCCTGGACCGGTGAGTAGCTATGTTTATTTTCCCTGATATCTAAATGTGTTATGGTGGCTTGTTAGACTGTTTAGTTAGCTGTACCACAAAAACAGGTGACTTGTGGCTTCATTGTTGTTAGTTTAGCATATTGCTAACCATGAGCAAAGCTGCTCCAGTTTTTTGCCTGCTGCCATTAGCTTTTGATTTTGTTAGTGGCCGTTCTCCTTTACCTGGAAGTGCTCTCTCTGTTATGGCAGAAAAAAAACTGTCAGAATTCTTTATTTGTTACGTGTGGATGTGCATCCTCAGTGAAATGAAAGCAACACTCCCCTCAAAACTGTGCAAAGATACAATACAGCTTTACAAATATAACTGTTATGACTTCAATACTCGGTGTCCTGTAAGTGTTTTATTTTTTGTCATTGTTTTTTCTTCATTGTTAGGGTCTGGGCTTTTATTTTGTTATGTGGCTTCATATCACTCTTTCTGACTTTGCTTCCTGTCACTGGTGTCGTCCCGCCCCCTCGTTAACTTTGCCCTCATGTGGAACACCTGTCTGTAGAGTATTTCAACCCTTGTGTGTCTTTACTTGGTGCGAGTGTTTCAGAATTATTTCAGTTCTATTAAGAATGAAGCTGGAATCAGAATGATCTTTAGGATACTAATAATAATGAGTTTAATTCAGTTATCGAGCTCACGCATGCAGCAGGCATGTGTGTGAGAGGTCTCTGCCAGACCAAGGAGACACAGGTACTTAAACAGATACAACTGGCCAATCAAAGGAAACATACAGAAAGGTTGGTAAAGATAATGATCATACAACTAGTAAATAAAAGGAGATCACAGAAGGTTGGTAAAACTTTCAACTGATACAACTAACCATAAAAGTGTCACTGACTGGTTTAAATGCCCTGGGCTAAGCACAGTCAACAGTTGAAGCTGTCAGATGTAAATCACAAGACAAAGTAATAACATAAAGAAAAAATAAATAATATAATGTTAAAGCACAATAGATTTCCAGTACATTTCCCCCCTTTTTATCATATTTGATAAACCAGACATATACAAGACTCTTCGTTCGATTCTTCAGGACAGATCACCCTTCACAAAGGTTTAAGAAATTCCTTGATTCTGAACGAAATATGAAAAACCTATAAGAGAATGGTGCTGGTTGTTTTTGTATATGCCACCATTGTGCCCCAGCAGGGGTTATGAAAAAAAAAAAATCATCGTCAGCTAAATAACAATTATGCCACCTGTAATGGGTGCCATCATAACTACCTTCTAATTGTTTCAAGGCAGAGAAACAAATTTCAAATAAATAACTCTTATCAGTACCAAAACTAAATCTGACCTCAGGAACCAAATCAGCCTTATCACAGTTATCTATTTCAGCAGTCTTTGTGCTATTTAGTTCACATTGTTGCCGCACATTAACCTGTCTTCTTCGTTGCTGGGAGTTCTGAAGGTTCAAAACACTCAAGGGTGTGGAGGTTGTTGGGTCTCTTGTAGAGTGTTGTTGTCATTGGAAATGTTGTATGGGACAGCAATCTGGATCTGCGAGGGGCGTGGTTTGTCATCGTGTCTGATGAGCAGCATTACAGCCACTGCCATGACAATTGAAAGTCCCAATGTCTTTCACCTCAAGGGGTACTGAGGGTTCCAGTCACAGGTCATGGTTGCTCTGGCTTGTTAACACCACGAGGTCACTACCGGAGGTTGCAGCTCGAGAAATGGCTCCTAGCTGATTGTTGGGACTTGGCACGTCACAGGTGCAGGGGAACGCTATTTCACTTCACCCTGGACTGGAGGCGGTTCTACCCCTTTCCAGTGTCGACAGTGCGAAATATGGATCCACGTCCCACGTTCAGCAACCTTCACTGCAGTGTGAGTTATCAGGAGCACTTGGAATGGACCAAACCAACGTTGTGACAGCCAGGTCTTCCTTCGATGGTTCTTGATCAACACATAGTCACCTGGTTGAAGATTGTGGAGTGGCTTCTGGGCTGGGCTGGGCAGCGCCGCTGCTACCTGTTTTCGAATATCTGTAAGAGTCTTTGTGAGGTTAGCACAATACCTTAAAACAGTATGTTCACAGGTGGCAGTATCAAGTGGTTCCTTCGGTTCCCACCCAACCTGTGGGGGTACTGCAAAGAGAGTTTCAAAAGGACTAAGGTTAGTTTTGTAATGCTTGCGCATGTACATTAGCACTATGGGGAGTGCTTTTGTCCATGGCAGATTAGTTTCTCCACAACATTTACTCAATTTTGCTTTCAATGTCCCATTCTTTCTTTCTACATCTTCACCTGAGGCAGGATGAAAGGTACAGTGGTGCTCCATGTTAATGCCTAAGTATTCTGTAAGGTTGTGTATGGCGTTATTTACAAAATGGGAGCCATTATCACTGCTGATTTTAGTGGGTATTCCCCATCTTGGAATGATTTCATTTAGAAATTCTGAGATGACTTTGTTGTGATTTTGGGCTTTATAAATAAAATTGAATTGAATTGAATTGAATTGAATTGAATTAGTAATGCCTTGGCTACTACAGCTGCTGTGGCATTCTTTGCTGGGAAGACTTTGATCCATTTTGAAAACATGTCCACTATCACTAAACAGTATTTTTTCCCCTCAGATGGTGTAAGCTCAATGAAATCAAGCATTATGTGGTCAAATGGTTTCGTCGGAGGTGGATGTGCATCTTTCATTGTAGGTTGTATTGGTCTACCTAGGTTGTTTTGGAGGCAGACAACACATTTGTCACAAAACTTTTGTGCATAGGCTGTGAAGCCTTTACTGAACCAATGTTGTGTCAATGCTGCATACATCCCCCCTTTTGACACATGATGTTAATTTAGCATAATGCGGAAACAGGGCTGAGGGGGGTCCATCCCCCCTCAGCCCTGTTTCCGCATTAAGGGTCATTTCCGCATGGTAAGGGTCAGTTTGACCCTTACCATCAGGGTCAAACCACCCTTCAGGAGTCTTCTTTGCACCAGCTGAGGACCATAGCTTCACATCCCGCTTAGAGGTAAGAGACTGTAGAACTGAGAGAGTGAGGGAAGGAAGGTGCAATCCATCTGCAGAGGAGAGAAAAAAAGAAGCAGTTGCGTGTGTCGCAGCTTCCTTTGCTGCGATGTCAGCTCGTGCATTACCTACAGAGACAGGATCAGAAGAGTGAGCGTGAGCAGTGCACTTACAAACGGCTATGAGGAGGGTAACAAAATAGCCTCCAAAAGTTCTGCCACTAATCTGTGATTCAAAATTGGAGAACCATCAGATTTTAGGAACCCTCTATGCTTCCAGAGGGCACCGAAATCATGCACCACTCCAAAAGCATAGCGAGAGTCAGTATAGATGGTGACAGATAAACCTTTTGCATACCTGCAGGCTTCAGTCAATGCGACCAATTCAGCTGCTTGTGCAGAGCAGTGGGCGGGTAGGGATCCCGAGACAATAGAATCAGGATCACACACTACAAAACCAACCTGACATTTTCCTGCCGTAGGACCACTTGAAGCAGAGCCATCTACGAACAGGGTAAGATCAGGGAGGTGAGGGGCTCTTTCCCTAGATCTGGGTGGGGGTGAGCAGGTCTGTGTTAATTCAGCTATAGAGCAGTGTGGTTCACCATCCTCCAGCAAGGGGAGGAGGGTCGCTGGGTTGAGGATAGTACACCTTCACATGGTGAGGTGAGGCAGGTCTAGTAGGTTTGTGTGGAAACGTAAAACTTGGGCCGGCGATAAATGAGCAGGTTTTGTATCATTTACAATAGTGGTCACTGCATCTGGGACGAGGAGAGTCAATTTGGACCATCCCACTTTGTCACGTGAGCAAATTACAGCCCTATCAACAGCCGCCACAGCTTGCAAACAAGCGGGAAAACCTGCAGTGACTGGGTCAAATTTAGCTGAGAAATAAACTATTAGTCTAGTATTATTAGACTAGTTGAAATACGACTACTATTAGAAATAAACTATTATAAGTTTGTCACCATGATTTTTTCTCAAGTGGACAGAGGTCATGCAGTCCCCCACTTCATCCACTGTCCACACAAAGGGCAGCATTGGATCAGGAAGGCCCAGAGTAGGAGGAGATTGTAAAACCAATTGTAGCGTCCTATTCAATTCAATTCAATTCAATTTTATTTATAAAGCCCTAAATCACAACAAAGTCGTCTCAGAGGGCTTTACAAAAACATAATCAACTACAGAAATACATGAAAAGTCCCAAGCATCCCCTGTCCTTAGACCCTCCTTCTCGGCAAGAAAAAACTTCCAAACCCAGTGGGAAAAAGAAGAAATCTTGGGTAGAACCACATTGAAGGAGAGATCCACTCCCATGGACGGACAGACTATAGATGAACGTCCATGTATAAATGCAGGAAGGGGGGGCTGGTCCAGACAGGCAGGGACGGTGGTCCGGGGTCACAGGTCAGCACAGGCGAGATACTCCAGATCCTGTCGTCCATGGCTCCCGTGCAGGCACTGTCAGGAGAGCCACCACTCCCCCCAGGGGGGGAGGGGGGAAAGGGGACACCAGGTGACTAGTCATGAACAGACTTGGTATGAAAGATATGTTATAAAAATGACAGAAACAGGTGTGAGAGAGAGAAAGAGAAGAAAGAACTCAGTGTCTGTACTTCCCCCAGCATTCTAACTCCTAGGGCAGCCTAGACTGAACTGTGACTCATACACATCATGTATACATGATATATGAGTTACATAATTTTTTAACTAACCTGACCATAGTCTTTCTCAAACAGGAATGTTTTCAACCTAATTTTAAATGTAGAGACTGTTTCTGCGTCTTTAATATTAAAGGGAAGATGATTCCATCAGACAGTAACCATGGTAACTAAAGGCTCTAGCTCCTACTGTACTTTTAGAAACCCTAGGAACTTTCAGTAAACCTGCATTCTGAGAACGAAGGGTTCTATTGGGTTGGTACGGAACCAGATCATCTTTAAGATAAGAGGGGCCCATACCATTAATGGTTTTATATGTAAGGAGGAGGATTTTAAATTTCATTCTAGACTCAACTGGTAGCCAGTGAAGGGTTTGGAGCACAGGCGTGATGTGTTCTCTTCTATTTGATCCTGTTAATAATCTTGTTGCTGCATTTTGAACCAGTTGAAGCTTTTTAGGGAATATTTAGGACATGCTACAAGTAAGGAGTTACAATAATCTAATCGTGATGTAACAAATGCATGAATTAATTTTTCTGCAGTCGTTTTAGACAGAATATTCCTAATTTGGCTAATGTTGTGCAGGTGAAAGAAGGCTGTTCTGCATGTTTGGTTAATGTGCATTTTGAATGAAAGATCTGGATCAAATAAAACTCCTAAATTTTTAACTGTGGCACTGGGTGTTACATTTAAGTTGTCCAGAGTAACTATGTGGTCAGTTAGGGAGTCTCTCGCATCTTTAGGACCAATTATAACGACTTCAGTTTTTTCAGGGTTCAGTAAAAGATAATTGGCACTCATCCAAATTTTTATGTCTTGTACACAAGTACTTAGTTTATGGTTCTATGCATCGGCACATGGCCCAGAAACATGACTTTCTGGAACACAAACTGTAGTTTGGAGCTGCTGGCCTTGTGCCCTTCCGTAGCTACATGTGTTAAAAGTACTACATTGTCTCGTCGACACTGCTCCTCAGAGGGTGACACTTCTAAAACATCATCCACAAACTATAAGAGGCCAGTGCCTTGAGATAAATCAAGTTTATCTAATGAGTGTTTTAGAGCTGCATTATAAATGGCGGGGCTTCCAGTGTTGCCCTGAGCTAGATCTGTGAACATGTAGTCCTTGCCGTAAAAGTGGAATGCAAACCAAACCTGAGAGTCAGGGTGGACACAGTACGCTAAAGGTTAGCTCCACCACTGAAAACCATGTGGCCACTGGAGATATTTGGGTCAAAATGGTGTGCGGATCCGGGACACATGGTATCCTGGCCTGGGCCGCTGCGTTGACTGCCTGCAGGTCCTACACAAACTTCCACTCTGGTGCTGCTGGTGCCTCTCTGTACTTCTTAACTGGTAACATAGGAGAATTGACAGGAGAATTGTCACACGGTACAATAACACCTTTCTGCAGGAGGGCATTAAATACGGGGCGAATCCCCTCTATGGCTTCAGTGCTAAGTGGATATTGGCTCCGTTTGGGTCTGTAAGTAGATTTATGAGTGCTGATTACCGGTTCACAATCTTTAATTAGACCTACATCATATTTGGTTTTTGCCCACAAGCAGTCAGGAATGGAGCTTAGGTCAGAGTCAGAGAGAAGAGTGAATCATGATTGATATTCAGGCTCTTCGCCGTCAAACATGTACAGTTGTCTGGTACAGGGGATAGTCAGTAGGTGGGGCTTCCTGTAAGATTGCGTGCTGGGGGAGAACAGCACCAGTGGGTCAGAAGTCACTGTCCAGTCAGTAGCATGGTTGCAGGAGTGAACCCATGGACCCAAATCCTGCCACTCATCAGATGAGTGTCTGGACAGGGGAACATGTGGTTCACTGTGCAACACGTGGTAAAATTGGAGCTGCGCAGCATTCAGTTCAATTGAGAGTGCACTCTTATTTGTGTCCCAGTACAGGAAACCACTGGTGACATAATTTGGTGTGTGTTTCAAAAACTAATTTTCATACGACATGTCTCTGTAGTTAGTCATGTGTAAGTATGTGGTACATTATCACCTCAGAAAACTTGGCTCTGTGACCTTTTAATACTTTTTAACAGCTGTATTTTTATGTTTCACAAAACAAAAATATATTTGAATTCTAATCTGTTATTTTCAGCAAATTATTTAATGTTTACCTAGATTAATAAAGGCCACAATGAAGGTAAGAAATGAAACATTGAAAAATAATGTCACAGTGCTTTTGTGTATGGCTTGATACTCATCTGGTTCCAGTGCTGGGGTGCTGCTACTGGTGTCCGGCTCTCTCACTCCTCCCTTTTTCGGTCAATCTGACTTAGGATGCCCTCAATGACCTTGAAACGGCCTATGCCTTTGGGTGGACTTCTTCCTGGGACAGTCTCTAGCCCAATGGTCAGGAACCTGGCAGACATGACACGGTCTGTTCAGAGACAGCTGTCCCATCGGTTGACATCCACTTGTTCCCGCTGGGGCGTTGGTGTAACAGAAGTAATGTGGTAGCTGTTGGAGCTGGGTCTGCAGCCTGGTGTCCTTCTGCTTATCCTCCAGCTTCCTTTTCTCCTCTTTGATGATCTTATCTTGCCGTTTTTGCGTCTTTCACCAGTTCTGAAAGAGGGGTGCTGGCTTCATCCCAGTCAACACAGGGTTTCTAGAAAGTAGCATCTGAGGAACATCTAGAAAGGGCTCCCCTGCTTGTCAGTCTCTGTGATGCCAGAGTTTTCTGTAAAAGACTTGGTTAGTCTGACAACAAATTCTTCCACAGACTCATCTTTCTGTGTCCATATTGCAACGAAAAGGACAGTCATCTTTAATCCTCTGAAGCAGTTCATGTACACCCTGTCTGTAAGACGCATAATTTCTGTTATGGCCAATAATCTTTGGTAATTTAAAAGTCTTTGAATAGCATGTGTTGTAATCATGTCCCTGTAAGTTACCGCTCAGTGCACCCCTAGGTGAAGGCCTTTCCTCGCTGTCTTCTTCTCCCTCCAGTGTGATCAGGAGGAGAGGAAAAAAGGGGGAGGAACCCAAGCAGCCTGTTGTTGATAGGCATGTGGAGGAGGGGCATCTGTTGCAGGTGTTTATGGTGCTGAGACATACCAAGGGGGTTGACCATCTTCTGGTGAGAGAGACAATGGACCAGCACGTACCTCCAGCACCTGGAAGAGATGGTTACAAAACAGCCTTTCCTTTCCCTCTTTTATCATCACTTTTCCTGTTCTTTCAATGCAACAAAACATTCATCCTCCCTTTCAAAAATGGCATCTTTCTGCCCATTCTTTTCTTTCCCTACTTTCACTCATTCTTCCACATTTGCGTATCTACTTTTCCCATGTCATCTGACTTAATGTTTTTTTTTTAAATATATATATATATATATATATATATATATATATATATATATATATATATTTTTTTTTTTTTTTTTTTCTCTCTTTCTTTGTTTAATTTATCCTCGAGTTGTAATATCTGCTGTGCACTTAGACATCCCCCTTCTGGGATTTAAAAAATATATATTATTTTTATTATTATTATTTGTTTATTTTTTATCATATTTGTTTAACATGGTCTACATTATGAGACTTGAATCCTTATTTTATACCGGTCTGCTTTTACCCGTCCCCATTTTAAAAATGTGACGTATTTTAGTTGTGATTTTCCATGTCAGCCAACCAGTCTGTATGCACACAGGCCAAGTAACTGGTCCTTTCAATGCACAATCTCTCAGCTGGTCAGTTTGTATGCAAATTGCTGAGCAACTGACCCTATCACTTCAAAACGAACTGAGACACTGTTTTACCAATTGTGCACTGAAATACTGACAACATCAATCATCTTTAATTACTCAACCTAATTGGTATCTTGTAATTAAAACCTACTAACATACTCGTTTCTTGTGAGTACTCAACGTTCCAGCAAATAGGACCCACTAATGCCAATTTGTAGGACCCATTAACCTACTTGTTTCTTATAAATATATCCACTCCAACCTTCCAATTTAACAAGACCCAATAACGTACTCGTTTCTTGTGAATAAATTCATTCAACATTCAATTAATAGAACTTATCAACGTACTCGTTTCTTGCAAATACATCTACTCAACGTTCCAGTTAGGACTTAACGTATTTGTTTCTTGCAAACATATGTTCTCAACGTTCCAGTTAATAACTCAGATTACTCAACGTTCATTCAAAACTACTTGTTTCTTGTAATCCTACACCAGGCCTGAACCAGTATTGAACAAACTCATTTAATTAGATTCCATAAAAATGCTTCCTTTTTTTAAAAAAAGTGGAAAAATACATCTCACCATTTAATTTGTTGGTTGATTTGATTCGTTTGGATCCCGGCGCTGGTAGTCAAGGCCCCTAGTCCGGTCCTCCTTCTCTCAATCCTTTTGTGCGCGGTTTGAGGATGAATCGTCCAACGACCCAGGATGCCGCCTGTTCCCCGGACTCAGGACGCCGACGACCAACTGCGGGATCCCATCCTCGTCGCCAAATTGTTTCTGAATTATTTCAGTTCTATTAAGAACGAAGCTGGAATCAGAGTTATCTTTAGAATAATAATAATAATAATGAGTTTAATTCAGTTACCAAGCTCACACATGCAGTAGGCATGTGTGGGAGAGATCTCCGCCAGACCAAGAAGACACAGGTACTTATACAGATACAACTGGCCAATCAAAGCAAAAATACAGAAAGGTTGGTAAAGATAATGATCATACCACTAGCAATAAAAGGTCACAGAAGGGTTGGTAAAACTTTCAACTGATACAACTAACCATAAAAGTGTTGCTGACTGGTTTAAATGCCCTGGGCTAAGCACAGTCAACAGTTAAAGCTGTCAGATGTAAATCACAAGACAAAGTAATAATATAAAGAAAATAGCACAATAGATTTCCATTACACGAGTACGTTTGCTGTCTCCATGCAACCTACGAGCGTATTTTCTTATCTGGTTTTGACTCTGTTTTGCTGGTTCTTGGTTTTTGCTTGCCCCCTGGTCTGTCTGTTTTGTGTATGACCTTTGGCCTGGATTCTGGACCTGGACTCTGCCTTACCCGCTTGGAAGCGACACTCTCTTGGACTCTCTGGACTGACCTGTTTCTGGCATACGGTAACTGTGTTATGGATTCTGATTTTGATTGTTCTGATTACCTGGTTCTGATCCTTGCCTGCCTGACCCTGCTTCTCGTCCCAGTGGCTGTTTCACTCAGCGACATTATCCCCAGATGGAGGTCCTGGAGGGAGCAAGTGTTTTCAATAATATTCCTGTTATCAATAAATCCTCTTAAACCTTATCCTGGGTCTGTGAGTCTGCATTTGGGTCACATTCCTGTACCCTGATAATAACAATATACAAGATGAGAAAGACAAGAATAAGTCAAATATAAACAAGACTATAGACAAAAATATGAATAAAAGCAAGAATACAAGAATGTTCATGTCATATAAACTAAGAAAACTACGATGACTTCTTTGTAAGTTTGATATATATTTATTATGAGTCTGAGAGAAATTGAAAAATTTTCTGTAGTTGTTTAGAAAATTCAGACGATCATTGCTGATTCATTATTACTCTTTTAGGATATGTGGGCAGACGTACTCTACCACATGACAGGAGAATGCAAGTGGGCTCTTGGTGCTTGTCACCATGGAGCCTTGTTGGACAACAGGGAGAAGGAATGGAAACTGAAGAGATCTGTGGCACACCAGGCGCTCTCTGAGATTGTGCTAAATGCAGGCTGGGTGGGGGAAGTTGTGGAGTACCTGGGCATTAGGTAATATAATTAAACATAATTGTATCATGCAGAGTCATGGATCACATTCAATTCTTAATATTTTTTTTACTGCTAATGTGTGGGGTTCATGACAATATAGAAAAAATAGCTCATTCTTGTTTTGTCGTATTTAGATCTACAGCAGGTATTTGAGTCCTTCCATAACCACATACTGATGTATGCCAGCAAGAGATTTAGCTTCACCCCACCTGTCTACTCAGCTCACACTCTCTTCGGCAGTTTTGACTAAAATCACCATGTTCACTGACCAGTGAAAAGAAAAGCTGATGGCTCCATTGAAGTAATGGAGCCATTACTCCATAATATGCCCACTACAACAGTGTATTTTGTCTGACACAAGCTAAAAAAGTTCTGCATATTTAAACTGTAAGCCCTGTAGACTGTAACGGCTTACAGATTTGCTTTAGATTAATTAAAAGAATTGTCTCGCTTGCATAACAGCATTGTACCAGCCACCATAATTTAATTTTTTTCTCATATTTTAATTTCATTTTATTAGATACTAAAAACTGTTCAACAAAAAGTCCCGGAAATGGAGCCTATACACTATGAAGGCGGATAAGGACTAAGACTATATTCCTGACCTGCAGAAAGCCATTCTCTGAAGTCGCATTTCATCGCAAGGAGGCATGCCATGTCGGAAAAGCCACAGGCCTGATGACATGCGGCAGTGTGGTGTGCTCTGTGGTATTCCTGCTCCTACCACAAAGGAAGTGAGCCAAGAAAAAGGTGCCGAAGCTGTTTTGAAAGGCATCATTCAACATTACTCTTTTACAAATTGTCCTCGTTTACACACCAATTCATGGTAACACATATTAAAGAACATGACACACATTGTTGTGGGTTATTATTTACAGTCCTCTTCGTTAGGATAATCTAGTTTCCACATCGGATATAAGAGTAATTTGGAATCATTCTCACATGCATAGTGAAATGAAGTATGATTTTGGGATCGCCGTTTGATTCAGCAAGGACAACATTGTGACCCAAGCAATATGTGATAGGCATTCTAGTCTAAATAACTGATTAAAAAACATTCTAACATGCCATTTTTTGTTCATTCTCAAAGGCTTCCTTAGTGAACGTCTGAGCACAAGAGGATGTGACACCTGCCTGCAGATCCCCTAAACCTGTCCACTCTCAACAACTGCCCAGCGGTCAGCTATGCTGCCTGCCCAGCTCAATATTTCCAAATTGGTGAACTTTATTGTACATTTTCCAAAAAATTTTCCACGTGTTTTGGATTCTGAATTTTTTGTAAAAAACAAAATAAAAGTGTTGTCAAAGTGAACTGTGAATTTCATTTTCTGCATGTTTTTTTTTTTTTATTATTTATTAAAACAAATACTGTATACAGTATTATACATGTATACAGTATTATAATATACAGTACAAAAATACAACACACAATAGCATAAATAAACTTGACTCACTAAAAATATGTATATTTAGTCTCTCCTCACAATATATGTGGGATAAAACCCACATTGCTGGTGAGTGTCAGGGTACCAGTCCCTGATTATCCACACACAACTTGGGATGACAATTCTATTACCTTGGCCCAAGGAGCCATACTGCCACACAACAAATTGCTGATATGGCGCATATCTAAACTGTCTTTTACCTTCTGGATTTGGAGGGTCTTCCTGAGCCTGAATATCATTCCACATTCTCCTGGCCAGGTGAAGGATATCCTTATTCAGAATTAGAAGTTCCATCTGTGATAGGAGGGAAATACAATCCTGTGGTGGCTGCCTACAAAATCTTCTTTCTACATCTGTGGGCATTTCCCATGCAGGGGAAATGCTAGCTTTTTTTATTCTGGCCAGGAGGATCTGCAGGAGGAGGGCTGGCAAGCATGTAAAAAATTAAGCTGGGGTCCCTCATAAGACACCTTCTTAAAATCTCCCAACACTGGTCTGGCCTCAGAGATTGAATTCTGGCCTGGAAAGATAGTAAGTAAAAGACAGAGTGATTATGATAACACTTCCAGTGTAACGTAAACATTATGATGAGGGTATAACAGAAAATCATCTTTATTTTGAGATACTTGTGCATCTGCAATCCGGCGAGCTTGTAAATCTTGGACTCGCCTGAGGTCATCTGAATGTCTTCATTTCGGTGTAGTCCTTGACCTTGGTCAAACACTTGGAAGCATCCTTGTCCACAACCACAATCTCTGGCTTCCCTTCTCTCTCTGCCTCATCCCCTCTGAGCGGACAACAATAATTAATACTGGATATATTATCATAATATTACACGCACTGACATATAAAAAATTTTCATGGGCAAAAGTGACAACAACACAAATCCTAAGGTACGTTAGTGTAAAAAAATAAATCGAGTGCAGTAACTGAATGCTATTTTACCTAGTGCTGCTAAACTAACCAGGTATGACAAGACATGGCATAAAGTACATTAAGTCCACTACGAACATGGCAGAGTATGACAGGACAAGACAACATTGACTGTTTGAGCTGAGTGCATTTTGAGGTTGCTGTTGTTGTAAGTGTAGGGTTTTAGTGCAACTGTTGTCAATAAGCAGTACTTGGACAGTAGTAGTAATAATAATGGGTAGTGCAAACATAAATATGACTATAACTGTTAGCAGCAGGTGTGTGCAATTTGCATGTGCAGAGTCTCAGTTTGGGGATGAGAGTCCAATTGTTCCTCGCCTCCTCCTGCCAGATTGGTGTTCCTTCTGGCTGGGGTTTACAGTGGGGAGGGAAGAGAGTTCAGCAGCCTCAAGGCCTGGTGGATGAAGCTGTTAGTGAGTCTGGTGGTACGGGAGTGAAGACTCCTGTACCTTTTTCGAGAGGGCAGGAGGCTGAACAGACTGTGTGAGGGGTGACTTGCATCATTGGCAACTGTGATGGCTTTGTGAGTGAGGCGGTAAGGTCTTGCAGGGAGGGGAGTAGTACACCAATTATCTTCTCAGCTGTCCTCACGGTGCGTTGTAGAGCCTTCCTGTGGTAATCAGTACAGCTCCACACGTAATGTAAATGTAAGTTGTTCTGCACATGTGCAAATGACAAACTGATAGACTAAGGCAGAAAATGCTTCAAATGTCATTTGTTTTGTTGTGGTGATGTCATTCACATTTTGAGGGAATTATAGTTATCATAATATAATTTGACTCTTTTCACTATCATTATTTGACTGGTCTGGTCCTTTTCAGATCATATGGGACTGAAGGTGAAACTGAACTAACATGACTTTGACACTCCTGCCATAGTGTGTGAGTGTGTTTTCAGAGGAGGATTTGACATGTATGTGCTGACGATATGAACATACTAACAATATGAATATATTATTACTATGTCACCATAAGCAATACAGAATATGATGTATTTATAGTATGTGTATTTTGATTTGTTTGTTTTTTCTTGGTTTTTGCTAGTATGATCATTTATAAATGGGTGTTTTTTTTGTGAATGTGAGGATATGATACCAGGGTTCTACAGTGCGCCCATTTCACTCGCATTTGCGAGCAAATATTTCATCATGCGAACGAGGAAAACAAAACAGTGGCACATGTGCGAGTGCTTGTTGCAGCAACAATAAGACACACAGACCTGAGGAGTTAATGACAGTCTACCCGAAATGAATTAAAACTGCGCGAACAGCTCCACATAGTCGAGGCGAACACGGCACATAACAGTGAAAGGATTAACCCTTTAACTCCTGATGCGTCAGCGCTGACACGTTCTGAGTGGATGGTTTAGTTTAAAAATTCAGACAAATTCAAGTGTTTTTTACTGAGAATTTTGTTCATGGAACTGATGTACAGGTGTCGAAAAGCAAGTGATTAAGAAAAAGAAAAAGCCCAAACTAAAACTACTGGAACCAAATTACAACACTAGTTATTTATTCCTTCTTTTTTTTTTTTTTTTTTTTTTACTTCATTTTGGGTTTTGTGGGTTTTTGTTTTTTGCTTTTTTTTCCACGTTATTTCTTATTTTGTGAATATATATTAGTTTCTGTTGATGTTGTTTATTTTTCTGTTTTTTTATTTTATTATTTTTCTTTAATTGTGTTCTGTTAGTGTCTTACTTTGTTCATGTTACATATTATTTTGTTGGTTTATTATTCATTTTTGTTCATTTTACTGATCACTTTGACTGTTCTTTGTTCATTGTGTTGTTTATTTTATCTTATTTTATTTTTTACTGTGTCTCAGTCTCAGGAGTTAAAGGGTTAATCATTCTAAAATGGATCTAATAACAAGGCAGCCAATACAACGTTCTAAAATGTATCAAAGGACAAAACATCCCATAATACAAAGTTATGTTATGGTCTGCTCTAAATTAACACAAATGACAGCAGTTATTCAACAATGTTGGTATCTGTGCGTAAGTACTGCACTGTAAATAAATAAACATTTAAAACTAAAACTGACTTGTGCCCCTATTTTTTTTTTGTGTGCTCCTAAATTTTTTAACTTAGGGACACGTGTGCTCCTGGAAAAAAAGTTAGCATAGAGCCCTGTATGATACATTGTTATATCGTTATATTTATTAATATATTTATTAATATATTTATTCTCTTTGCATGGTAGTGCAGTGGTTAGCACTCATGTCTCACAGACAGAAGGTCCCTGGTTCAATTCCAACACCAGACCTTTCGGTGTGAAGTTTACATGTTCTCCCCGTGTCTGTGTGAGTTTTCTCTATGTTCTCTGGTTTCCTCCCACCATCCAAACACATGCACTGATAGGTTAATTGGTTAATCTAAATTAACCAATAGGTATGAATGTGAGAGTAATTGTTTGCCTGCCTATACATGCTCAGCCCCGAGATGAACTGGAGACTCATACAAGGTGTAACTCGCCTTCCCTGCTGGAGCTGGATTTAGGCCTCCAGTGACCCCAGTGAACCTAGTGAGGATAAGGCAGGTTCAGAGAATGAAACGAGACATTGATATTCATATATAACAATAATTGCTATATAAACATTAGGCCTGTGTTAAAAAAAAAAAAATCCAATTCTGGATCTATTTGTATATTAATTACTTAGGATCGATACTTATGTCCAAAGATTGATTCTTTTATTTTATTTTATTTTTTTTTTGCACATTTTTCCACCATTGAACATCTCCCCCAGTGACCCCCGGCACGTCATCGAATTCACGCAGGCACACTCAGTGTGTGACCCTGCATTGACCTCAAACAAACATGGCGTTGGAGAGTAAGTGTAAGTAGTAAGAGTTAGCAAAAACTTTTTGAAAACACCACCGTCTCCCAAGCAAATATTTTTGGTTCCAAAAACAAAAAGGCACAGATGTTTTTGACAAAACCAATGCCGTTTGCAAGTTTTGTCATGTTGAAGTGAAGTATGGTCTGTGCACACTACCGGGGCCTTGGGGGTGTCGGCGCCTGATCTCTTCTGGGGCGCCCTGGCTGGCCCTGGGGTTTGGGGTGGGTCGGCCCTCCGGTCACTTCCTGCTCTGCTTCCCTCCTCCTCCCTCCTCTCTTGCCTGGCCGCTCGTCCTCGTCCCTGTCCCTCCCCTGGGGGGGCTGGGGGCCCTCTGCTGCCTGGGGGGCTGGCATGGGGGCCGGGTGGTCTCTCTGTGGGGGTGGCTCTGGCTAATCCAGGCACAGGCCTTGACACTTGCCTATGTGCCGCCACTGGAGATTAGTTTCTGTTGGCTGGGGGCTTCAGTCCGGGCCTGGGGGCTGTCCTGGGGAGTGGTGGGGTGGGTGGGGTTTCGGTGGTGCTGCGAGGTGGGCGCCATGCATCCCGGACATACTGGCTCCGGGGTGGGCATGGTGATGGTGATGCTGCCTCCCTCTGGGGCAGGGTGCCACATGCGGCTGGCCAGTGGTGGGACTACGGCATCTGCCGGGTCGCTAGTCTATCGCTGCGACTTCTAGGGGTTTTGGTGCTGGCTGGGCCGGTCGGGCTCAGGTGGACCCACCTTGGCCTCGGGGCTCTGGGGGCGCTCTGCATCAGTAGCAGTGGTCTCACTACCTGTCTCCCCCACTGCTCTGTCCTAATGGGCCGGACCCACACCAGACTGCCTCTTACTGTGCACTTCACACACTTCACACCTCACTGTATATAGCTACTCTTAGGCACATATAGGGACACAACAGTTAGGGCCTCGAGAGCAGGTGGGAGCAGGAGGGATGGGCTCTGTGGTGGGGCAGATGGCAGGGCTCTACGGCCTTGTCTCTTCCCCATCACCCCCTTGCTTGCCTCCCCTGGTCTCTAATGCACTTTTTAAAGCACCACACACATTCACACTTTGGGGGTAGGTCTGGGACGGCTCAGTGAACTTGGGCCAGGGTAGGCTGCAGAGTAGCCATCCTCTGTGGTCCTCTGGTCTGCCCCCTAGATGCCGCGCCCAGCCTCTCCACTTTTAATGCAATACATGACACTCAGGGTTACACTATCACGGTGCAGGGATAATGTCTCCAGTCAGGGATCTGGAGGCATATTAATAGGGAGTAATGGGGGGGGGGTTCACTAATATGGCCTCGGTGGGAGCTGGCCCCCTTGTGGCTATGGGGTAGCGGGGGTGGACTACCATCCATGTTGCTGTGGCTGGGGGGGTCCCCGGGGCCTGTGGTTGGGGGGGGGGGGTTCTCCTGCTTCCCCGTTGGGTCCAAGCTGGTGCGATGGTTCTTGGAGGGCTGCTGGGGTTGGATTGATGGACAGTTAGTAGTTGGGAATAACACACCACCTTACAATCTTTAACTGCAATAGCACCGCCTGTTAATTTCTTTCCCCGTTCGTCCTGTCCAGTCTTTCCCCCACACATCACTGAGGTGTAGCACTGCCCTCCCTGGCTTATAATAGAGAGTTCTAATAAAGGATGTCTGCTCAGCTTTCAGGGAGGACCAGTGATGGTCACACACATGCACTAAATATTAAAATATTTGGCTGCAAGACTAAAAAAATGGATTGATCTCAAACAATGTTGACACCCTCTCTGTGGTGTTAAACAATGAGAACAAATGCAGACAAATAATTAAAAAAATAAAAGAAGTGAAGTATTTTGGAAATACGACTAACTTGAACAAGCACTTGGAACAACATCACCCAGCGATCAAGTTATCCACAGGACAAACTGAAGAGCAAATGAGCCTGAAAGAAACGTTATTAAAATTTGACTAAATACTAAATACTCGACTATGTTTTGAAAAAAGAATGCAACAAAATCCTGAATTTCCATAGCGTGTATCTCTGCAATCAACTTTTTCAGGATTCCCACTAAGACATCTTATGAATACAGAAAGGTACATGGTTTGAGATAAGTAACTCTGGACACACTATCTGAGGACATAAAGACCTTGGGACACTTGGACTTACCTTTAGGCAGCCTCTACTTACTATCACGTAATTGTGACATTGTTTAGAACTTTAGAAGACGTCTAAAAATAGTGTTTTGTGTCAGCAAAGAGGACATGCCCTAATCACTTCCATGCTAACACAGTTTGGCTCAAAATGGCAAAATCTAAATTTCTCAATGTACATCCGAATGGTGTTAATTTGATGTAAACTATAGGGAGCCTAAGTGATGCGACTCTATTTCCGGTCGATTTCCGGACAATGGGACCTAAGTGCCATAAAAAAATGAATGCGAGTCAATGGAGGGATAAAAGTAATTTTCTGGTCCCGTTTGAAATGTGCTACGGTTTTCACATGTCTGTGAATTTTAAAGATCCATTTTCACATTGATAAAGCACTGACTTTGGACAGACATCCAAAGTTACGTTAGGTTTTATGTCAGAGTAAGTAATGGACTACAACGTTCGTCTCACAAATATGACGTCACCACCAAGCTTCACCATCAAACTCTTTGAAAATGGCTGTGACTTTGGCGAGCTTCACCTCCTTCTTTCAGGACGAAGGCAAGAGCATCAAACGTGGAGAAAACCCACTTTAAATCGGGGCATGTGGAAAGTGGCAGCTACTCCGGGGGAGAGATAGTTGGTCGAGTGAGAGCCAGCATGCGGGACAAGCTCTCGTCAACCTGGAAGCGGTAGAGGGAACATGTGGAAATGGTGTTGTGATTACACCGGGACACAAAACACACAGGTATTTACAAATGAAAAATAGAAAAGGTGGTATACGGTTTAGAAAAGTTTACAGGGAAAGATTCTGCTGTGACGTCATCTATGCGACGTCTGATATGTAGTCCAAACAGAGTCCAAATAAGTACATATTTTTACACGATAATAAATCACAAAACACGTATCAAAGAAACTCCAAACACACATCATTGGTTATGATTTTAATTGAAGTACAGCAAATGTGTGATTCAGGACATAAAGTAAAGTGGAGCAAAAAATAATTATTTTATCCTCATCCACTCTCATGTTACATTTTTACAAACTTAGGCCCAGTGGACCGACCGGAAGGGGCGGAGACTTAGGCTCCCTATATGTATGTACTCCCAATCATCTAAAAATTAGCTAAACTAATCTTCACTCCGGTTAATCCCTTTAACATGTTACAGTTTACATGTTGGCACCTTAAAGTCAATTTTCGGGTATTAAAGAGCCAATCTCTTTTATTTTTAAATGGTTTTGTGAGCACTTTTAACATAATTTAAGTTTATAATGTCCTGCTCACATGTTTGCACTATAAAAACTTTGTTTATGGCTTTTATGTTCTTTTTTATGTTACAGTTTCTTATGTTTCATTGATTGAGAGGACTTTTTTTGTATTTATTAATAAAAACAATGCATTTGGTTGCAACAGCTTGTGAGTGAATTCTTCTTGTCGATTGGTTAGTGTCCCAGCCGGAGTCCCATCATTGCAGATATAGACACCTTTGTGATGTCCTCTGTTTATTGTTCTTGGAAGTGGATTGACAATTTTCACCAGTCTTACATCCATCAGTAAATATTGTTTGAAGTCACAATGCATTTGTTCTTTTCCTGAATGTTTTAAAAGTTAAAAAGTAGTTAAAAATAGAAAATAAATAAATTAAAAGTTCTTTATTTCTGGCTTCCCTGAAATTAAAAAAAAAAAAAAACCCTAGCGGCAGGCAACTGCGATAGTCATGAAATTAAAGTTTTTTAGTTTTTTGAAGAACACTAACCTGAATCAGATTGGATCGAATAGAATCGAAAAGAATGTATTCTTAATCTTCAGAATCGGAATCAGATTGATTCTTGATATTTGAATTGATACCCAGCTTTAACAAACATCATAGGGAATAAAAATTGGGGGATGAGTTTATATTATATTTTACTTCTTCCAACTCCTCTTTGAGCAGGTTTAATTAAATGTATTTTAATTGATTTTGTGTGTGTGTGTGTGTGTGTGTGTGTGTGTGTGTGTGTGTGTGTGTGTGTGTGTGTGTGTGTGTGTGTGTGTGTGTCTAGCAATAGCCAATATAAAAACAGAAAATGAAACAATACAATGAAAATCTTAATGAAGATACACAACATTTTCAAAAATGCTGAAAACCAAATCTGTCTATCTATCCGTCCGTCCATCTGAATATTTTGAAACTGTCTCTATCTTACAATGATAATAAATCCTTCCAAATAATCCTGGATCCAAACAGTGATGTGGATCAGCACCATTAGTTCTTTGTGTCAGTATCAACATTTACTGAAAATTTCATCCAAATCCATGCATAACTGCTTGACTTTTGTTGTTATAAATAGCATCATTATATATGTTTTAAACTCAGTTTTACATATACATTATATTTGAATTTGTCTTTTAATTATTGTGTTATATTAGTAGATTTGAACATATTTGTGTATTTCTTCATTATTTATTGCTAAATACAGGTCCATTTGAGTTCTTTGTCTGACTGAATGACAATAAAACTTCCTTAACAAACAAACCAAGATGAAAACATTTGTCAGTTAAAAGACAAATGCAGTTTAAACTGTGCTGCATCTACATCCAACATTCTGTTTGATCCTTCCACCAATCAGCTGATCATAAAGTGTGTGTGTGTGTGTGTGTTTAAAAAAACTATTTTTTTATAAAAGAATGAAGCGCTGTTAGGATCCAGCTGCTGTGTGAAATATTAACGCTGCCCCGGTAAAATAAAAAGTAAAAATCTAAAACCTGTGCCAGAGGAACAGCAGCACCGATGGAGGAGAGATGCTTCCATACCAGGGAAAAGATCCAGGAAAAAACACTGATCTGCTGCTAATGAGAAAAAATTAAAAAAATAAGACAGATGTGTTGCTTTGATGTCATGTTTTCTTTATATTCAACCCTTTTAATGTCATTTATCACCATTTATGCTCATATTATGCTCTGTATTTTTGCATTTAATCAGTGAAAATCACATACTTTTAACTGTGCACCTGCACGTAGCCGCTGCAAACACTGGCGAAAGTAGCGCACAGCCATTCGCAGTGGTAATGTGCATTGATCACTATTGAGAGAAAGTAGCTCCAAGCAGTTAAGGGATGTGACTTTTTGTTCCGTGATGGTTTTGTTATGCAAATAAATCACTCATTCGAACACATACTGTTTTGAGAAAAAACATGTTTTATTTTGTTGACCCCAGGAAACTAGGCGGGACTAATTTCACGCTGAGTAAAGTAAAGACGGTGATCCCATACAGATTCATCTGAAAAATACCAAACTATCCCTTTAACAGTGGACAGAAGATGTAATTAAACAACAGCTGCATATATGTGTGGTACTGAAATATACTTCTGAAATTCATGTTAGGTTTCTGTCTGGTTAGTACCGTTGATGTTTGCCTCAGTTCCAGACCTGTTCTCACTTTTGGTACCCAACCCTACTGCTGCTGAAAATCAGAGCATTTGTTGGAAGTTTACTGTTGTTTGCAGTGACGGAAATCCCTCTTTTCATGCAGTGATCTCTGATAGTTTTGACATAAAGGCCTTCCAAAATTTGTGGTGTTTTTTTTATTATTTTGACAGAGTTGTCAAAATAATAAATAATGTATTTTATTCTCTGCCTCTCAGCTTGTTTTTTAACAGTGGAATCCTGTCTGGACTTAATGTCCATTAAGTCCAGACAGTCTCAAATGTCATTGCATTTAACATGTTTACACATTTAATTTGTTGTGAATGAATGCCAGCATCTTCGCAGAGTCGACCTTTTTCCAGATTGCTAATCAACCAAGGTCATTAAAGCTAATCATCCAGAGGTGCTCTGGTGGTTAAAGCAGAATCCTTCAGGGTGGATGAGTGAAGGCCACAACTGTCTTTATCATTATTAATAATACTTTGGGATGTTTTAATTCTACTAAACCAGAAGAAAAATATTAATAGTGCTTGTAATGGAATGTATTGGAATGCATTAATATTGAAGGTTATAACGCAGCACTGAAGAGAATTAAGGAAAATGCATTTTATCACCAAATTATACATTCAGAAGCAACAGGAAATGTTAAATGTCAGTTCCTGCATATGATCAAGCTGAGGCTGGAGAATTTTGACTGAAAATACAGATTTGTAAGGGTAGAAACCAATGAAAATGTGTTTGATGTAATCCTTAACCTCTGCCCAGCCAGACATCCTGGTACTGGGATATATATATGTATGTATATATATATATATATATATACCTTTAATGAAGTAAAAGTAAAAAAAACTACAACTTCTGGATTGTAATAAAGGAGATTTTTAAAAAGGCCTAATTTGGAGATTATAAAAATCTAAATGGTGAGATAAAAAGTCAAAATTTGGAGAAAAATTTCATAATTATGAAATAAGAATTAATTATGAGATAAATTATAGTAAATTAAATACAGTACAGGAAGTACTTCTAGTTAGTTACTTCCACTTCTGGTGCCTGTTGACTTTTGTATTTCACTTCAGCTTGTTGGCTTCAGTCAAACCCGCTTTGAATCTGGACCTTGTAAAATCCATGGGTTCCACTGAGCGCCAGCATCAAGCACCTCTTCTTTTTTTGCTCCAAAAGCGTGACCTTCACAGTCGAAGATGGAAGTTGATTTTCCATCTCATTGAGAGTTGAGTTTTGCGAGCGGCGCAGCTGCCTGGCAGACAGCTGTCAAGGAAAAGTGGGATCTACATACAGCTTTAAAGTGTCTGACCTTCTGCCACCTCTAACTACCTGCTTTGCTTACTGCATACCAAATACTGCCCAGTCATTAACGCCTTTGTCTGCGGCAGTACGACATTTTCTACCCCAGCAATATGAGCAATGATCAAGTCCATCTGTCTGCTTTAAAACACAAGCCTGTCTGATTATTGGAACAGCTGATGTGGACACGAACAACTAATAATCATTTCATAGAGTGAGAGAAAGACAGAAAAAACTAAATGATGTGGTAAAGCACATGTGTCAAACTCCAGTCCTGGGGGCAATGTGGTTTAGATCAGTGGTCTCAAACTCATTTTCTTAATTTTCCACATTCTGAATCAGATCAGGTTCCTGATTTGATCTCCAATGGGCTGGTCCAGTAAAATGAAATAATAATAACAACTCCACATTGTTGTCATTGTTTTAGTACAACCCCCCCATTAAATTATAAAAATACCTTTAGAAATTATTCAAACGCAAAAAAAAAAGTTACATTTCATTAGGAAAATAAGGCTAATTTTAACAATATTCTGCCTCAGTTTATCATTAGTCTGTTTTATTATGGATTAGTTCTACAAAGACACTAAACTCTTCATTTCAGATTGTTCATATTTGTTCAGGTTATTCACATTTTATTATTATAGGATAGTTTGTAAATGTAAATATTTTCAGAATTTCATATTTTTTGCAGTTAAACAATAACAACAATGTGTCAACATTTATAGGCTAAAAAAACTGAGAAGAAAATATGGAGTAATTTAATAAGTTCATTATGCCCTTCACCTCACAGGCTACCATTGGAGCCATTGATGGGCTGCATTTGGCCCCCGGGCAACATGTTTGAGACCCCTGTACCTTACCTCTTCTATCACACATGAATCAGTTTCATGCGAGGCCAATAAAAGTTGCGCTTTTTTGACGACCAAGTACAGTGCACTTTTCCTTTCTTACATGGCTATAATGTGAAGTCATTGCATCTGTCACAGATCGGGGTGAGGTGAAATGAGGACTCCAATGCACAGTACTGAAGGGAAAAATAATTTAATAACAAAACTAACAAACAAAGACAAGACAGACAAAACCTGGGAACAACGACCAGAGTCCGTGGTGATGATGAATGTCCAGGTTATGGTGATTGAGGAGATGGTGAAAACTGTCCGGGTTATGGAGGTGACATTACTGAATGGTCCCGCACTGGCAACTGCAAGCCTTACTGCTTTTATAGCCACAGATGAGGAACGGCTGCAGCTGCGCAGTGCGGGACCAGGTGAGTGTGGATGAGCACTGGGGGAAAGGTCACCGGAGCGGAGGTCATAACAGTACCCCCCCCCTAAGGGGCAGCTCCTGACGCCCTTAAAAAACAAAAAACAAAGACCCCCCCCCCCATTGTCTAGAGCTAAAAAAAAATTTCTAAGTAGTCTTTCTCCAGGCAGGGCGGCATGGAAACCCCCTGGTTGGAGTACCCTCTGGGCAGAGCGGTGTAGCATCCCTCTGGGCAGAGCGGTGTGGAATCCCTTCTGGGCAGGGTGGTGTGGAAACCCCCTGGGCGGAGTACCCTCTAGGCAGAGCGGTGTGGAATCCCTCTGGGCAGGGCGGTGTGGAAACCCCCTGGGCGGAGTACCTTCTAGGCAGAGCGGTGTGGAATCCCTCTGGGCAGGGCGGTGTGGAAACCCCCTTGGCGGAGTACCCTCTGGGCAGAGCGGTGTGGAATCCCCCTGGGCAGGGCGGTGTGGAATCCCTCTGGGCAGGGCGGTGTGGAAACCCCCTGGGCGGAGTACCCTCTGGGCAGAGCGGTGTGGAATCCCTCTGGGCAGGGCGGTGTGGAAACCCCCTGGGCGGAGTACCCTCTGGGCAGAGCGGTTTGGAATCCCTCTAGGCAGGGCGGTGTGGAAACCCCCTGGGCGGATTACCCTCAGAACTGAGTGGTCTGAGTGGACTGGGTTGGTAACCGGAGCAAAACTGATAGGGTGGGGTCACCATGGACTCTGGCAGGGAGCAACAAAAAAAACAGAACAGAGACAAGGCACTGGACAAAGACAGGACAAAACGATGAAACAAAAGAACCGGGCCGACATGGGGGCAACAAGGGAACAGGTCCGGGGCGAAACCCGGCCAGACACGGCAAAAAGGTCCGGGGCGAAACCCGGCCAGAAACGGCAAAAAGGCCCGGGGTAAGGAAGAGAGGGGAAATCCGAGGGGGAGAAAAGCAACAGGCAGCCCTAAACAGGCAACAGGCAAGGAAAGGGGACAGAAGCCATCAACGGGAAACAGGCAGGGAAAGGGGACAGAAGCCATCAACGGGCAACAGGCAAGGACAGGGGACAGAAGCCATCAACGGGCAACAGGCAGGGACAGGGGACAGAAGCCATCAACGGGCAACAGGCAGGGACAGGGGACAGAAGCCATCAACGGGCAACAGGCAGGGACAGGGGACAGAAGCCATCAACGGGCAACAGGCAAGGACAGGGGACAGAAGCCATCAACGGGCAACAGGCAGGGACAGGGGACAGAAGCCATCAACGGGCAACAGGCAGGGACAGGGGACAGAAGCCATCAACGGGCAACAGGCAGGGACAGGGACTAAGAAGCCATCAACGGGCAACAGGCAGGGACAGGGGACAGAAGCCAGCAACGGGCAACAGTTAGGGACAGCCACAGACAGAAAAGACCAACGACAGACTAAAACAGAAGAAAAGACAAAAGAGGCACCAAGACCGAAGAAAAGACCAAAGAGACGAAACAGACCAAAGAGACGAAACAGACCAAAGAGACGGAACGCTAGCCAAAAACTCGGAACGTTAGCCAAAAACTCGGAACGCTAGCCAAAAACTCGGAACGCTAGCCAAAAACTCGGAACGCTTAAGCCAAAAAACATGGAACGCTTAAGCCAAAAAACACGGAACGCTTAAGCCAAAAAACACGGAACGCTTAAGCCAAAAAACACGGAACGCTTAAGCCAAAAAACACTGAACGCTTAAGCCAAAAAACACGGAACGCTTAAGCCAGAAAACCGGGAACGCTTAAGCCAAAAACACGGAACGCTAAGCCAGAAACACAGAACGCTTAGCCAGAAACACAGAACGCTAAGCCAGAACGCTAAGCCAGAACGCTAAGCCAGAAACACAGAACACCTAGCCAGAGACACAGAACGCTTGGCAGGGAAACATAACTAGCTGGGAAATACAGGGACAGAACACAAGACTGGACAGACTTTAGACAGAACAGAACGTGGAAAACTAAAACAAAAAAGGGTCCCTTCAGCACTGGCGGAGTCCAGATGGTTGGCGGGACCATTCTGTCACAGATCGGGGTGAGGTGAAATGAGGACTCCAATGCACAGTACTGAAGGGAAAAATAATTTAATAACAAAACTAAGAAACAAAGACAAGACAGACAAAACCTGGGAACAACGACCAGAGTCCGTGGTGATGATGAATGTCCAGGTTATGGTGATTGAGGAGATGGTGAAAACTGTCCGGGTTATGGAGGTGACATTACTGAATGGTCCCGCACTGGCAACTGCAATCGATTTAGATTTAAAATCGAGTTTTATGGCAAAATCGATTCATATTTTAGGAAAATCGTGCAATCCGATTCGCGCCCCCCCCCCCCACACACACACACACATATTTTTTGCACTTTTTTTCCTCGCACTTTTTTTCACACCAGGCCCCGCTTACGATCCCCTTCTTCTGCAACACGGGGGAGCAATAGGGAGCCTCCAGTGAGAGAGACACGCTGACTCCTAAAAAAGGTTCTAAAGGTTCAGTTGTGTGGAATCGGTTTGGGGTTTCAGGGTCTGACGAAGCCCAGGTACTGCCTGGTTGTCAGCTGTGTCTTCGGACTGTTGTTGTTGACGGTAGCGGTACGACCACTGTGTTCACATCTGAAGAGAAAGCATCCTGTGTGTGTGTGTGGGGGGGGGGGGGCAGAACTCTTAGAAAAGGCAGAGACGAGCGCTGCAAGCACTTCTTCAAAACTTCTTCAAACACTGACTGAAAGCTTTTCTCGCGGCACAACTTATCAAAGTCCTGCACGGTTCTGATTTTGACATACCGCAACCGCTCGTACCCGTCATGTTTAAACTTGTATCCGAGATGGTGAAAAAATGATGTTTCTATCACAAGTAGAACCAAAGTTATGGTCATTTTAATATCCACATTTGGACATATTTTACAATTTGCATATTTTTAGATATTGTCCGTTAAAGTTTTGGACTGTTTTGGGGTAGGAAGTCCTTAGCAACGCATAATAATTTGTATCCGATTGACACAAATTGTTGACAGATGTTAAAGGACACTCTGATGGACATGTCACAGAAGTTTTATATATTATAATAATAGGACAGAAGTGTGACGTATTATAATCATTTGGCTTACACCATTGGACAGAACATTCAATATAAGCTTTTACCTCGTACCAAACACTTGGGTGTTTACCCACGGAACGGAGATCGTTTTGTTCGGCGAAAAGAGGTGGAAGTCGTCTTTGTCTTTGCTCAACAATACCTGAACTTTTGTCACCGCTTAAATAATTGACTCAATAAACACCTTTATTGATTGGATTTCAATGTAATGACCACAGGAAGTGAACATAGAGGTGTTAAGGTACCGTTTTTTGATAAAATGTAAACACTAATAACAAATCACCTTCCAGCCTAAATTTGGCTGTAGCTCTGAACGGCTCAGCGCGACTTATGCCTGGTTTCGTGGTGGCGGGTCACATATATATATATATATATATATATATATATATATATATATATATATATATATATATATATATATATATATAATGGATGACATCAAGCTGTATGCCAAGAATGAGCGTGACATTGATTCCCTAATTCACCTCACCCGGATCTACAGCAAAGACATTGGGATGTCATTCGGACTAGATAAATGTGGGCGGATGATATCTAGAAGAGGAAAGGTGATCACAACTGAAGGGGTTGACCTACCTGAAGGGAATATCACAGATGTGCAGGAAAGTTACAAATACCTGGGGATCCCACAGACAAATGGTAATCATGAGGAGGCAGCTGGGAAGTCAGCCACAGCCAAATACCTACAGAGGGTAAGACAGGTCCTGAAAAGTCAACTGAACGGCAAAAATAAGATCCAGGCCATTAACACCTATGCCCTGCCAATAATCAGATACCCAGCTGGGATAATATCCTGGCCACTGGAAGAGATACAAGCCACTGATATCAAGACTAGGAAACTCCTTACCATGCATGGAGGGTTCCACCCCAAGTCCAGTGTCCTGAGGCTGTACACTAAGCGAAAGGAAGGGGGCCGAGGACTAGTAAGTGTCAGAACTACTGTCCAGGAGGAAACGGCGAACCTCCAGGAATACATCAAGAAAATGGCCCCCAATGACCAACTGCTAAGTGAATGCCTCAGGCAACAAAAGCCCAGTAAGGTCGAGGAACCAGAGGGGATATCATGGAGGGACAAACCCTTGCATGGCGTGTACCATCGGCAAATTGAGGAAGTGTCTGATATGGAAAAGACATACCAGTGTCTGGAAAAGGCTGGACTAAAGGACAGCACAGAGGTGCTACTCATGGCTGCACAAGAACAAGCCCTGAACACCAAAGTAATAGAGGCCGGGGTCTACCACATCAGACAGGACCCCAGGTGTAGGCTGTGTAGAGAAGCCCCTGAAACAGTCCAGCACATCACAGCAGGGTGTAAGATGCTGGCAGATAAGGCATACATGGAGAGGCATAACCAGGTAGAGGACATACTGTACAGGAACATCTGGAAAGAGTATGGACTGGAGGTCAAGGGTCAAGATGGGAGAACCCCCCAAATGTGACAGAGAACAAACAGGCCAAGATCCTGTGGGACTTCCAGATCCAGACTGACAAGATGGTGATGGACAATCAGCCTGACATAGTGGTGGTGGATAAACATGAGAAGACAGTGGTGGTGATAGATGTAGCAGTCCCCAGTGATAGCAACATGAGAAAGAAAGAACATGAGAAGAGAAGAGAAACACCAAGGGCTGAAAGAGGAGTTAGAGAAAATGTGGAGTGTGAAGGCAACAGTGGTACCAGTAGTGATCGGAGCATTAGGGGCAGTGACCCCCAAGCTTGGAGAATGGCTCCAGCAGATACCAGGAACAACATCAGAGATCTCTATACAAAAGAGCGCATTGCTAGGAACAGATAAGATCCTGCGCAGAACCCTCAGGCTCCCAGACCTCTGGTAGAGGACCCGAGTCTGAAGGAGACACGACCCGAGTCTGAAGGAGACACCTCCCAGGTGGGGCAAGAGGAAAAAAATTTTTTTTATATATATATATGGCAATGAAACACATGCTAAAAACACATGCCACACCTGTAGGTGCTCTGTAAGACAGTCCCACCGGATACACCAGAACAATAAAAGAAGTAAAGCGCATACGCATACTGACACCAAACACACACCGGAAATAAACAAAAATAGAAGGTGTGTGCACGTGTCTCTCCTGCTCGTCTGGTCAGTAGATTTTCCTTCAATAACACCAGAAAACTGAGCTGTGACTGCAGCTCTGCTACTGCCACTACTCTGCTGTCCACAATGACAGACCCTCTGCTCCTACCGCTACTCTGGTGTCCGCCGTAATGGCAGATCTGCTACTACCGCTACTCTGGTGTTCTAGGCGTTCTACTCTGTCTTACTCATCCACACAGCAACACAACAACACTTACCAGATCTTTCCACTTCTCAAAGGATATGTAAAGCACTTTGAGCACCATGAAGGTGAAAAAGCGCTATATAAGCGCAGTCCATTTACCATATCATAACAAACTGTATCAGATTCACTCGAAAATGTTCCTGTGTGGACGGGGCCTAAGTTATGGATAAAAACTACTAGCCAATGTTTGTTTGCTGCAAAACAACAGAGTTGGATGTAATTGGCTAACATTAGTAATGTTGCTAATGATTTGTATCTTGCTAGTTTGATGAGACGTGAATTCAGTTCATGCAGGTGGGAAAATGTCAATTCGATTAAGAAGGACAAAAGCTCATGTATGGCATGATTTTTGTTTCATATTACTGAGAGTGAAGGAAGGACACTTTGAGCACAGAAAAATGTATTGAGTGAGCACTCACATATTTTGAGCAAAACTGAAATCCCAGCAGAATAACCTGCTTGCGCAGGTTGTGCACAGTATTTTTCAAACAATAAGAAACTTGGGGGGGTTGTTATTATACTAGTTTTATTCATCCTTTTAAAAGCAGAAATTGAAGAAGACATTTTTAGATTTTGATCCAAAATTATTTCACAGATGTTCCCTCTAACAGAAAAACATAACATCCTTTTTCAGTTTTTACACACTGGACCAGACCTACTGAGATCCCAGTTAACGGAGACCAGTTTTTGTGCAGGACCTTGACCTCACTATTTGAAAACCCACCCATTGAATATCTTTGGCTAAATAGTCTCATTCGTTTGTGCCTCATTTGTACTGGTTTGTCCCGTTAAAATGATTGTTTGTGCTATTATGGTTTTATAGATATTACAGATATATTTTTAGCTGATGACGTCACTCAGCCCCCCACTAGTCTCAAAATATGGCCAAGCTTCACTGAAGATGAAAAGCTCGAGGCCGTCATGAAGTGACTCTAAAGTGCAGCACTGGCATATTGTATGAGCCCCATATTCATGGCCAACCACCAGCCCGTGCATGTACCTGATTGTGCGCCTGACCCTGACTTGACCAAAGACAAACAAAGCTACATGATGCTTCACGCGTTGAATCCAAACACAAAATTCTCAGTTACATTTTCATTCATCCCTCAAGAAAAAAAAACACATTTTTCTTTTTGCATAATTTTGGATTTTTATGTCATGATTTTTACTTTTTATCGCATAATTTTGGCATTTTATCTCACGAATTTGATTTTCATCTCATTATGTTGACTTTTTATCTCATGATTTAGCCTTTATGTTATTATTTTGACTTCAACTCATTATTTTGTCTTTTCATGTCATGATTTTGACTTTGTAATCTCATGATTTAAACTTTTTATCTCATAATTTTGACTTTTAACTACATGATTTTGACTTAACTCGGGAATTTGACTTTTTATCTCATGAGTTTGTTTTTTTTTATCTCAGAATGTGTTCTTTTTTAAAAGGTTTGATTAATGTGCTTTATATATGAAAAAAACTAAAAAAAAAACTGTTAATTGACAGTGCACTTTGTACTCTAGAAAATATGGTACATACATCTCATCTCATTTTCTGAACCCACTTTATCCTCACTAGGGTCAATGGGGGCCTATTCTATCTACAACGTATGAAGACGGTGTTCCACATGGACATGTGACCAGTTCATTGAAGGACTGAACATATAGAGACAAACTGAGAGGAATTCTGTGTGAATAAATGTCCCTTTGAGTGTGAACTAAAATCATGTCAAATGGTGCAATGTGGAAAAGATTGGGGGGAAATACTGTTCAAGTGAAGTGTTTGCGTTAATTAATCTTTCCATCTGTTTTTGAGTGATTGAAGAGCAGATTAGATTTCTAATCCCTGATCGCTGATGCTATCTGAAGCCTAATCCATGCAGAATGTCACGGAGGCATCATCCTGGGTGAACAGATCTGCTGCGTTTAGCTTTTGACAGGAAAATGAGTGTCGGGCTCCCAGAGAGAAAACTCCAAGATTTAATGAGGTTGTTAAATGATTAAAATCATTGCTTGTGATGAAACAAACTTTAATAGGTTTCCTTTTCATCAGATACACCAAAGCTTTTCCAATTCCCTCCTTGTTCAGAGCTGCAAGATATTTTAATGACTTCCTTAAAGAAGCTTCTAGAATGGAACTGTAAAGTGGCCCAAGTCCTGCTCATTAGCTGTGTGGGGACACAGACACAGATAACAATAATACTGTGTAAAAGACACTGGCACATCACATGTGTCTTCATCCCCAGTGGAACCACTGGGGACCAGGATATTAACCGTTCAATGCCAAACGTGTCATATTTGTTATATTTATTTCTATAAGGTACATTAAGTGAAGTCAAAATCATGAGATAAAAAGTCAAAATTAAGAAATAAAAAGTCACAATTATGAGATAAAAAAGTCAATATTATTAGATACAAATTCAAACTTATATCACTATAACTTGGAATTTAAAAAATCAGACACTGATTTTACAGCACTGTACCTCTTTTTTTCGTGCAAAAATGTTTTGCCCATGTCAGGAGAGACGACTCAAAATATGTTTCTCAGGGGGAACATCACTGAAAAAAGTTTGACAACCACTGGCTTAGGGTATATGTAACAGAACAAAACATAGTTTAGTTAACTTAGTTTAACAATGGTGAAATTTCTCATTAGTTACTGGTTGATGTCTGTTTGCTAACACTGCAAAGTAGAGCTGTTTACATTTTGCCTGGTGAACTGAGGTGTGCTTCATTTAAATATGCTGTTGTGCTGCCCGGGCAGGTAAACATCCCCGCAATGTTATTGCTGTTTGTTTGGCGCGATAGTGACCGACAATGAAAGTTTATCCTGCAATAAAAAGTAAGTGAGACCAACTCTCCGTCCATTTCCTGGATCCAGTGGAACGAAACAATATATAACCTCATGAAAAAGCGGGGGATATGAAAGCATCTGGTTGTAGAAGTGGGGGTGTTGCAACACCCCACATCCCCCATGGGTATATATACACTCAACAAAAATATAAACGCAACACTTTTGTTTTTGCTCCCATTTTTCATGAGATGGACTTAAAGATCTAAAATTCATTCCAGATCCACAATATTACCATTTCTCTCAAACATTGTTCACAAATCTGTCTAAATGTGTGATAGTGAGCACTTGTGCTTTGCTGAGATAATCCATCCCACCTCACAGGTGTGCCACATCAAGATGCTGATCTGACATCATGATTAATGCACAGGTGTACCTTATACTGCCCACAATAAAAGGCCACTCTGAAATGTGCAGTTTTGTCTCACAGTAAAATGCCACAGATGTCACAAGCATTGAGGGAGCATGCAGTTGTCATGGTGACAGCAGGAATGTCAACCACATCTGTTGCTCGTGCATTGAATGTTCATTTCTCCACCATAAGCCATCTCCAAAGGCGTTTCAGGGAATATGGCGGTACATCCAACCGGCCTCACAACCGCAGACCACATGTGACCACACCAGCCCAGGACCTCCACATCCAGCAGGTTCACCTCCAAGATGGTCTGAGACCACCCACTCAGACAGCTGCTGAAACAATTGGTTTGCATAACCAAACAATTTCTGCACAAACTGTCAGAAACCATCTCAGGGAAGCTCAACTGCATGCTCGTCGTCCTCATCGGGGTCTTAACCTGACTCCAGATCGTTGCCATAACAGACTTGAGTGGGCAAATGCTCACATTCGATGGCGTCTGGCACGTTGGAGAGGTGTTCTCTTCACGGATGAATGTGGGTTTACATTGTTCAGGGCAGATGGCAGACAGCGTGTGTGGCGTCGTGTGGGTGAGCGCTTTGCTGATGTCAATGTTGTGGATGGAGTGGCCCATGGTGGTGGTGGGGTTATGGTATGGGCAGGCATCTGTTATGGACCAAGAACACAGGTGCATTTTATGGATGGCATTTTGAATGCACAGAGATACCGTGATGAGATCCTGAGGCCCATTGTTGTGCCATACATCCATGAACATCACCTCATGTTTCAGTAAGATAACGCACGGCCCCATGTTGTAAGGATCTGTACACAATTCTTGGAAGCTGAAAATGTCCCAGTTCTTGCATGGCCAGCATACTCACCGGACATGTCACCCATTGAGCATGTTTGGGATGTGCTTGACCGGCGTATTCGACAGCGTGTACCAGTTCCCACTAATATCCAGCAACTTGGCACAGCCATTGAAGAGGAGTGGACCAACATTCCACAGGACACAATTGACAATCTGATAAACTCTATGTGAAGATGTGTTGCACTGCATGAGGCAAATGGTGGTCACACCAGATACTGACTGGTTCTGAGTCCCCAGACCCCCAAAAAAATGCACATTTCAGGGTGGCCTTTTATTGTGGGCAGTATAAGGCACACCTGTGCACTAATCATGATGTCAGATCAGCATCTTGATGTGGCACACCTGTGAGGTGGGATGGATTATCTCAGCAAAGCACAAGTGCTCACTATCACACATTTAGACAGATTTGTGAACAATGTTTGAGAGAAATGGTAATATTGTGGATCTGGAATGAATTTTAGATCTTTGAGTCCATCTCATGAAAAATGGGAGCAAAAACAAAAGTGTTGCATTTATATTTTTGTTGAGTGTATATATACACTACTGTTCAAAAGTTTGGGGTCACCCAAAAAATTTTGTGTTTTCCATGAAAAGTCACAGTTATTCACCACCATACGTTGTGAAATTAGTAGAAAATAGAGTCAATACATTGACAGGGTTAGAAAAAATGATTTGTATTTTATTTGAAATAAGATTTTACATCAAACTTTACTTTCATCAAAGAATCCTCCATTTGCAGCAATTACAGCGTTGCAGACCTTTGGCATTCTAGCTGTTAATTTGTTGAGGTAATCTGGAGAAATTGGACCCCACGCTTCCAGAAGCAGCTCATACAAGTTGGATTGGTTGGATGGGCACTTCTTGCGTACCATACGGTCAAGCTGCTCCCACAACAGCTCAATGGGGTTCAGATCTGGTGACTGCGCTGGCCACTCCATCACCGATAGAATACGAGCTTCCTGCTTCTGCCCTAAATAGCTCTTGCACAATTTGGAGGTGTGTTTCGGGTCATTGTCCTGTTGTAGGATGAAATTGGCTCCAATCAAGCGCTGTCCACTGGGTATGGCATGGCATTGCAAAATGGAGTGATAGCGATAGCCTTCCTTATTCAGAATCCCTTTTACCCTGTACAAATCTCCCACCTTACCAGCACCAAAGCAACCCCAGACCATCACATGACCTCCACCATGCTTAACAGATGGTGTCAGACATTCTTCCAGCATCTTTTCATTTGTTCTGCGTCTCACAAACATTCTTCTTTGTGATCCAAACACCTCAAACTTTAGATTCGTCCGTCCACAACACTTTTTTCCAGTCTTCCTCTGTCCAATGTCTGTGTTCTTTTGCCCATCTTAATGTTTTTCTTTTATTGGCCAGTCTCAGATATGGCTTTTTCTTTGCCACTCTGCCCTGAAGCTCAGAATCCCGCAGCCGCCTCTTCACTGTAGATGGTGACACTGGTGTTTTGCAGGTACTATTTAATGAAGATGCCAGTTGGGGACCTGTGAGACTCTAATGAACTTATCTTCTTGCACAGTTGTGCAACACGGCCTCCCACTTCTTTTTCTACTCTGGTTAGAGCCTGTTTGTGCTGTCCTCTGAAGGGAGTCGTACACACCGTTGTAGGAACTCTTCAATTTCTTAGCAATTTCTCGCATGGAATAGCCTTCATTTCGAAGAACAAGAATAGACTGTGGAGTTTCAGATGAAAGTTCTCTTTTTCTGGCCATTTTGAGCGTTTAATTGACCCCACAAATGTAATGCTCCAGAAACTCAATCTGCTCAAAGGAAGATCAGTTTTGTAGTTTCTGTAACGAGCTAAACTGTTTTCAGATGTGTGAACATGATTGCACAAGGGTTTTCTAATCATCAATTAGCCTTCTGAGCCAATGAGCAAACACATTACACCATTAGAACAGTGGAGTGATAGTGGCTTGAAATAGGCCTCGATACACCTATGTAGATATTGCACCAAAAACCAGACATTTGCAACTATAATAGTCATTTACCACATTTGCAATGTATAGAGTGTATTTCTTTAAAGTTAAGACTAGTCTGTGGCTCAGTTGGTAGAGTGGGTCGCCCAATGACCGAGAGGTTGGCAGTTCGCTTCCCGGCTCTGGCTGTCCACATGTCAAAGTGTCCTTGGGCAAGACACTGAACCCTGACTTAGGCCCCCAGTAGGACTTACCATAGACCTTAGAAACCTACTGGTGTAGTATGAGTGTGTGTGTGAATGGGTGAATGAGAGGCTAATGTAAAGTGCTTTGAACACCATGAAGGTGGAAAAGCGCTATATAAGTTCAGTCCATTTACCATTTTAGTTTAAAGTTATCTTCATTGAAAAGTACAGTGCTTTTCCTTCAAAAATAAGGGCATTTCAATGTGACCCCAAACTTTTGAACGGTAGTGTATATATATATATATATATATATATATATATATATATAGTCAAATTGGGTGTATTCATTAGCTGTTTCAGCCACTAATTTTATGACTTTTTAAGCTTAGAGCAGCAGCAACATGTATTAGACAGAAGGGATTATAGAGTAAAGGTAAAGGTTAAGAATGATGTGTGAAGGGGGAGAAGGTTTATTCTATAAAGGAAGACGCTTTAATGATATATTATTCTGCTTAAAGAGATATTTGATTTAAGTGTACTGATTTTGATGTGTTTAAAGTAGATAAGATTCATCACTTGTTTCTGCCACTGTGTTTCATAAGACAAGTGGAGGCAAGTCCAGACTTGCGCAAGAGGGGACAGGCCAGAATTGCGAAACACATGCAGGCAAGTACGAACAGGTCACAGACATGTAGGAGCAAGAACCCAAGGAGGTAGCAGTCAAAAGCCAGGGAAAGACAATTCCTTTTAAGGAATAGAAATTGTCTGACAGGATATGACTAAGCAGGATGTATAGGGCACACGCCCATCTAGTATAAAGGGGATTGTCCAGGAACAAGAATCCGGGACTCAGCCACCAACTGCGGAGTTAGATGAAACCAACTTAGATAGACTTGGCCACTATCTTTGGCTAAATTAGAGGTTTTCATCTACTCTGGTCTCCGTGTCTAAAAGTTAGACCAGCTGACAAAGAATAATCTTAGCAGGATTTCTGATTCTGGCTGACAGACACTGAAGAGTGTTTCTGACATGTTTTCATTTATATCTTTGGCCAAGATACTATGAGAACCTTCCTAAATTGTTTTAAACTTTAAAAAGATTTATAAATTTTCCTCTGGATCCGGCATAGTGAAGGACTAACAATTTGAGACATTTTATTTGGACTAATCTGAATTTATTAGAACTATTGGGACTTGATTTGGTTATATTTCACATTCTGGACATTTTCTAATGGGATTTTTCTACTTTGATGAACTTTTGGACTCTTCCACCTGGATTCAAGCAACATAATTTGGATCGCTTTTCTTCTATTTGGACTATTACCCTTCCATTGGATTCTTCCTCATTCTCAGGTTACATTCTTCACAAACACCTACTTTTCTTGAGTTTTAGAAATTTTCCCTTTTATCTGGATTACGTTTATTTTTAATTTTTTCTTTTAAGTATTGCCTTTTTTTGTCTGCATTTGTTCTCATTGTTTAACACCACAGAGTTAACATTGTTTGAGATCAATGCATTTTTTAGTCTTGCAGCCAAATATTTTAATATTTAGTGCATGTGTGTGACCATCACTGGTCCTACCTGAAAGCTGAGCAGACATCCTTTATTAGAACTCTCTATTATAAGCCAGGGAGGGCAGTGCTACACCTCAGTGATGTGTGGGGGAAACAAAGACTGGACAAGACGGACAGGACGAACGGGGAAAGAAATTAACAGGCGGTGCTTTTGCAGTTAAAGATTGTAAGGTGGTGTGTTATTCCCAACTATTAACTGTCCATCAATAAAAATAAATAAATGAATAAATCTAAAAAGGAGAAGAAAACCAAACCAGCACAAAAGTAAAAGAGATTCAATAAATAAATAATTAAACAAAACAGTAGTGAGCACCATAATTGTGGGTGACTTGATAGTATAAAATAGGATGTAATAGAATAGAATAGAATATGCCATAAGAGGATACTAGTGCAAAAAGAGAATGAGTTTAGGGTAGAGATTCTGGAGAGATTCTCAGCACATTCTGGCGGGTCCCATCATTCACTGAAATGGGACTTGGCAGTAGCTGGCGAGACCCGATCAAACATGCAAGTGTGAAGGACCCCGAAGCCCAGAACAGCAATCACGGCAAGGCAGGGCCAAGCCAACAGGGCATCCCCCATCCAGGGCCACAGGAGCCACAGGGCACCACCCCTAGAGAGCCAGCAGGGCCACCATGAACGACGCAAACCCGGAGAACAAGAGGGAGCAGCTACAGACCACCACAGGCCGACCCAGGTGGCCCGGGGCACGAGGACCCACCCGCCACCCTAACCCCAACCCCGCCCACCCCAGCCCCCACCAAACCCCCCACCCGACCTGCTCAGGGCTCAAAGGGAGAGACAAGAATGCTTGAGTCACATGTGTGATATGTGGACGGGCGTTATCCTAATGGAATACCCCCAGATCTTGGTGACGCTGTAGGAACGGGAGGACATGTGGCTGCAGGATCTGGTCGATGTAGCGCTGTGCAGTGATGTTGCCTTCCACAGATCTGTTCGATGGTTAGCCGAGATTCCTGCCCACACCATCACACTGACAACTGGAAGTGGATTGCGCTGCACACATCGATGCCACACAAGTTCCCAACCATCTGGGCGACCAAGACAAAACCGACTCTCAGAGAACAGCACACCAGACCAGCATTGATGAGTTCACGGGAGATGTTGTCTAGCCAACTCCAGCTGCTCCGACGTCATTCGTGAGTCAGGATATTGGGCCTGCAGGTTGTTCTTCCGCAATCGGCAATGCACAGTTGGGCTGCTGATCCTGGGGACGTGTCTGCCAGGTGTCTCACGTGCTGTGCAGCTGGTGGGCCGGAATAGATCCCTCAGGTGCTGCAGACAGATATGCCGATCTTGGTCAGGTGTAGGGACTCTTTCACGACCTGGGCGTGGTCGGTCATCAACAGTGCCTGTAGTGGTGTGACAACCCACCAAATTACAGATGTCTCACCATTTCACTGTACATCAAGCCTACCTGCAGCATCCCTAAGGCCCTCAGTCTTTCTTCACGTGTGAGCCGTGGCATTTCGACGTGTACTGGAATGAAACCGGTGGCCTTCTGTTCTCCCGTATATAGGTTTTCCAAGCCACTCCTTAATTTGTACAGATTCATTATGTTTATTGCTCAAGTTGCATGTTCTTCCCTTTTCTCCAAGAAGCCCCCAGGTGTGCAGTCAGTCTTGACCGGGACGCAACTCATTGATATCAAGCATACTCACACAATTCATAAACAAACAAAACAAATGGAAAAATCCTCTGTCCTATATAGACTCCAAAAATTCAAAACTTGTCCCTCAAAGTTTTTAATGACTGTGTCACAGTTCAGGTACAAAGGCTCAGGTGCAGACAAAAGACCAGCAGAACAGAACTGTATTAAGCAAAAAATATTTATTCTTAGAAAAACAAAAATCACCCGAGAGTAGGGGCACTGGAAATATCACAGTATAAAAAAAAATACAAATACTAACTAAAGGAGTAGCAAAAGTGCTGAAACTACTGGTAGAAAAATGTAACCAAGGACGCAGCAACAAAACAAGATACAGAGCGCTGGAACTATACTTTACCGAAAGAAAACAGATGTAACACTAAACAACCCAAAACCTAAACTGTGACCAATTACTCAAACAAAAACAGAGCTAAACTGAAAACACTGGAATACTTAACCAACAGAAATGCGAAGATCACACTATACAAACAGGGCATCAGAAGAAAGGGGAGCTGAGCGGAGAAGCGGGTGAGGACTTGGAGGACAGTTGAATACAGGCTGTGAGGAGGATTTGCTTGGAGTTGCGTCTCAGGATTCAGGAGAGTTTTCACAACAGAAGTTGCTTACGGTCCGGCATCGAGGTGTGGAATGAGTCTTCCTTAAATACTGAGAGCAGGGGTGATTATGGTCTGACCCACTTCAGCTGCAGTGATCAGGAATCTCCTTCACCTGTTCACAGACCCAACAAACAAAAACAAAACAAAACAAGGAACAGAGTCTGCCACTAGGCTGAGCCAGAGAGCATGACAGACTGTCAGTGTACTTTGTTATTGTACTTAAGTAGACTTTTTTAGTATCTGTACTTTACTTGAGTATTTACTTTTCTGGAAACTTTTTACTTTATACTCCCGATATTTGTTCACAAATATTTGATCGTAAAATTATTAGATTATTATTATTATTAAAATATATTAGTGGAACCAGCTCTATATTAAAATTGTAATATCACACTCTGTATTTGGTCTTTTTGTGGTTAAGGTCATTGAAATTAGTATAAATGTTGCTGTCATTCTATCAACTTTTTTTTTTAACCTTTCCAGTTAGTTTTCATTATGGTTTCTGCCCTCTCACCTCCCTACCTCCTGTGTGTGTGTGTGTGTGCTCGTTGCGTGTTATAGTATGTGTGTAACACTCTCCCCAGTGCAGACAGCCAATGCCCTCCACTGAGAGAGAGAGAGAGAGAGAGAACGAGAGAGACAGAAAGAGAGAGATATACATAGAGGTTGCTTTGATTAAAAAAAAAAAAATCATTCTCAGAAAATGACAGAACATGAACCACACGATTTTACATAAAATAAACAAAACATACACAAGAACCAGCACAAAACATACAATTTTCCTATACCAGACCAGAGGAACAAAACTTTTTAATTAACACAAACTCATATTCACAGAACAAAATCAATTCCATTCACTTAAAGAAAATACTAAAATGAAGGAAAAAAAACATTAAAAAAATGTCCCTCATTTAAAAATTTAACCATCAACCAGCTGCTTTTCAGAGACTGAAGACATGTTTTACTAAATTCTTCCAGATCTTCCATCATAAATTCTATACTTCACAGTTGTATGTGCTTTAATCATAGCAGTCAGCATCCTCTGTAACGGACCACGGAGAACCCAAGCGCAAAACAGGAGGCGTGCGTAAAAGTCCAAACAACTATTTATTCTCACACAGAATAATATCACAATACAGACAAGCGAGGACAGGTCCCCTTTAAAGTCTCTCAGCGCTGGGCTGTACTTATCCAAGCCGGGCACAGATGTTCTCCTCTGTTCTGAGAGTGGGACTGGTTTCAGGTCGGTTCCGGTCCAAGGTCGGGGCTGGCGGCGGGGCTCGTAGTCGGGGTTCGGTCCGGGGTCGGGGCAGGCAGCAGGTATCAGGGTCAGAGTTCGTTCCAGGGTCAGGGTAGGCGGCGAAAGGCTTAACAGGTTCCGGACCCGGTTCAAAAACAGACAGAGATAACAGGCAGAAAACGGAGGTCGGACAGAAACAGGACTGGTACACGGAATACAGGAAATACAGAATTGCTGGAGAATCAGAGGACGGGTCATGATAATCTGGCAGAGGTTTCAGACCAGAATGCGGGCTTATATGCTCCTCACCTGATGGACACACCTGGGTCCATCAGGTGAGTCGCATAATCTAATCAAGAGAGGAAAACAGAATGAGGTGAGGGGTGAAACACAGGGAGAACATAGAGCAGACACACAGAGCAGAAAAGACACACAGACAGAGAAGGAAACAGAAACTACAAGGTACAGGACATGACATCCTCACAGTGTTACATTCCATTCTGTCCTTTATTTTCTTTCTTCTGCTGATGTCTACTGACATTTTTGCAGTTCCAAGTATACAATTCAGCAGTTCACATTTCATTCTGCATTTCTGTGTGTACTTAAAATCTAAGATAAAAGTCTGTTTGGAGAAAACTTCCCTGAACAGCTGAAAGTGCCTCTATAAAAACACAAATAATTTGTCCAGTCTTTGACACTCCAGGAAACAGTGGAACACAGTCTCTCTGTTCAGACAGAACACACATTCCTCAGTCACTGTTGGATTTAATTGATGGCCATAGCCCCTCCACTTGAGGGTCACCAAGCTTTCCAGTTAACGGTGGTTTGTACAATGACCGTGGAGGTCAAGACAAACCTCAGAGCCCACACCCAGACCTTCACTCCACACTGTGTTCACTCGACCACTCAGTATTTTACTGTTTAAAACCTTTATTAAAAACAGACAGCTTAAACAGTGTGGTATTTTAAAACCCAATAGCTAGAGAGTAGAGCAATACTGGAAGTGAACAACCCTGTCTAACTCTCCCCTCTACTTTCAAGGGTGCACTCAAACCACCTTTAATTTTTAATACACTCAATGTCTTTTATACAAGGCCTGGATCTTGGCGATGAGACCTGAGCTGAACCCAAACCCTGCCAGCATCTGCCACAGGTACAAGTGTTCAACCCCGTCAAATGCCTTCTTCGGGTCTATGGAAAGACCCAGGTCACTGCTCCTCCATCAGGTCTGGTGACACCAGGTGTGATGTGTCTGTGGGGTCTGAGCTGTACAGTGTCTTATAGAAACTCATTGCATGCCTGTGGAAGTCAGTAGAGTCCTGGATCTGCCATCCCTCCTTTGAGCACAGGGAGTGGATCATCCTCCTCTGCCCATTCCTCCTCTCCAGGCAAAAGAAGTGTGTTGGAGAATCCATCATAGCCAAATCCTGGAACATCCACAATGCCCCTCACGGACATGCCTAATAGGTCAGCTAAAGCAACGTTTTTTGTCATGAGGATCTCAATCTGTCCTCCTTCTCCTGTGGTGTCTGCTAAACCCTGCAGCTCCACCACTTCTTTCTTCAGGTCTGTGATAGACCTGGCCAAGTGTTTTACATTGTGGTAAATGGAAAATATATTTCAAAGTGATCCAGAATCCAGGATCTCTTCTAGATTACCACCAAAATGTAATCATGCTTTTCTTGTCACAGTCCCAACACATTCTGAAAATTTTAATCAAAATCCATCCATAACTTCCTGAGTAATGTTGCTAAAAGACAAACAAACAGACATACAAACTCCAGTGAAAACTTTCTTGGCGGAGGTAATAATCAAAACCATCTATATTAAACTTAAACACCAGATTTAAACTGTCATCATTCAGTATCAACAGCACTTGGCAACGGAATGACAGAACATGCTTAAGCTGCTGAGACTTGCATCCCAAAGAGAGAGTCAGAGTCAGAGTTACATTATTTGTCATTTGCATATCCAAAACACAAACAGAAATGTCAGTTTGACCAAACCCCTCCCAGGCTGATCAGGTCATGCAGCCATGTACGGCGCTACCCTCGATAAGGAAAGGGAAAAACAGCAGCAGATGCACAAGGAACACATATTCTACTTTAACAACAAAAACGTGAACACAGTACTCAAGGATTCATGAGATGGGACTTTGTGTAGTACACACAAAATGATCACATGGTGAAAACAAAAGATAAAGGTGCAAACAGAGCATAAACACAGGAGTTGTTGGAGTTCCAGCGCCCTTGAGCACTGGAAAATACTGGACACATTAGAAAACAAAGGAGCCAGAGATAGAGACAAGGACATCTTCTTTGCTTTAGGACAGGGGTGTCAAACATACGGCCCGCGGGCCGGAACCGGCCCTCAAGGAGGTTCGATCAGGCCCGCAGGATAATTTAAAAGTGAAAAAATGCAAAAAAGACACAGAATTAATATTTTTAATAAGATGCAATTCATTGATTATCCGCTAGGGGGCACACTGTTTTGATCAGAGTAGAAGACAACATTGTTTTGATCAGAGAAGAAGACAGCAGCCTCAGTCTGTCACTGAGACAGACCCAACAGAGCAGACGGTATCAATGCGCCATCTGCTGCTTGTTACAACATTGTTTCTACCCTGGTCTTTACCCCTCCCCTACACCCTCATTAGCCAAAATGTCATTATCCAAATGGAGAAAAGTAGATACGGAGTGTAGAATTTTGTCCAAAGATTGGAGGTGGTTGTCCAAACCAATGGTTCTCTTTCAAATACTCTGTATGCAATAGGACCAGCACTCCACTCACAAGAGAGCCACCACTCTCCAGGGGGGAGGGGGAAAGGGAACACCAGGTGACTAACTATGAATGGACTTGGTATGTAAGATAGGTTATAAACAGTTGTTTGGCTCCAAATCGTTGCAGTGTCACTTTGTTATGCCTGCCCTCTGACTCGATCCTTCACTGTGATTTGTCAGCCAGTTTGAGGGAAATCTACCCAAAAGTTGAATCAAGCGTAACTAGACTACTACTGTAGCACATTACATGTGCTGGTGCTAAGAGTCTAGCGTGGGTAGGCTTTTAGTATATTTAAAGTGTATTTGTGTATTTTAATATATTTCAGATGGTTTTGTTTATTTAGGATATTTAAGGTTGTCTTTGTGTATTTCAGTATATTTAAAGTAGTTTTATGTATATTTCAGTATATTTAAAGTAGTTTTATGTATATTTCAGTATATTTAAGGTGGTTGTGTATTTTAGTATGTGAACATTGATGGATGAATGGATGGTGCCCCCCCCCCCACACACACACACACACACACTCTTAACCACTAATAATATCTTCGAACATTCAAATAGTTTGATGCTGCATTTTTTTTACATTGACTTTTTAAAATGTCCTGTGTACAGTTTCCACGGTACAGTAGGAAATCTTCCCCAGTGTTACAACATGCAGTCTTTTTTTGGAAGAAATCATTTTGTCTGTGTGTGTGTTTCCTTAAATAACTTGGCTGAATTAAATTTCACCTAATAAATCTGCTTGGCATAAAGCAGCCGTATCTGTGAGAGCGTCTGCACATGCTCAGTGAGAACACACGCTGTGAGTCTGTTCTTTCTGCAGAACACAGAATGGGCCAAATCAGAAACATTTGCACGACTGAACTGACAGAGTTTCTTAGCATTATTCACCAACAAAAAGAAATTGAATTCATTTTCTTCATTCAATGAGGTTGTACTCAGTTAAATTGGGTGAACAATACTTTATTGGGACAAAAGGTGATTTTTTTTTTATTGTAGTTGAACTAAACTGGCTTAAACTCCTGCCCAGACTGACGCCTGCTCCTGGGATAGAGATGATATGACTTTAGTAACACCTATATCTACATGATTTTAATAACACCTGTATTATTTTCACAAAAGGCAAATATCGATGGGTGAAATGCAAAACCTCTTATCTGCAGATTTTCTAAAAGGTTGGTTTTCATTGGAAGTAACAGGAAATATGCTCCTCATCAAAATATTGTAATATAGTCCAAAAACAGTGTATTATTTATTGGATACCCTTGACAAATGACATTCTAGAAGAAAACACAAGTTTTTTCTTAGTTTTCTCAATAAAGTACATTTTTCAGATAGGAGGGATTTGGCTTTTAAAATCTGTCATCTGATCACTTATCTATCAATGTTCCAACACATAAGTTCACATTTATAATTAGTGTTGATTTTATATATATATATATATATATATATATATATATATATATATATATATATATATATATATATATATATATATATATATATATATATATATATATATATATAAAAAGGATGAATGAAGGAGGGGCAGAAGACACTTCAGACACAACAGCATCCAGGAGACAAGGACAAGGTTCAGGAAACAGACAAGGGGCAGAGGTGGAGGAAAACAGACACAGGTCATACAGAGGTCATACAGAGGTCATACAGAGCAGGAAATGGTGATGTGGCAAAATCGAAGGAGTGTTTTGGAACGTACCAAAATGTAGGATGAACTTGTGATTCAAAACACTGTTCTGAGATTTGTCTCAGAAGGACGGTGTCATGAGACTGTTCCATATCATGTTCCATTCCACACCCAATTGTTTTGAAACCTCACAGTCATTTTTGTTTCAGCAAATGAATGTGATAAAATATCCAAAACATAAGCAAAACTATATTATATTATTATATATATTAATTTCACATGTTTATTCAACACCTATTTTATTCAACAAAACAACTGTAAAGAAAATAACTGTTCCATTTTATTTTCATTAAAATTTTTAATCAGATTAATCATGATGATGGGTTAATTTGCATTAAAGCATTCATTTTGATAGACCTAATTTCTATACATATTCATGTTTTTTTAAATTCACTTCTTGTCTCCTACATCATTATTTCTCTCCGCTCCACCATCCAGTACAATTCTCTGCTGATTGTCAATTGTGTAAATGACAGCCAGACAAACAGCCTCGCAGGGGAGTTGTAAACACTACCCTCATACTTGAATGTCATATTTTGAGATTGGCCACTAGATGTCACTATGGGGAGATGTTTCAAACATTCTAAAAGATCAAGTCTTTTTCTGAATCCATTATTCCAAATGATTTGATTGCTTCGGTGTACCATTTCTGCCATCCCTAGTAAATACACAAGATGATTTACTGGACCATATGACACTAAGTCAGGGATGAACGGGCAGAGAAGACATGGAGGAGAAGAGAATACATAGAGGAAAGATAAAGCGACATAGATGGACAAAACAAGGGAACACAGGGGACAGATAAGGGGAACTAAGGGAAAGAGGAAGAAATATTACAAAATAAAAGAGGAAATGGACAGAAGACACAAAACATGAATAAAACACAGCTTGACAAGACATATAATTACACACATACATACACACACACATATATATATATATATATATATATATATATATATATATATATATATATATATATATAGATGTTCTCAAAATGATTCATACCCCTGCCATTTTTTGTGACTTTTTGTTTTTGTGATAAAAAAAGAATGAGTTTGATGCAGTTTCTTAATGACCAGTATGTGAAACACAACTAAAGGAAAAACAACACATGATATTTGAAAAAAAAATAATTTCAAGATCACCAGGAGACCACCAACGTAGTGCAGTAGTGGTTCAAGGACATAACCCAGTCCAAGTCCTGAGGTAAAGCATCTAGAGGATCTTTGGAGGACCTGAAGACCAAAGCGATGGTGGGAGACTTTCCAAACAAACCCAGCTGGAGGCGTTGGTCCAGGTAGAATGGATCAGAACCCCATAGGAGACAGAAGACAGACTGTGGATACTTAGAGGAACAATTATCCACAACAAAGGCTACGACTGTGACTATTAAGAAAAGGCTCATTGGACTGGGTAAACCTAGGAGAGGAGTCATTTTCAACAAATCCACCAAAAATACTCCTGAAACACAGGAGCTGTAGTCAGTGGTGTTAGGTGGAGCTGTAGTCAGTGGTGTTAGGTGGAGCTGTAGTCAGTGGTGTTAGGTGGAGCTGTAGTCAGTGGTGTTAGGTGGAGCTGTAGTCAGTGGTGTTAGGTGGAGCTGTAGTCAATGGTGTTAGGTGGAGCTGTAGTCAGTGGTGTTAGGTGGAGCTGTAGTCAGTGGTGTTAGGTGGAGCTGTAGTCAGTGGTGTTAGGTGGAGCTGTAGTCAATGGTGTTAGGTGGAGCTGTAGTCAGTGGTGTTAGGTGGAGCTGTAGTCAATGGTGTTAGGTGGAGCTGTAGTCAGTGGTGTTAGGTGGAGCTGTAGTCAATGGTGTTAGGTGGAGCTGTAGTCAGTGGTGTTAGGTGGAGCTGTAGTCAATGGTGTTAGGTGGAGCTGTAGTCAATGGTGTTAGGTGGAGCTGTAGTCAATGGTGTTAGGTGGAGCTGTAGTCAGTGGTGTTAGGTGGAGCTGTAGTCAGTGGTGTTAGGTGGAGCTGTAGTCAATGGTGTTAGGTGGAGCTGTAGTCAGTGGTGTTAGGTGGAGCTGTAGTCAGTGGTGTTAGGTGGAGCTGTAGTCAGTGGTGTTAGGTGGAGCTGTAGTCAGAGGTTGTCAAAGCAGAGGTGCAGCTGGACATTGTGAAGATCTGGGGCTTAGCCCAGAGGGGGGTCTGGGGGACCTCCCCCAGAAAAATATTGACTTCTTTGATGCAATTTCCTGTATTCTAGTACATATTAAGGTGACCTGTTCAACAAATCCTAACCTCATGGCATAGATATAGGACACTATAAAGCAGACATGGGCAAACCATTCCAACCCAAGCAACAGCACACCAGACTTCATTCAACTGTTCTCAGTCTTCAGAGAGTTGATTGGTCAAACTGTGCACTCTTGGTTGGTTGGAACAAAAACCTGCAGCCACACGGCCCTTTGTGGAATAGTTTGTCCATCCTTGCTACACAGTATATCAGTATTTTAGTATGGCCAACATCAGGTGCCACAGCTGCCATCTTGGTACAGGGTCCCTATGACTGTGTCCAAAACCACTCACTCACTCCCTACTCCCTACAGAGGGAAATACATGTAGGGCACTACATAGTGCACTCAACTGAAAATGTTTCGGACACTACTATGGCGGCGTTTAAATGTGTCATCCCCGTCGAAGAGTTAAAACGTAACAGTATTGTCTCAAACAATTTAAATACTTTTAAATGTTTTTTGTATTACCGTCTGTGCAATAAAATAAAACATGAATAAACTTGGTTCACGTCTGTTTTACTGTTATTAACTCTTGTCTCGCGCCTATCATCCCACAGGCAGAGTTAACGTTTACCGTTACTGAACAGCTGTGACTGCCGGTATAAAGTCTGATATCAATCCGTCCATGTTTCTGATCACAAAATCTCTCCGTAACATTTATCCTGTGGCAGACTTTCTTTAGAAAAGATTCAAATTTGAGGTGGATCAATGCTCCTTCTGCAATACTGTTGATAAAACACCAGATCATTTATTTTTTGGGTGTCCTGTATCTCAGTGTTTTTGGTCTAATATTCATTAATAATATAATTCTGGGTAAGTATCATATTCACTGTGTAAAATGCAGAAACTGTAAGCCCTCTTTCCCTGATTTTATTAATGACTTAAAGATTTTTTTTCATGTCTCAAAAAATAAGTAAGGATATTGGACAACATTTATTATTTTAACCAAAGAACTTCATTTTGTATCTCTGCTCTGTGTTGTGTGTGTGTTTGTTTGAAGTGCCTAATGTAAACCTTATTTATAGATTGTTTAATATTGTATTTTACTGTAGTTTAGTTTTTTTTTTTTTTTTTTTACAAAATCCCCAAGTGTATGTTTATTTTTATATATTTTATTTTGTATTTAATTTTAAGTTGTATTCATTATCCTCATTGAGTCTGTATATTGTGATTTCAATAAAGTTTTATTTTTTTAATCTCCAACCTTCAGTAATTTTTCCATTCGTGCAAAGCATGATGGGATATAGTGCTTTGGTTAGTGACCATCGATGCCCACTAAATTTCGCGGTGGATTGTGGGATACATTGAGTACACTATATAGGGCTTATAAGTAGCTCACTACTTATTCGGACACCCCTACATAGGGCCCTATGTAGGGAGTGGTTTCGGACACAGCCCATGTTTCTCACACTATCAGGGAAGATATTGCCAATTGATGTTCATGCAAGCAGCATTGCCACCACATAAATATGGCACTGCTTAAACTGAGACATTGATTCCAATAGACAGGGGTAGTCAATGCAATGTGTTCTAACATCTAAATCGTAAGATAAAAGGTCAGAATTGTGAGAAAAGAAACCTCTGAATTATGAAATAAAATTATGAGATAAGTCAAAATTATGAGGGAAAAAGTAAGAATTATGAGATAAATAAAAAGTTCAAATTGTGACACCATTTAGGGCTTATTTTTCAGACTGTCACATTTGCCTAGGGCTGAGCACCAAAATTCGGTTCTTTAATGGCACCGACCGAAATGCCTCCTTTCTACTGGGTATTGAAACTTGCCCTGTGTTCCGGTTCCTCGTCTCGGTTCCTCTGGCTGCTGCTGTTTCCTTGTTGCCTAGTGACCAATACTATCATTTTTTCCCCCCGCCTGTTGTTGTTGGCAATGTCAGTGCACGCGGACATTTCAGCCAATCAGAAGTGTCAAAGACTGATACTCTTGACGCTCCTTCTGAAACAAAGTACCCTGAACTCGTCTTTGAAGTTACCGTTACTTTTCTTGTCAGTCAGTCGGTTCTCGGAGTTACATGCGAAAATGCCATCGAAAGCTTGGCTGTATTTCAAAAAAAGAGATGAAGACACCGCGCGGTGTAATGTATGCGACAAGTTAATGGTCTGTAAAAATGGCAACACGTCAAATTTAATGAAGCACCTGACGGTACATGGTATCAACTTGAGGGCGAAGAGCTGCACTATCTTCGATACTTTGACACCAGCACAAGATTTAGCGACAACAACCTCGTCTTCAACATCGACAACCCCGAAATCTCAGGATGTTTACTCAGATTCATCTGAAGAGCACAGCATCGTGTCTGATTCTTCATCTGGTAAGCTGTTTCGTAAATTTCTTTTAACTGCTTTGCTTGTCACAGTCAGCAATAGCTAGCTGCTGGGATGCTGTTTATGTAGTGAGGTTAGCGGCACACTAATATATCGGCGCACGACTTTCATTGCTGCCTATGAAAGCTAATTTAAATCTAGTTTTAAAGTACATCAGCCATAGTTAAGCTGCATATGCGCGTGTGTGCCTGAATGCGCGCCCACCTCCCCTAGCTTCAAAAGAACACTGTTTAAAAACTTCACAGCCTCCCATGACCCGGTCCCTGATGTGAAGAGGAAACGTCAAGTACCAGCCACCGTGACGCCCTTCACATTAGCGGAGAGAGGGAAAATGACTAAAGAAAAGCAGGCAGAGTGCCACAGGGCAGTGACAGCATTCGTAGTGAAGGGTTTGCAGCCTTTTTCTACTGCTGAAACCCCGTGGTTTAGGTAGGTTGACACATATTGTTGAATACATAATTTATTTGTATTGATTAAATCTGTAATCATTTATATTTTTATTGGAGCCTGGTAGCCTCTTAGTAATGCATTTAGTGACCTACTAGACGGATTAGGCTTTATCCAAAATGTTCATAAACCAACCCACATTCACAGACATACTCTTGATCTGATCTTAACACTTGGTGTTGAAATTAATGACCTCGTCGTTTTTACCCATAATCCCATACTCTCAGATCACTTTTTAATGACCTTCCAGGTTTTGTTTGAGGATATTTCTACCTCAGTGATTAAAACACAAATGAAAAGGATACTATGTGACCGTGCTGTCTCAAAGTACAAAGAGTTAATTCAGTCACTAATTGTGTCTATGTCATGTGATTATGTAAAGGACACATTTAGTCCCAGTATAAGTGATGAGTTAGTCGATAGTACCATGCTCACACTACAAACTACGTTAGATATAGTTGCCCCTCTCAAATTAAAAACTACTAAGGTTAGATGAACCTCCCCATGGTACAACACTGACACTCGCTCCATTAAACAAGCAACACCTAAATTAGAGGCAATGGTGGCAATTCAATTCAGAAGATTCTCTCAATGCCTGGAAAAATAGCTTAATAAAGTATAAGCAAGCTTTGCGTACAGCCAAAACTAGATATTACTCATCCATAATAGAAGAAAACAAGAATAATCCTAGATTCCTCTTCAGTACTGTAGCCAGACTGACAAACAGCCACACCTCTGTTGAACCAGTTATTCCATCCGATGATTGATCACTGTCATTTTAACATATGTCCCAGGACCTGATTTTAACCTCGCTGCTGAGAAGATCTCAGCGAGCTACAACAGAGCTGTGGCTCAAACAGGAGAGCAGCCAGTGTTTTTATTGGGTGATTTTAACAGGGGTAATATTGCAACTCAACTCCCTAGCCTTGAACAATATGTCACAACTCCCACAAGACAACAGAACATACTGGACATGTGCTTTGGCAATATACCAGGGGCATACACATCAAAATCACGGCCACCGCTAGGCCTCTCAGATCATAATGTCATCCTGCTGCTTCCAAAATACAGGTCACGATTAAAGACAGAGGGGATATTAACAAAAGACATTAAGATCTGGAATGAGGAGCCAGCTGAAACTCTGAGGGGCTGTTTTGAGCTGACAGACTGGGGTTTGTTTTTTGATGACTGTGGGGATGATTTTAGCAGACTCTCTGATGTGCTCACCTCATACATTCTTTTTTGTGAAGATATTGTCACCCAAACCAAACATATAACCATCTACCCAAACAATAAAAAATGGGTCACTAAGAAAATGAAAGACTGTTTGATAGGAAAGAGAAATGCTTTTCTACAGGGTGACAAAGTCCGAATGAGAGAGCTGCAGAAGGAGTTCAGGAGGGAGGCCAGGCTGGCTAAAACCTGGTATAAGAACGAGGTGGAAAAGAAATTAACATCTGGGAATGTAAGAGAGGCATGGCGGGGTTTGAACACCATGATGGGCAGAGGAACCAAACCTGCGGCAATTGACTGCCCAGACTCTCTTGCAGAACAATTAAACAGCTTCTTCACCCATTTCAACAGTAACGTCCCACCGATCACCTGGACCCCCCCCCCCCCACCACCACCACCACACAACCCCTCACCATCAATCAACACCTAGTAACCTCCATCCTATGCAGAGTCAAACCCAACAAAGCCCCTGGCCCTGACAGGCTCAGGTGCAGGGTACTCAAAGACTGTTCCATCCAGCTAGGAGGAGTGTTTACCAGGTTGTTCCAGAACCTGTTGGACTCAGGTATCGTACCTCACCAATGGAAGGAATCGGCCATCATACCCATCCCCAAAAAAACAAGATCTAAAGATCTGAAGGACTAGAGACCAGTGGCTCTGACATCCATCCTCTGCAAGTGCATGGAGAGGGTGGTCTGTCGTCAGTTGTTGGGGGAACTGGAAGGCAAACTGGATCCATTCCAGTTTGCCTACAGGGCAAAAAGAGGAACTGATGATGCCAGTCTCATGCTTTTAGATACAGTCACCAAACAAATGGACTCCACACATCCACACACAAGGATTTTATTCATGGACTTCTCATCAGCTTTTAATACTGTAAACAATGACACCCTTTTTCACTGCCTTTCACAACTTCAGGTTCACCCCACACTGATTTTATGGATAAAGGACTTTTTAACAGACAGGCCACAGCATGTGCTTTTAAATGGTTTTAAGTCCAGCACAAGGGTTTTAAAAACGGGGCTTCCCCAGGGCTGCGTCTTATCTCCACTTCTCTTTTCTGCATACACAAACAGTATTACTAGCAGCAGAGAAGGGCTGAAACTTTTTAAATATGCAGATGACATGGCCTTGGTGGCACACATTACAGACACACAAGCCCTGACCCAGTACCAGCAGGAGGTCCACATCCTGGTCCACAAATTTATGGAGAGCTCACTGCAGCTCAACATAACAAAAACAAGAGCTATGCTGTGGATCTTCTCTGAAAACACCAAACCTGTTCGAACCCCTGAAAATTCATGGTCTGGGTGTGGAGCAGGTGTTGTCTTTTAAATATCTGGGGATGGAAATGGACACCACTTTGTCCTTTGGGCCACATGTGGACTCCATTAATAAAAAAGCCCAGCAGCGCCTCCACCTGCTCAGGAAGCTGAGGTCTTTTAACGTCAATAAGGACATTTTAACACTTGTTTATAAATCACTCATCGAATCCATCCTCACCTACAATATCTCCACTTGGTACAACTTCCTCACAATCAAACACAAAACAAAACTCTCCCGAATAATAAATCAGGCCAATAAAATCACCCAAACAACCCAATCCCCTCTGTCTGAACTTTACAGTCGCTCAGTGATGAGGAAAGCCACCCTCATGGGACGGCTGTGGAATGTAAATGTGAAATGAGTTCATACACTCCCATCACCTAAAGTGCTGATGGAAGGAGGCCAATGAGCAGCCTATTGCAACCAGTTAGTCAAGCACTTTAAGTAGAAGTATGTCCCGTGTCTCTAACCCTCTTTTTTAAGGAGTTTCCTCAGGGACAGCGCCACCTAGATGCCCTTGAAATATGTAATAGAGCTAGTCCAGACCTTTCCAATGATATATGCCCCGACTCCCCAAGTGCTTCCGTTCACGAGATACTCCACTTCAAAGAAGTCGAAATCTCAATAGGTTAGCGCCCCCTGGCTCTCGACAGAAAAGGGGTACAAGTGTTTTTCCAAGTGGGTCTAGTAAAGCTCTGCGAGACCTTTCCGTCGATGCCAAGCTCGACTTACTGCGACCAAGTATGGCAAAAAAAAGTAGGACAAAAGTCCCAGAGGCCTGGCATCAGGGAAAAATCCATTGGGGGTCAAAAAAAAAAGTTGAGATAAAACCTTGATTTTCACATATAATATACACCCCTCTTGGAGCATTGGAGAACAGTTGTCCCCGTATCCCTAGCTCTTTCCGTTTCCATTTTATAGCCTTTTTATTTTCAGGGGTCAAAAGGTCATCTGTATAGGAATAGATGAAAATCTGGAATTATGGAATGTAAATGTGGAATGAGTTCATACCCTCCCATCCCCTAAAGCGCTGATGGAAGGAAGGATGCCAATGAGCAGCCTATTGCAACCAGTCAGTCAAGCACTACAAGTAGAAGTATGTCCCCAGTCTGTAACCCTCTTTTTTAAGGAGTTTGCTCAGGAACAGCGCCACCTAGATGTCCTTGAAATATGTAATAGAGCTAGTTGAGACCTTTCCAATGATATATGCCCCAACTCCCCAAGTGCTTCCGTTCAAGAGATACACCACTTGAAAGAAATCGAAATCTCAATAGGTTAGCGCCCCCTGGCTCTCGACAGAAAAGGGATAGAAGTTTTTTTCCAAGTGGGTCTAGTAAAGCTCAGCGAGACCTTTCCGTCGATACCAAGCTCGACTTACTGCGACCAAGTATGGCAAAAAAAGTAGGACAAAAGGGGTAGAGGGTTTCCATTTTATAGCCTTTTTATTTTCAGGGGTCAAAAGGTCATCTGTATAGGAATAGATGAAAATCTGGAATTATGGAATGTAAATGTGGAATGAGTTCATAGGTAATAGATGTAAATGTGGAAGAGGCCCTGGCGGCGCAAAGGGTTTGTGGGTCCTGTTTGGCCAGGCAATGGAATAGAGAGTTGGATCCACCTCTGACTCAAACCTGGCATCTCACTGAGTAAGAGTGTCGATTTTCACCACTCTGACACAACAGGAAGGGTCCCAAATTTAGCCCTGAAATCAGTAAAGTAGTCGTAATGATAATAGATGTAAATATGGAAGAGGCCCTGTCCTGGCAGAGCAATTTTATTTGGGTGGATTTCACACACTTACCCTTGACCTACACTTCTGAAATTTTAGATTCAGTAACATCTAAACCTTATGTTTACACCCTGAAAATGTCATGTGTATAACTTAAAGGCTTCACGAGTAGGAACAGAATAAATTACCATAACACTTTTTCCCTCCAAAATCAAATTTGGTAGTAATAGATGTAAATATGGAAGAGGCCCTGTCCTGGCAGAGCAATTATATTTGGGTTGATTTCACACACTAATCATTGAGCTATACTCCTGAAATTTCACATTCAGCTACATCTAGAGTTTATGTTTACACCCTGAAAATTTCATGTGTATAACTTAAAGGCTTCACGAGTAGGACTGAATAAAGCGTCATAACATTTTTCCCTCCAAAATCAAATTTGGTAGTAATAGATGTAAATGTGGAATTATGGAATGTAAATGTGAAATGAGTTCATACCCTCCCATCACCTATTGCAACCGTTGCTATGGCAACCATTGATATGGCAACCATTGATATGGCAACCGTTGTTCCACATTCCACATTTACATCTATATTCCACATTCCACATTTACATCTATATTCCACATTCCACATTTACATCTATATTCCACATTCCACATTTATATCTATATTCCACATTCCACATTTACATCTATATTCCACATTCCACATTTACATCTATATTCCACATTCCAAATTCCACATTCCACATTTACATCTATATTCCACATTCCACATTTACATCTATATTCCACATTCCACATTTACATCTATATTCCACATTCCACATTTACATCTATATTCCACATTCCAAATTCCACATTTACATCTATATTCCACATTCCACATTTACATCTATATTCCACATTTACATCTATATTCCACATTCCACATTCCAGATTTACATCTAAATTCCAAAATCCACATTCCACATTTACATCTATATTCCACATTCCACATTCCACGTTTAGATCTATATTCCACATTCCACATTTACATCTATATTCCAAATTCCACATTTACATCTATATTCCACATTCCACATTTACATCTATATTCCAAATTCCACATTCCACATTTACATCTATATTCCAAATTCCACATTCCACATTTACATCTATATTCCACATTCCACATTTACATCTATATTCCACATTCATCATTCCACATTTACATCTATATTCCAAATTCCACATTCCACATTTACATCTACATTCCAAATTCCACATTCCACATTTACATCTATATTCCACATTCCACATTTACATCTATATTCAAAATTCCACATTCCACATTTACATCTATATTCCACATTCCACATTTACATCTATATTCCAAATTCCACATTCCACATTTACATCTATATTCCAAATTCCACATTCCAGATTTACATCTATATTCCAAATTCCACATTCCACATTTACATCTATATTCCACATTCCACATTCCACATTTACATCTATATTCCAAATTCCACATTCCACATTTACATCTATATTCCACATTCCACATTTACATCTATATTCCAAATTCCACATTTACATCTATATTCCAAATTCCACATTCCACATTTACATCTATATTCCATATTCCACATTTACATCTATATTCCACATTCCACATTTACATCTATATTCCACATTCCACATTTACATCTATATTCCACATTCCACATTTACATCTATATTCCACATTCATCATTCCACATTTACATCTATATTCCAAATTCCACATTCCACATTTACATCTATATTCCAAATTCCACATTCCACATTTACATCTATATTCCACATTCCACATTTACATCTATATTCCAAATTCCACATTCCACATTTACATCTATATTCCACATTTACATCTATATTCCAAATTCCACATTCCACATTTACATCTATATTCCAAATTCCACATTCCACATTTACATCTATATTCCACATTCCACATTTACATCTATATTCCACATTCCACATTTACATCTATATTCCACATTCCACATTCCACATTTACATCTATATTCCACATTCCACATTTACATCTATATTCCAAATTCCACATTCCACATTTACATCTATATTCCACATTCCACATTTACATCTATATTCCAAATTCCACATTCCACATTTACATCTATATTCCAAATTCCACATTCCACATTTACATCTATATTCCACATTCCACATTTACATCTATATTCCACATTCCAGATTTACATCTATATTCCAAATTCCACATTCCACATTTATATCTATATTCCAAATTCCACATTCCAGATTTACATCTATATTCCAAATTCCACATTCCACATTTACATCTATATTCCACATTCCACATTCCACATTTACATCTATATTCCAAATTCCACATTCCACATTTACATCTATATTCCACATTCCACATTTACATCTATATTCCAAATTCCACATTCCACATTTACATCTATATTCCAAATTCCACATTCCACATTTACATCTATATTCCATATTCCACATTTACATCTATATTCCACATTCCACATTTACATCTATATTCCACATTCCACATTTACATCTATATTCCAAATTCCACATTCCACATTTACATCTATATTCCAAATTCCACATTCCACATTTACATCTATATTCCACATTCCACATTTACATCTATATTCCAAATTCCACATTCCACATTTACATCTATATTCCAAATTTACATCTATATTCCAAATTCCACATTCCACATTTACATCTATATTCCAAATTCCACATTCCACATTTACATCTATATTCCACATTCCACATTTACATCTATATTCCACATTCCACATTTACATCTATATTCCACATTCCACATTCCACATTTACATCTATATTCCACATTCCACATTTACATCTATATTCCAAATTCCACATTCCACATTTACATCTATATTCCACATTCCACATTTACATCTATATTCCAAATTCCACATTCCACATTTACATCTATATTCCACATTCCACATTCCACATTTACATCTATATTCCACATTCCAAATTCCACATTTACATCTATATTCCACATTCCACATTCCAAATTCCACATTCCACATTTACATCTATATTCCACATTCCACATTCCACATTTACATCTATATTCCACATTCCACATTCCACATTTACATCTATATTCCACATTCCACATTTACATCTATATTCCACATTCCACATTTACATCTATATTCCAAATTCCACATTCCACATTTACATCTATATTCCACATTCCACATTTACATCTATATTCCAAATTCCACATTCCACATTTACATCTATATTCCACATTCCACATTCCACATTTACATCTATATTCCAAATTCCACATTCCACATTTACATCTATATTCCACATTCCACATTTACATCTATATTCCAAATTCCACATTCCACATTTACATCTATATTCCAAATTCCACATTCCACATTCCACATTTACATCTATATTCCACATTCCACATTTACATCTATATTCCACATTCCACATTTACATCTATATTCCAAATTCCACATTCCACATTTACATCTATATTCCACATTCCACATTTACATCTATATTCCAAATTCCACATTCCACATTTACATCTATATTCCAAATTCCACATTCCACATTTACATCTATATTCCAAATTCCACATTTACATCTTTATTCCAAATTCCACATTCCACATTTACATCTATATTCCACATTCCACATTTACATCTATATTCCACATTTACATCTATATTCCAAATTCCACATTCCACATTTACATCTATATTCCAAATTCCACATTCCACATTTACATCTATATTCCACATTCCACATTTACATCTATATTCCACATTCCACATTTACATCTATATTCCACATTCCACATTCCACATTTACATCTATATTCCACATTCCACATTTACATCTATATTCCAAATTCCACATTCCACATTTACATCTATATTCCACATTCCACATTTACATCTATATTCCAAATTCCACATTCCACATTTACATCTATATTCCACATTCCACATTTACATCTATATTCCAAATTCCACATTCCACATTTACATCTATATTCCAAATTCCACATTCCACATTTACATCTATATTCCACATTCCAAATTCCACATTTACATCTATATTCCACATTCCACATTCCAAATTCCACATTCCAAATTCCACATTCCACATTTACATCTATATTCCACATTCCACATTCCACATTTACATCTATATTCCACATTCCACATTCCACATTTACATCTATATTCCACATTCCACATTTACATCTATATTCCACATTCCACATTTACATCTATATTCCAAATTCCACATTCCACATTTACATCTATATTCCACATTCCACATTTACATCTATATTCCAAATTCCACATTCCACATTTACATCTATATTCCACATTCCACATTCCACATTTACATCTATATTCCAAATTCCACATTCCACATTTACATCTATATTCCACATTCCACATTTACATCTATATTCCAAATTCCACATTCCACATTTACATCTATATTCCAAATTCCACATTCCACATTTACATCTATATTCCACATTCCACATTTACATCTATATTCCACATTCCACATTTACATCTATATTCCAAATTCCACATTCCACATTTACATCTATATTCCACATTCCACATTTACATCTATATTCCAAATTCCACATTTACATCTTTATTCCAAATTCCACATTCCACATTTACATCTATATTCCACATTCCACATTTACATCTATATTCCACATTCCACATTTACATCTATATTCCAAATTCCACATTCCACATTTACATCTATATTTCACATTCCACATTTACATCTATATTCCACATTTACATCTATATTCCAAATTCCACATTCCACATTTACATCTATATTCCAAATTCCACATTCCACATTTACATCTATGTTCCACATTCCACATTTACATCTATATTCCAAATTCCACATTCCACATTTACATCTATATTCCACATTCCACATTTACATCTATATTCCAAATTCCACATTCCACATTTACATCTATATTCCACATTCCACATTTACATCTATATTCCACATTCCACATTTACATCTATATTCCAAATTCCACATTCCACATTTACATCTATATTCCACATTCCACATTCCACATTTACATCTATATTCCACATTTACATCTATATTCCAAATTCCACATTTACATCTATATTCCAAATTCCACATTTACATCTATATTCCAAATTCCACATTCCACATTTACATCTATATTCCACATTCCACATTTACATCTATATTCCACATTCAAAATTCCACATTCCACATTTACATCTATATTCCACATTCCACATTTACATCTATATTCCACATTCCACATTTACATCTATATTCCACATTCCACATTTACATCTATATTCCACATTCCAAATTCCAAATTCCACATTTACATCTATATTCCACATTCCAAATTCCACATTCCACATTTACATCTATATTCCACATTCCACATTCCACATTTACATCTATATTCCAAATTCCACATTCCACATTTACATCTATATTCCACATTCCACATTTACATCTATATTCCAAATTCCGCATTCCAGATTTACATCTAAATTCCAAATTCCACATTCCACATTTACATCTATATTCCACATTCCACATTTACATCTATATTCCAAATTCCACATTTACATCTATATTCCAAATTCCACATTCCACATTTACATCTATATTCCACATTCCACATTTACATCTATATTCCAAATTCCACATTCCACATTTACATCTATATTCAAAATTCCACATTCCAGATTTACATCTAAATTCCAAATTCCACATTCCACATTTACATCTATGTTCCACATTCCACATTTACATCTATACTCCACATTCCACATTTACATCTATATTCCAAATTCCACATTCCACATTTACATCTATATTCCACATTTACATCTATATTCCAAATTCCACATTTACATCTATATTCCACATTCCACATTTACATCTATATTCCACATTCCACATTCCACATTTACATCTATATTCCACATTCATCATTCCACATTTACATCTACATTCCAAATTCCACATTCCACATTTACATCTATATTCCACATTCCACATTTACATCTATATTCCAAATTCCACATTCCACATTTACATCTATATTCCAAATTCCACATTCCACATTTACATCTATATTCCAAATTCCACATTTACATCTATATTCCAAATTCCACATTTACATCTATATTCCAAATTTCACATTCCACATTTACATCTATATTCCACATTCCACATTTACATCTATATTCCAAATTCCACATTCCACATTTACATCTATATTCAAAATTCCACATTCCAGATTTACATCTAAATTCCAAATTCCACATTCCACATTTACATCTATATTCCACATTCCACATTCCACATTTACATCTATATTCCAAATTCCACATTCCACATTTACATCTATATTCCACATTCCACATTTACATCTATATTCCAAATTCCACATTCCACATTTACATCTATATTCCAAATTCCACATTTACATCTATATTCCAAATTCCACATTCCACATTTACATCTATATTCCAAATTCCACATTTACATCTATATTCCACATTTACATCTATATTCCAAATTCCACATTTACATCTATATTCCACATTCCACATTTACATCTATATTCCACATTCCACATTTACATCTATATTCCACATTCATCATTCCACATTTACATCTCTATTCCAAATTCCACATTCCACATTTACATCTATATTCCACATTCCACATTTACATCTCTATTCCAAATTCCACATTCCACATTTACATCTATATTCCACATTCCACATTCCACATTTACATCTATATTCCACATTCATCATTCCACATTTACATCTATATTCCAAATTCCACATTCCACATTTACATTTATATTCCACATTCCACATTTACATCTATATTCCAAATTCCACATTCCACATTTACATCTATATTCCACATTCCACATTTACATCTATATTCCAAATTCCACATTCCACATTTACATCTATATTCCAAATTCCACATTCCACATTTACATCTATATTCCAAATTCCACATTTACATCTATATTCCAAATTCCACATTCCACATTTACATCTATATTCCACATTCCACATTTACATCTATATTCCAAATTCCACATTCCACATTTACATCTATATTCAAAATTCCACATTCCAGATTTACATCTAAATTCCAAATTCCACATTCCACATTTACATCTATATTCCACATTCCACATTCCACATTTACATCTATATTCCAAATTCCACATTCCACATTTACATCTATATTCCACATTCCACATTTACATCTATATTCCAAATTCCACATTCCACATTTACATCTATATTCCAAATTCCACATTTACATCTATATTCCAAATTCCACATTCCACATTTACATCTATATTCCAAATTCCACATTCCACATTTACATCTATATTCCACATTTACATCTATATTCCAAATTCCACACTTACATCTATATTCCACATTCCACATTTACATCTATATTCCACATTCCACATTCCACATTTACATCTATATTCCACATTCATCATTCCACATTTACATCTCTATTCCAAATTCCACATTCCACATTTACATCTATATTCCACATTCCACATTTACATCTCTATTCCAAATTCCACATTCCACATTTACATCTATATTCCACATTCCACATTTACATCTATATTCCAAATTCCACAATCCACATTTACATCTATATTCCACATTCCACATTTACATCTATATTCCACATTCCAAATTCCACATTTACATCTATATTCCACATTCCAAATTCCACATTCCACATTCCACATTTACATCTATATTCCACATTCCACATTCCACATTTACATCTATATTCCACATTCCACATTTACATCTATATTCCATATTCAAAAATTTCATCTATATTCCTATATTACTACTATGTTATTACAATATTATTACTATGTTATTCCTATATTACTATGGCAACCATTGCTATGGCAACCGTTGCTATGGCAACCGTTGTCAGGCAACCGTTGCTATGGCAACCGTTGCTATGGCAACCGTTGCTATGGCAACCGTTGCTATGGCAACCGTTGCTATGGTTACGTCGATATGGCAACCGTTGCTATGGCAACCATTGCTATGGCAACCGTTGCTATGGTTACGGTTGCTATGGTTACGTCGATATGGCAACCATTGCTATGGCAACCGTTACTATGGCAACTGTTGCTATGGCAACCGTTGCTATGGCACGATGCTAATCAATCATGTCCAAACGTTTGGGTTGGTTTTAGAACATGTTAGCATTAGCATGCTAGCATTAGCATGCTAGCATAAGCATGCTAGCATTAGCATGCTAGCATTAGACCCTAGATCCTGACATTTTAGCCAATTATAGGCCTATATCCAATTTGCCCTTCCTGTCAAAGGTTTTAGAACGAGTAATAGTTAAACAGCTGTGCCAATTCCTGCAGGATAATAGTTTATTTGAACAGTTTCAGTCTGGCTTTCGTGCCCATCATAGCACTGAAACGGCGTTAGTTTAAGTTACTAATGACTTATTATTAACCGCTGACATGGGTCCTGGTGTTATTAGACCTTAGTGCAGCCTTTGACACCATTGACCACAGTATCTTAGTGCACAGATTAGAATGTGATATAGGTATTAGAGGAGCAGCCCTCTGCTGCTTTAAATCATATTTATCTGATCGCTACCAATTTGTTCACGTCAATCAACAATCATCGCAGTCCTCCAGAGTTAATTATGGCGTTCCTCAAGGGTCAGTCCTTGGGCCTATTTTGTTTACACTATATATGCTCCCTTTAGGTAACATCATTAGAAATCATGGCATTAATTTTCATTGTTATGCGGATGACACAGTTATATTCATCGATTAAACCTGATCAGACCAGGCAAATAGATAAACTAAATACTTGTGTCCAAGACATAAAGACTTGGATGAGTGACAATTATCTTTTATTGAACCCTGAAAAAACTGAAGTCGTTATAATTGGTCCTAAAAATGCGAGAGACTCCCTACCTGACCACATAGTTACTCTGGACAACTTAAGTGTAACACCCAGTGACACAGTTAAAAATTTAGGAGTTTTATTTGATCCAGATCTTTCATTCAAAGGGTCAGGGGTCAGAGGTCAGGGCACATTAACCAAACATGCAGAACAGCCTTCTTTCACCTGCGCAACATTAGCCAAAATTAGGAATATTCTGTCTAAAACGACTGCAAAAAAATTAATTCATGCATTTGTTACATCACGATTAGATTATTGTAACTCCTTACTTGTACCGTGTCCTAAATATTCCCTAAAAAGTTTAACTGGTTCAAAATGTAGCAGCAAGATTATTAACAGGATCAAATAGAAGAGAACACATCACCCCTGTGCTCCAAACCCTTCATTCAACCAGTTGAGTCTAGAATTAAATTTAAAATACTCCTCCTTACATATAAAACCATTAATGGTATGGGCCCCTCTTATCTTAAAGATGATCTGGTTCCGTACCAACCCAATAGAACCCTTCGTTCTCAGAATGCAAGTTTATTGAAAGTTCCTAAGGTTTCTAAAAGTACAGTAGGAGCTAGAGCCTTTAGTTATCAGGCCCCTGTCTTATGGAATCAGCTTCCCTTTAATATTAAAAACGCCGAAACAGTCTCTACATTTAAAATTAGGCTTAAAACATTCCTGTTTGAGAAAGACTATGGTCAGGTTAGTTAAAAATTATGTGACTCATATATCATGTATACATGATGTATGAGTCACAGTTCAGTCTAGGCTGCCCTAGGAGTTAGAATGCTGGGGGAAGTACAGACACTGAGTTCTTTCTTCTCTTTCTCTCCCTCACACCTGTTTCTGTCATTTTTATAACATATCTTTCATACTAAGTCTGTTCATGACTAGTCACCTGGTGCCCCCCCCCCCCCCCCCCCCCCCCCCCCGCCCTGGGGGGAGTGGTGGCTGCAGGGGAGCCATGGACGACAGGATCTGCAGTATCTCGCTGTGCCGACCTGTGACCCCGGACCACCGCCCCTGCCTGTCTGGACCAGCCCCCCTTCCTGCATTTATACATGGACGTTCATCTATAGTCTGTCCGTCCATGGGAGTGGATCTGTCCTTCAATGTGGTTCTCCTCAAGATTTCTTCTTTTTCCCACTGGGTTTGGAAGTTTTTTCTTGCCGAGAAGGAGGGTCTAAGGACAGGGGATGCCTGGGACTTTTCATGGGACTTTCCCTCTGAGACGACTTTGTTGTGATTTAGGGCTTTATAAATGAAATTGAATTGAAATTGAATTGAATAGATGTGTTTTATGCAATGAGAACATAACTATTTTGTTGTTGATGTTTTGTTAGGGAGATGATAAGAACCCTTAACCCAAGATACCAGCCACCCAGTAGGGACATGCTGTCCAACACTTTTGTTCCTGCATGGTATGGGTAAAGGCAGAGTTGAAGGGCACCACTGCAGTGGCTGTTACAGCAGATGAGTGGACCAGTGTGGCACAGGACCATTACCTGACTGTTGCTGTCCACTATGTTAAAGAAGGGGAAATGAAGGAGAAAAACTTACACACCAGGGCAGTTTATACATCACAGACAGGGCAGGTGATTGCTGAAGAAATAGGTGATATCCTTCAGGAGTTTGACAATGCTGCTAACATGGATGTTGCAATTAGGAAGATGAATGTTAGGAAGATTGCCTGCTTTGCCCACACATTGAACATTGCAGCCCAGAAGCTGTACAATGTACCTGTCATTGCCAGATGGGCAGGAAGAATTCGGGCCATGGTGGTCTGGATGAAGAGAAGCAGCTTAGCTAAGCCTGTCTTAAAAGAGAAGCAGCGTCTTCTAGGTAAGAAGTTAGAATTAATATAACTGAGATAAGAAAGAAAGTGGATGAGATGAATATTAAAATGCTACTATTAGAGTATCAGATGTGTGAAGTGGGACATTACATAGGCCTAGTGGTAAATTATCACCGGTCTCTACTTCAATTATTTTCTTTATACTGTACAGTAAATTAAAAAAAAATGTGTACTGTTTGCTGTCTTTCCATCGGCCTTCCACAACATGCAGTGATCCTGGATGTGAAGAACAGGTGGAACAGCTTGTTCTTGATGGTGGAGCGATTATTATTCATTATTAAATAATTCTTAATTTGCCATACATACATCACTTTTGCTGTCATAATAACAATGCGTATATTTGTGCAGGCTGGAGAGGGTGTCTGATGATGACTTCCGAAAAGCAGAAGAGTTCGTCAGAGTCATGAGGATTATTTACACATCCACCATCTGCATCTCCGCTGAAAAGAGTCCGAATTTGGGCCAGATTCTCCCCATCCTGGGCAAACTCCAGCAACACTTCACAGTTGCCGATGACGACTCCGCGTTCACCATGACCATCAAAGAGAAGATCTTGGGTGACCTCTCACAGCGATACCAAGTATGCAGTACATTCAGAAATGCGGTTTAAAAACGTTTATAGCCCAAATGTGATGACTGATTAAGTGCAATGACTAACTGGACATACCACTCTCTCTGTTTTTGTCTTTCAGGATGAGAGTACCAGGCAGTTCCTGGAGGAGGGCACAGCCTTGGACCCAAGATTCAAGATGAGAGTGGCAGATGAAGTGTGGCCTAGACTGGAGAGGGAGTTGATCAATAGGACCTCACAACAGGTGATTGTTATTAGTATTTTATTCCTCATCCATTCGAAGTCAATTTTTAGTTTTACATAGGCTAACTAACTCTCCTCACACCTCCCTCCCTACATACACCCTTCTCTCCTCATACACCCCCTTCTCTTCTTCTCCACATCCACTCATCCCCCTCTCTTCATACAGGATATGTCCCCTTCACAGATGGAGCAGGAGCTTGAAAGGACAGCTGGTGACGATGAAGACTCTTCTGACTCATTGGACTTAACAGTTGCCGGGGAAACAAAGGTAAATTAATTTGAAATGCATTATTACCCTGATGCCTTCTTATCGTTTTCAGAAGTATCGAAGGCGCTCTGCCCTTGGGGAACTGTTTGCTGATGAGGACATGGCACTGGAAAGCAGGCAGGAGACACCCAAGACCATAACCGAGAAGGCCCAGGAAAAGATCCAGCGGTACAGGGGACTACCTTCTACACTGACCTCTGTGAACCCAGCAACCTGGTGGTGGAATATGAGGGACACTTTACCATTGCTGTCTGAATTGGCATGCAGGTACCTCTGTGTGCAGGCATCCTCCACTCTTGCTGAGCGAACATTTTCGACTGCTGGGGATACCATCAGTCAGGAAAGGGCTTGTCTGTCCCCTGACAAGGCAGATATGCTCATTTTCTTCAAGAAGAACTGTTGAATATGGAAGATAATTTAATTTATGGAAATTTAATTTATTTATTTAATTTAATTTATGGAAAAACTGTTTATTATTGTGTTTTGTACTTGTATAGTAAATATTGGGCTGGTTATGTTCTATTTATTGATTATTTTTGAAGCAATAAATATACTCATATGAGCAACAGAATGTGTAATGACCGTTTCATTCAGGTACAAAAAGGTGGATTTAAAAATAACTTCTTGCTATTGAACATTAACTGAAATAATTACCTTTTGATTTAAAATCCAAATGACATCAATTATAAAATAAGAACCGAAAATGGCACCGTCAGGAACCGGAACCGAAAAATTATCATCAATACCCAGCCTTACATTTGCCTAATTTGAAAAAGTAATGAGTCTATTCTGAGAATGTAAAGAGTATGAAGTACAGATAGTTATACAAAAATTTTGGGAGTAAAAATAAAAAAGTTGCCAGAAAAATAAATACTCCAGTAAAGTACAGATACCTAAAAACTGTATTTAACCCCTCAAGCCTGAAATCGTGTCATTTTTCATCAATTATAAAAATATAATAAATCTGGACAATGGATATCTGTTTAAACTTTTGCCCAAAGTTAAGACCCTAATGTTAATAAAAGTACATATAAAGTGTATTTTAGTGATAAAATTCATCTTTAAACATGATTTTTAATGTGTGTGTGGTGAAATATAAGCTATTTTTAATCGCCAATATGTGCAATCCATATCTTTTTCTATTGAGCGGTTACGCAGCCATGTTTGTAGGCGTTTGAAAGAAGAGGTCCTCCTGCATTACCCTCTAGATGTGAAAAGCATGCGTAAAGGGGAGAAAGGTCACCTCTTTGCACATACAGAATGCATACACAGCACAGCCACGCGGCAGAGACACACAGGTGGAGCAGAGCAGAGAGTGCTGGAGTTCGGTCTGCTGGTTTTAGTCATATTTAGTTTGTTCTTTGTTTTAAGTCCTTTTAGAGAGTTTTAGTGAGTAACAGTGAGTGACAGTGTATTTTAGTGAATGTTACTGACTGTGGTAAGCTTTGTGAAGTGCTATTAGTGTTAGGGATTAGCCGTGCTAGCATGTAGTAGAGACACGACAGAAGGTCAAGCTGTGGATATGGACTCAAAAAAGAATTGAACATCTACACCATATGTGTCAGACTCACGACCCGCGGGCCACATCCAGCCCGCCTTGTAATCATATCTGGCCCGCAAAGTCATTTTACATTATCGTTATTCATGGCCCATCGATATGAAGCGCTGATAACACAATACTGCACAGAACTACAGATCCCATAATGCAACGCTTCAGCTGCCTTGCCGCGTACTTCTCGCGTCAATTAAGTCTAGCTATTACAAGATATCACGAAGATAGCCGTTAGCCGAAGATTCCCCTCACGATGCCGAAGAGAAAAGTTGATTCTGAAAACAGAGCCTTTAATAACTGATGGGAAGCTGAGTATATGTTTAGTGACATTACCGGTAAACCCATGTGTCTCATTTGTGGAGCTAATGTGGCTGTAATTAAAGAATTCAATATAAGACGGCACTTTGAGACAAAACACAAGGATAACCTGAAAGACATGGATTCAGAGCAGAAGAAACAGAAAACGGAAGAGTTAAAGAAGAATGTGGCATTCCAGTACACGTTTTTTACCCGTGCAAAATCACAAAGTGAAGCTGTTGTGAAAGCAAGTTTTATCGTGGCAGAGGAGATAGCCAAATCAGCGCGCCCATTTACGGAGGGAGAATCTTTGAAGAGCTGCATGATCAAGGTGTTCGACGTGTTATGTCCAGACAAAAAGCAGATGCTGGCAAATATAAGTCTGAGTAGAAATACGGTTACTGATCGAATTTGTGAGATGGCCACTGATCTAAGAGCACAGTTGAGTGAAAGAAGCAAAGACTTTATTGCCTACTCTCTTGCTGTGGATGAAAGTACTGATATGACTGATACTGCACAACTGGCTATCTTCATCCGTGGAGTGGACTCCAATTTGCGCGTAACGGAGGAAGTAATGGACATTAAATCGATGCACGGGACAACGACTGGAAAATACATTTTTGAAAACGTATGTCAAAGTGTAACCGACATGAAACTGCCCTGGGACACTTATTGGACTTACAACTGATGGAGCGCCGGCTATGTGCAGTGCAAAAAGTGGACTAGTGGAAAGGATGTGAGTGAAGATGCAGGAGGAGAACTGTACTGGTGAGTTAACAGCATATCACTGCATCATACACCAGGAAGCACTATGTGGCAAAGTCCTGAAGATGGACCATGTGATGAGCACTGTAACGCAAACTGTAAACTTTATCCGAGCTAAAGGGTTAAATCACCAGCAGTTTTGGTCCTTTATGCGGGAGATAGATTCAGAGTTTGCCGACATTCCTTATCATACAGAGGTGCGTTGGCTAAGTCGGGGGAAAGTTCTCAACAGGGTTTTTGAGCTCAGCAACGAAATCTGTCAGTTTATGGACAGTAAAGGAAAAGACTAAAATGGAAGTGTGAGTTGGCGTTTCTGGCTGAAATAACAGCTCATCTTAACGCCTTAAATCTGCAGCTCCAGGGACGTGACCGCATGATTACTGACATGTATGATGCAGTGAAGGCATTTCAAGTGAAGCTGCTTTTATGGGAGACACAAATGCAACAGTGCAACTTGCCTCACTTTCCCTGTTGCCAAGTAATGTTGAACCAAGTCAGCACAAATGTGTTCCCCAAAACGGACTTTGCCGACAAACTGAGCACACTACGCGCTGAGTTCGCATGGCGTTTTAGTGACTTTGAAGCACAAAAAAAGAGTTTTGAGTTGCTTCGCAACCCATTTGCCGTTGATGTTGAAACTGCACCTGCAGAGATTCAGATGGAACTGATTGAGCTGCAGTGTAATGGGACACTGAAGGCAAAGTACGACACTGCAGGACCCGCACAGTTCATTCACTCCATCCCTACATTAATGCCTCAGCGAATCTTGTGCATGTTTGGGAGCACATATCTGTGTGAGAAGCTCTTCTCAGTGATGAAGATTAACAAAGCAGCACACAGAAGTCGTCTCACTGATGAGCACCTGCTGTCCATCCTGAGAATCTCCACAACACAGGACTTTACACCAAACTTAAACGAACTTGTTGCCAAAAAAAGATGCCAGGTATCCGGCTGCAATCAGAGCATATAATCAGATTATTTAAGTTTTGTTTTTTTTTATATATATATATATATACATTGACATAGGAGCAAAGGAATTTGAATGTTATATTTAACAAGATATTTTTATGAAGAGCAAAAAATTAAATAGAAGTAATTTAAGGTTTAAGTTTGTTTCAGAATAATATTCCTGTCTGTTTTTATTCAGATTTATGTTCCAAAAACATTTAGTTTTGGTGTGTTAAATAAATGTTTATCCTGTTCGGCCCGCGACCTAAAGTGTGTTTTGAATTTTGGCCCCTTGTACAATTGAGTTTGACATCCCTGATCTACACAGTAAGTTTTAGTATGTTATTGATATCTGTTTTTCAAACTAATAATAACAATAATACTCGTAATTTTATAATATACACATGCAAACACATATTACACACCGTTGACTATAGTAGTATTTTTTCAGCATCATTTCTCATTTTATTGTTATTTCTACACATAAGTAGATAAGTTTATACTGTTTGTTTGAGGATTTATTCACTTTCTCTGTCAAAAATAAATCACATCCTAACATTCTATCATTTCATGAGAATGAAAAATAATGTTATTCCTACTTTGGGGAATAGTTGTAATAATATTCAACACTACTGAAAAGTATTTTACATACATGTAGTACATTTATCTATTTATTTTTAGCCAAATGTACATATTTTATTATGTATTTAGTCTCAAATCATGATTGTCTTCATTTTTCCTAGGTAGGAGGATGACGTTTCAAGGTTTGACACAAATAAAACTGCTTTTTGAAAAATTACATGGACCAGTTCAGTCTGCTGCCAGACCCCCACCAAATGATAGACCACCCCCCACCTAATAATAACACATGGACATTTTTGGACTTTATTGCAATTGTTTGTGATTTAAATGTTTGTATTAGTTATTTTGTTTAGTAAATTTGCAATAATTTTTATACTCACATTTATTCTAATTGAATTTATTATATATTTTTACACATTTATTCAACTTTATAGTTGATGTCTACTAAAGTGTATTATTATTATTATTATTATGGATATATTATTATTATATTGTTTGGAGCAAGTTCTTAATAGAACTACTCCATTTTGAGACAAAATAAGCCATATTTATTTGCTTTTATTGATTTTAGTTGTGCACAAATATAGAAGTTGATGAAGAAAAATTTCTAAAAGCTCCAGTAGACAGTAATAGACTTCTGTAATGTTGTATTTTCCAGACAGATTTTACTGGAAGTTTAAAATAATGTATTTGGAACAGTTTGGCACAACAGTGTGCCAAACTGTGCCAAATGCACTGTCCGCCTGGTGTTATCTGGACTTAAACCTTTCTGGAGACTTTGTCCTTTGCTCTAATTCTATCAACTTTTGTTCCTGTGTTGGAAAGGAGTTACTGAAGGTGATCAATAGTGTCTATATTCATGGAATCATTGTTAGCAGGATGTTTTCCTTGGTCAAATAAATAATTAATACAAGTGAGACCAACATTTTCAATTTAGTCTTTTAGTTTATTCCAGTTTACTCAGTCATAGTAATAACTACACTATTTTAGACAATGGGAATAGATTCTGTGAAGTCTGTAGATGTCCATAGATACATTGAACATCCATATAAACCTTAGGATTTTGGAGCAATTCTTCAATGACTTTGGGTATGTTTTTTAGGCATTTTTCCCTGAAAATATGATCAGGGTGGAAGAGGTTAAGTACAGTAAAGGAAGTACTTCGTTACTTCTACCTCTGGCTGTAGTCCATCTTCATACCTAGACTCGGTGCTGATTTCCTGCACAACTGACAAATGTGTTACAGACACTTTGTAGAAATTGCCTCATTCTCCTGTGAGTGTTATCTCCGACTGTCCTCATCCACAAAATACAAAGAAGCAAAAGGTGTGGGGTGGGGGTGGGGGCATCTGGGTCTCCAGCAGCATGTCTGCTTTCATGCCTCATTCATTCACTTTATCACCTCATTAGAAGAATGTGAAGGTGTGGAAGAGAAATGTCACCCAGAGACAGAGGCGGGAGGAGCTGTGTTCTATCTTCCACTACCCCCAGAACACTCTTTTTCCCCTGTACTTGCTATAGCATGGCTAACATTGCTCTACGGTGTATGGGTTGGGGAGTACAAGCTGGTATAGGAGCCCCCTTCATCAGGTGACACAGTTTTACCACTGGAGATGCAGGAAAAACAAACCTGAGGAAAATGATGCACATTTCTACTGGAGTGTCTTCATCCTGTACTGATGGCAGGGGGCTCAAATATGAGGCCCGGGGCCCAAATGCAGCCTGCCAAAGGTTAATTCACTCACAGGAGAATGCTTGGGACATTTCATGTATCTCTGTAGTAGATATTAACTGGAGAGGACGAAATTTAATCTGTGCTGTATGTCCTGTATATATATGCTCATTTGACAAATAAACCTGAATCTGAATCTGAATCTGAGATTGTGTTTCTGTAAAGCCCTGTGAGATGACTGTTGTGATTTGGGGCTTTATTAATAAAATTGAATTGAATTAACCCTTAACCCCTTAATGCCAGAATGTAACCCTTTAACTCCTGAGAATTTAGCAGTTCCACAGTCAAAACAAAGTGAATAAAATAAACAAAATTAACAAAAACAGCCAGTGATTAAAAAAAAAAACAATTAAAAAAGAATAAACCAACAAAATACTAAGTAACATTAACCAAGTAAGACACAAATAGAACAAAATTGAAGAAAAATTACTAAAATAAAAGCTGAAAAATAAATTAAACAACTGTTATGGAGACAGTAACCAGCATTCTGTTTCTGTCTTATTTTTGTGAGTCTTCTTGTTTTTTCTGTCTATGTTAGTGTCCAGGCAGGGGCAGCATTTTTTGTTTACTGTAGGCCCCCCTACAGTGAACCGATGACCTGTAGTGGGCCATTTATATAGGCCTAGTATAGGTAATGTTGGTGTTCATTCCAACACCATGGTTTTAATTAGTCCTCCTCATGTTGATCTTCCTCAAGGCATGGGCATTTTTTGTGTGTTTATGTTTTAAGATAGTTTCTGTATAAAAGTAGACTATAGATCCCTTCACAGTCAACGTAATTCAAACATAAGAGGAAGTTGTGCGTGCAGACAGGACTCAAAAAAGTGCATGAAAACGCTGTTGTTTATATAGATGACATGCCTAAAGCATCACTAGAAATGTCTAGTTGTGTTGTTAGCTTTCAGAATCGTTACAAGGACAGGGTTAAACTATATAGAATTTCATCTGGATCTCACCCATTCGAAGAAAACAAAAACATCGATGGCACAAGCGATCCAACATGTGGAAAATGGTTGTTTGTCTATCCTTGCCATTCTAACCACAGTCTGGACCTTGAATAAAATTACATGACCTAAACCTATATTAAAGTACATATTAAAAATAAAAAGAAAGATATGGAGACGTCCAAGTAGATGGTTTAACCTTGCTAAGTTAAACGAGAATAAGTGATAAACCTCCAAACAGAGTAGCCTGCTAGCTTTCTCCAGTTAAGAGAATAATAACTCCAGTCTCTTCTCTTATTAGATGCTTACCCAGGCTTACCACTAAACCACCTACTTGGAATCCTTGCTAACAGGGTACGACTAGTCAACACGTCGACTCCCGTAGCACAAGTCGACTTAAATTTGGAGGAGTTCACAAGTCACATGTTAGTCTTTCTGTCCGTCTCTCTCTTCCTCCCTCTCTCTCTCTCTGCGTGTAAACACAGTCAGACCTAAAGAAGACGTGACTGCTGCAGGTAAGACAGTTGTAGTGGGCTTTCAAACAAAAGAGAGTGACAGACACATCACATGTGTGTCTGTCACTCTCTTTTACTTCACCTTACTTCCCCTGAAATGAAAAAAACCCAGCACAGCCATCTGAACAGGCATTCGCTAGCTAATCTGTGTGATATAAGCAGCATCTGCTAGCTAACGTGAGTGAGCAGCAGCGCAGACAAAACGCCCCTTTTTTCCAAACATGAATGTGGACAGTGTGGTGTGCGGCTTGTCGGCCGCTGACTTAAACTTTTTGCACTTAATATACTGACAGTCAATGAAAATGTCCAGGCCAATAATTCATTATAAAATGCATTAAGGAGTTTGGGAAATGTTGGATTTGAATAGTTTCTATAGAATAGCGTGTATAGAACTCATTTCTGAGTCTTACACTTCCCAAACATTTTTCACTAGTCTTTGGAAATCAGGTCAAAGTGTTGTTGGGGACAAAAACAAACATTTGTGCACAGTTTAAAGGCAATAAAAAGGAAGAATTTTTTATTCCGTATGTTCAAGATGCCACAGTTAACTCCAGATGAAAGATGGCGTGGCCTTGGCATGGTGCAAGCCGGCCTAAATTATTCCGGAGTTGGGCATTGATTTAACTGTTCTCATCACACCATCCAACGTCTTGTTCAACGACATGGAGAGACTGGGTCTGTGGCAGACCGGCCACGTCCTGGACGTGAAAGGGTGATGACTCCAGATCAGGATCGTTACATCCTGAATCAAGACTTAGGGGATCGATTTCATACAGCAAGTCATACTGCTAGGGAGACATAATCAGCAGCCCTACTGTCAGACGTCGCCTCCGAGCAGCAAACCTCAATGCACGGAGACCTTTAAGGGGCAACGTTATGACTCTTCAGCGACGTCACAATCGCCTGAGATGGACTCAACGTCAGTGGGGAGCTGGTCTCTTCACTGATGAGAGCAGATTTTGTGTCGACCACACCGATGGACGGGAAAGAGTTTGGCGCAGACGTAGTGAACGCTATACTCCGTGTTGCATCCGTCAGGTGAATCGCTGGGGTGGGCCAAGTGTTATTGTCTGGACCGGCATATCCCTACACCACAAGACCCCTCTAATGGTTGTTGAAGACACACTGACAGCTCAGCGCTACATCCGGGATATTCTGGAGCCCCATGTTGCTCCCTTCCTCCAGCAACATCAGGATGTGGGTATCTTCCTACAGGATAATGTACGTCCACATGACGCCGGTGTCACCAGAAGGTTCCTGGAAAATCAGAACGTCGAAACACTCCCATGGCCTGCGTATTCACCTGATCTCAATTCCATTGAGCACATATGGGATCACCTCGGTGTACAGATCCAGAACCGTGTTCCTCATCCCATGAACAGAGGTCAGCTGATCCAGGCTCTTCAAGACGAGTGGCAGGCCCTTCCACAAGACCGGATTCAACGTTTGATGCGTTGTATGCGTCGGAGACTGACGGCTTGTATTGCTGTTGGAGGGGATAACACCCATTACTAAGATGGAACTTTGCAATTGGAGGGTAGACATTTTGTTTGAACTGTACATTAGCAAAGCTCAAAAGAATTGTAATTTATTTTTTTTTTGTTCACCACTTGTTAAATATCAGTTTATTGATTTGTAAAGCTTCTACATGATTTCATGGCATAAGAATAAAATTATTTACATAAAAGGTTACCTGGACGTTTTCATTGACTGTCAGTGTATAAAACATGTGGACCTGTGACAGACAGACAGTCCGGTTCTAGAGCCGTAGGTCCAGACCAAATGTGGACATATGTTCACCCTACTGATGTTGTACAGTGGACATTGTTAGGTCGCAGTGAACTTTAATAGTTTCTCATTGCTGGACAGACGTGTCCGTTTTTTTTTTTTGTTTTTTTTTTTTTAGCTGCGTGTCTGTGTTGTTCCTCAGCTGATAATGTGATGACATCATCACGACATGTCAATTCCACTCTGTCTTTATTAACGGATAAATCAACTTGAAAAAAACTGAAGTTGTTAATGCCCTCGAGTACACACACAACTCGTGGCTCTTCTGGTCACATGACTGCTGTTAAACATCCAGGAGAGGAGTTAAAATATGCTCCTCAACACCCACTGAATCAACTCTAAAATATTGCTCTGACAATTAGTATGGCTCAACACACACTGAGTTTAAAGAATAACCTCCGCAAATTCAACACTTTCACTCATTTTTGCTTAACTAACAAAATTTAACAAATAAATATTTGCTGTAGTTGAACCATAAGGGATTATCCAAAACAAGAAGATGATATTGCAATAAATGTTGGAATGGTGATCAATTCCAATTCTGTCTCTAACAGGACATTACTGTGTGTGGGCCGATATGGAATTAACATGTTTATTCAACAACTGTAAACAAATGTTCTTTTGAATTTAGTTAAACTGTTTAATCAGATTAATCAGGATGATGTTAATGCATTCATTTTGACAGATTTCCTTTTTTATATACTTTTATTTAAATTCAGCCATTAAGCAGTTAATGGCTACGTTTACATGATGAAGTGATAATTATGAAGCAGCAGGTTAACTGAATTAACCATAGAAATTAACAAACTAATGTCGACAGCAGAATATGTTTGTCATTAACCAGGAGCATGTGATGAATGACAGGAATAATTTTAAAGAGTAATTAACTGTTTACATGTCAGAGGAATTATTGGAGTTGGATTAAGATCTAAATAAATTTGACTCAGAATTCAGTGAATTCTGAATACATTTCTCCATCTTTATTATACAGATACCTGCAATTGCAGAATTGCAGATACCTGCAATTTTGGAATTATCATTTTCAACTGGAATTAGGTGTTTACATGGTTCATCTGAAAGAGGAATTAACATTTATTCTGAATTGAACAGAAATGAAAACTCTCATGGAAACAGGAAATCATTTAATTAAAATAAAAGTGTCAAACAGTGAAATACAATGTGAATGAGAAAAGTGCAGTGTATTTGGACTCGACTTGTTAAACTATTCGTGTAGACATTCTGCTTCTGCATCTGTAACAACTTTCCTTCTGCTGCCAAATCACAGCTGAGTTTTAAAAAAAAATAGCGCCATGTGGATCATACAGAGTGGATAAATTGCTGCTACTTCTGGTTTACAAGAGAACATCAGTCAGTGTTGCCCTGGATACATAACCTAGATGAAAACACACACACATACACACACACACACAGAAAAAAACACATACGGACTTGCAATTTTTGTTGTTGTTGTTGTTGGTGGGGTGTTGTTGGTGTCTCATATTCTGTACTGCTGTGGAAAAAAAATCCTCTGGTAAAAGTACAAGTACTGATTCAACTCCTTTGCTGAAGTAAAAGTAAAAAAAACAAAAGAAGTACAACTTCTCAATTGTAATAAAGTAAAAAGTTAAACTGCACTTGCAGACCAATTTACTACACAGAAAGTTTTAAAGACAGCGGTTCTGCAAGATGAGGAAATATGGAAATAGGCATGGTGTCGGCTCTACCAATCACCAAACACCTACGTCATGTAGTTTCTACAGAGTTAAAAGAAAGACCCTGCCTGCCAAGGAGGAACAAAAAAAGTTTTAGGAACAATGTAGGGTGAAAAAAGGTGCCAGGAACTAAAAAGCTTATAGGAACTACAAATGGTTCCTACAGTGGGAAAGCGCCTATATATACTACTGAATACCTTCTGGCCGCAGGTTGCGGGCTCCAGCCAGCAGACCAGTGAGAAGGAGATCCACCTTTGTCCCCCCCTTATCTCTGGGTCTGTGCCAGCAGGCCTCTTCTTGACCCTCTCCCGCTCAACGGCATTGGCCAAAGTACGGAGAACCTTGTTGTGGTGCCACCTCTCGCATTTTTAGGACCAATTATTACAATTATCACTTTTTTCAGGGTTCAATAAGAGATAATTGGCACTCATCCAAGTCTTAATGTGTTGGACACCTGTACTTAGTTTAGCTATTTGCCTGGTCTGATCAGGTTTAAACAACTGCAGGACATCATCCAGTAGTTGATGAAGTGTTAATTATATTCATGACAGTGTTAATAATCAGGGGCAGAATCTCTTTAAAAATTTTTATTGGGATTGGATCTAAGAGCAGGTTGTCACGGACTGGAGTTGGACCCAAATGCAGACAGCACACGATGTAACAGTTCAAACACAGTCGCTCCGGGCCCACATGGTTCAGGATTTTTTATATTTATTAATGCTTATTTCCTGAAATCCACGGGAAAAATAAAATAACACACTCAACAAATCAGGGCACAATTACAGTTGAGTTCATTAAATTAATCTTGCATTTGTTCTCATTGTTTAACACCACACAGAGGGAGTCAACATTGTTTGAGATCAATGCATTTTTTTTGTCTTGCAGCCAAATATTTTAATATTTAGTGCATGTGACCATCACCGGTCCTCCCTGAAAGCTGAGAAGACATCCTTTATTAGAACTCTCTATTATAAGCCAGGGAGGACAGTGCTACACCTCAGTGATGTGTGTGAAATAAATTAACAGGCGGTGCTATTGCAGTTAAAGATTGTAAGGTGGTGTGTTCTTCCCAACTACTAACTGTCCATCAATAAAAATAGATAAATCCAAATAAGAGAAGAAAACCAAAACAGCACCAAAGAAAAAGAGATTCAATAAATAAATATTTAAACAAAACGGTAGTGAGCACCATAATTGAATGACTTGATAGTGTAAAATAGAATTCAATTCAATTCAATTTTATTTATAAAGCCCTAAATCACAACAAAGTCGTCTCAGAGGGCTTTACAAAAACACAATCAGCTACAGAAATACATGAAAAGTCCCAGGCATCCCCTGTCCTTAGACGCTCCTTCTCGGCAAGAAAAAACTTCAAAACCCAGTGGGAAAAAGAAGAAATCTTGAGGAGAATGCAATGGAATAGAATAGGCCAGAAGGGGACACTTGTGCAAGAAGTGAATGAGTTTAGGGTAGAGATTCTGGAGAGATTCTCAGCAAACCTGGAGAACAAGAGGGAGCAGCTACAACCCCCCCCCCAGCACACCAAGGCCGACCCGGGGCAAGAGGACCCACCCGCCACCCCAACCCCAACCCCAACCCTGCCCACCCCAGCCCCCACCAAACCTCCCAACCCCCCCACCCGACCTGCCCAACCCCACACCCTCCCCCGAGGAGGCCAACGGCCCCACACAGCCAGGAAGCCAGACACAGGGGTCGAGTGGCCCACCGAAGGGGCGGTCCCCAGCCCATCACAAGGCAGGCCGCCACTGGGAGCCAGTCAGAGGACAACGGGGCCGGGAACCGATACGAGCCCAGAGGGTAAAAATGGACAGTGCGGTGGGGCCCGGTGACCCCAACAGGGAGGCACCCCGCACACCTCCCGCCCTGGCCCCAGGCAAGCGCAGTACACCCAGGGCCCCCCCGCAATGCGCCCCAACAACCCACCAGGACAGAGCCACCACCCGCCATCAGCCCGCAAAACAGCCACAGCGGCCAACGACCAATCCTGCCCCCCAAGAGCCATCGCACCAGCTTGGACCCAACAGGTGATGGGGAAGAGACAAGGCCGTAGAGCCCTGCCATCTGCCCCACCACAGAGCCCATCCCTCCCTCTCCCACCTGCTCTTGAGTCCCGAACTGTTGTGTCCCTATATTTGCCTAAGGGTAACTATATACAGTGAGGTGTGAAGTGTGTGAAGTGCACAGTAAGAGGCAGTCTGATGTGGGTCCGGCCCATTAGGACAGAGCAGCGGGGGAGACAGGTAGTGATACCACTGGTACTGATGCAGAGGGCCCCCAGCGCCCTGAGGCCAGAGGCCAAGGTGGGCCCACCCAAACCCGACTGGCCCAGCCACCACCAAAACTCCCCGGAGTTGCAGCGCTAGACCAGCGCCCCAGCAGACGCCGTAGTCCCACCATGGGCCAGCCGCATGCAGAACCCTGCCCCGGAGGGAGGGCCAGGCCGCACCACCCGGAAGCGAGGGCCATGAGCCCCCACGCCCACCCCGGAGCCGGTACGTCCGGGACGCAGGGCGCCCACCCCGCAGCACCACCAAACCCCCACCCCCCCACCCCACCACTCCCCAGGACAGCCCATAGGCCCGGACAGAAGCCCCCAGCCAGCAGAAGCTAATCTCCAGTGGCAGGACACAGGCAAGTGCCAAGGCCTGTGCCTGGATTACCCAGAGCCACCCCCCCAGAGAGACCACCCAGCCCCCATGGCAGCCCCCCAGGGGAGGGAGAGGGACAAGGACGAGCGGCCAGGCAGGAGAAGGAGGGAAGCAGAGCAGGGACAGCGAGGCTAAAGCTTCCTGGGCCTCCACCTCTGCAGCCACCTGGGCTAATGCTACCTGGGCCTCCACCTCTGCAGCTACCTGGGTCTCCACCTCTGCAGCTACCTGGGCTAAAGCAACCTGGGTCTCCACCTCTGCAGCTACCTGGGCTAAAGCAACCTGGGCCTCCACCTCTGCAGCTACCTGTGCTAAAGCTACCTGGGCCTCCACCTCTGCAGCTACCTGTGCTAAAGCTACCTGGGCCTCCACCTCTGCAGCCACCTGGTCCTACAGCAGCAAACAAAAGTTCTACATCAAGAATCAAACTTAAACTAAAGTCCTTAAATCCAGCAATCAAAAAGCAAAAATGGATGAATTTCTTTCAAACTCTTAATGCAAATATAATTTGGGATCCACGATCAAAGCCAAAAGGAATACTAATGGGTCATATTAACATGCAAAGCATTGTTAATAAAATACAGCAAACAAATCATCTGTTGGGTGAGTCAAATATTGATATACTTGGCGTACCTGAAAGTTGGTTGACTTCCACATCACCAACAGCAGCTGTAAATATACCAACATATGTTTATAGAAGAAACTGAGAGTGAGGAAGGGGTGGCGGTGTTAGAAACTACATTAAGTGTGAAGTTATCAGTTGGCCAAAGGAAATTCATCTGTATGTACCGGCCTCCCTCTGCCAAGGATGTATTTTATGAACAACTTGAAGCAATTTTTAAGTACTGTAATTTTTAAAGGGAAGTCATTTTTATGGGGGGGATCTTAATATTAATTGGAACAGTAAACCAGACAGGAGAAAATTAAAACAACTTACTGATAAGTCTAACTTAACAAAGATCATAAATGAACCAACACGGATAACAAATATTTCTAAAACAACAATTGATTTAATTTTCACAAACAAAAACCTTTAATCTCCTATCGGGTCTTTCTGACCATAATTTTATATTCTACTCTAGAAAAATTAAAAGGCAGCATCCATCAAGAACTGAAAGTAGTTCTAATTGCTTCATCCCTAAACATTTGCAAAAAGATTTAAAGACTGAATTAGAACAATTTAATTGTTGTAATGAAAGATAAGGGTAGTGAGGCTTGTTCTGATATCTTTATCAAAGGTGTCAACGAAATTGTAATGAAGTTTACAAAAGGCCCCTTTCCAAAACTTAAAGGTAGTCTTCCTTGGCTTAACAATGACTGCAGGAAACTGATGAAGGAAAGGGAGAGAGCATTAACTGTAAGTGTCTGCCCATTACAAGCTAACCATCCCCTTCCATTTACATTGTATGAAAAACTATACAAATATTGCCAGATCACAATGGTAGGAGGGGCTAAATTCAAAGTTAACAATGCAAAACAAAGATATTAAAGGGATACTTCAAACACAGTCACATTTTCCTCTATGGTTACCTCATGAAAATATGTATTTTTATTGTCAGTCAATATCTTGATAGTCGTATTTGGTTATAGTGGTTAACTGTGGGACAAAATAGATTGTGTGCGTATACACATTTTAATGTGGATAAAACAAATTTTATGTTCTCTGTATTATAGCCCTGAATTCAAATCAGGTAGTGCTCAGGTATAAAAAAAAAAAACCCAACAAATACTCAAAGCATTCCATAAAGGAGGCACAACCATGGGTGCTGCGTTCTCAATCGTCTGTGTAGATCGTAACACAGTGGTTTGCTGCTGCACCCATCGCTGAGCTTTGTATTGTTGCACCGAACAGATACCAGGACATCTTAGGTGGTCACAAAACTGACCATGTAAAATGATCAGTGTTGGCTTCTGAGTGCTCTCTGGCAATTGAACAGGATTCTGCTATAAGGGAGAGTGTGAAAACACTTGAACAAGCTGCTGCCCCTCACCAAGATGTGAGCTTGGGCAAGGATGCACTGTGAGAATACCGGTCAAATGGGGACACCAACATAAAATTTGGTATTTTATTTGTGAGACAAGAACATTCTATTTTTCCACCATGTAGCCTTGGAGGTGTGGTGTTTTTTTTTAAACATACTGTTTTCTAGGAATATGTGAATTTTTTTTATTTTACTGTCAAGCACATGTTCACCAGTTTACTTGAAATGTTGAGGTTTCAAAAGTGTGTATTTAAAAGATCGTGTATTTCATTTGAGAACCAGTATCCTTCCCTGAACCAGTGCCCAATTAGGGCACTGGCCACAGGCAAACTGGCAATGGGGCTAACTGGCAACAAGGGCCGGACAAAAAAGGGGAAAACCAGAGAAACAGATACCAAATACAGAGAGAAAGGGAAAAAACCTTGACAAAGACAATACAGGACAAACACAGACCAAAAATAAAAAACGGGAACAAAACAAAACGGGTCCCTTCAACACTGGCGGAGACCTGATGGTTGGCGGGACCAATCTGTCATGATGGGTGAGGTGAAGAGAGGACTACAATGCACAATGCTGAAGGGAAAAATAATTTAAGAACAGAAAGAACAAAATCAGGACACAGATGGTGACGGAGACAAAACCAAAACAAGACCAAACAAAACCTGGGTATAGCTCAGCCAGAGTCCATAGTGTGAAAATTGTCCCGGTTGTTGTGGTCCCACACTGGCAACTGCAAGACTCACTGCTTATATAGTTGCAGATCAGCAACGGCTTGCAGCTGCGCAGTGTGGGCCAGGTGATCTGGAGAGCAGTGGGGCAAAGGTCACTGACACTTTCCCAAGTGGGATGTTTGCCATTTCTGCAAAAGGCGCAGAGTCGTTCACATTAAATTAATCCATACCACCAACTCACATGAACTATCACAAAGCTAGAACAGTCATGGTGGAGGAGCGGTAGTAATATCTCACTCCAGTTTAGGTCTTAGCCCTAAAATGAATCATACCTACCACTCCTTTGAAAGTCTAGTTTTATCCATTACTTTCCCCAACTGGAGAAACCAAAAACCAGTCATTTTTGTTATAGTTCATTGCCCTATTCACAGTTTTTATTAGAAGTCTCTTGACTTTTTATCCAATGTAGTGTTTAACTGAGATACAATTATAATAGGTGATTTTCACATACATGTTGACAATAACAGTGACTCTGGATTAGGCTTTATCCAAAATGTTAATGAACCAACCCACATTCACAGACAGACCCTCGATCTGATCTTAACATTTGGTGTTGGAATTAGTGACCTCGTCGTTTTTCCCCATAATCCCATTCTCTCAGATCACTTTTTAATTACCTTTCAGTTTTTGTTCGAGGATATTTCCACCTCAGTGATTAAAACACAAATGAAAAGGATACTATGTGACCGTCCTGTCTCAAAGTACAAAAATGTAATTCAGCAACTATGTTATGTGATTATCCAAAGGACACATTTAGTCCCAGTATAAGTGATAAGTTACTTGATAGTGCCATGCGCACACTACAAGCTATTTTAGATGCAGTTGCCCCCCTTCAGTTAAAAACTACTAAGATTAGATTAACCTCCCCATGCTGACACTCACTTTAACAAGCAACACGTAAAACAGAGAGGCAATGGCAGCGATCCAATTCAGAACATTCTTTCAATGCCTGGAAAAATAGGTCACTAAAATATAAGCAAGTTTTCCATATAGCCAAAATGAGATATTACTCATCCATAATAGACGAAAACAAGAACAAACTTAGATTCCTGTTCAGTACTGTAGCCAGACTGACAAACAGCGACACCTCCGTGGAACCAGTTATTCCATCCACGCTTCATTCTGATGATTTCCTGCAGTTCTTTAACAATAAAATATCAACTATTAGAGATAAAACAGATAAACTACTCCCAAATACTAGATCACAAAAAGCAGCGATCCCAAACCTAGGCCTTTTTATAAACCCCTCTGTAACACTAAATAATTTCACACCTGTAGACCAAACTGATAATCATCTTAAAGATGATCTGGTTCTGTACCAGCCCAATAGAACCCTTTGTTCTCAGAATGCAGGTTTATTGAACGTTCCCAGGGTTTCTAAAAGTACAGTAGGAGCTAGAGCCTTTAGTTATCAGGCTCCAGCTTCCATTTAATATTGAAGAGGCTGACATAGTCTCTACATTAGGTTGAAAACATTCCTGTTTGAGAAAGCCTATGGTCAGGTTAGTTAAAAACAGACTGAAGTCACAGTTCAGTATAAGCTGCCCTAGGAGCTGGAACACTGGGCGAAGTACAAGCACTGAGTTCTTTTTTTCCTCTCTCTCTCTCTCTCTTCCTCTCGCATCTGTTTTTGTCATTTTATAACCTATCTTACATACCAAGTCTGTTCATGGGGGGAGTGGTGGACAGTGGTGGACTCTTGACAGTGTCTGCGTGGGAGCAATGAACAACAGGATCTGCGGTGACTTGCCTGTGCTGACCTGTGACCCCAGACCTCCTCTCTTGCCTGTCTGGTGTCTGGACCAGCCCCCCCCCGTTTCATTTAGAAATGGACATTCATTTTTAGTATGTCTGTCCATGGGGGCGGATCTCTCCTTCACTGTGGTTCTTAAGATTTCTTCTTTTTCACAGTTCAGTCTAAGCTGCCCTAGGAGCTAGAATGTTGGGGAAGTACAGTACAGTACAATACTTTTTCTCTCTCTCTCTCTCTCTCTCTCTCTCTCTCCCCCCCCCTCTCACATCTGTTTTTGTAATTTGATCACCTATCTTACATACCAAATCTGTTCATGGCTAGTCACCTTTTTAGTTTTTTAATAATTGTTGAAAATATGTGGTGGTCATTGCAATCTTTCAGTTTATTGTTTTAGCCTGCTTTGGGGCAGTCATTTTACTGCTAAATACCTCAGCCAAACCATCATGCTAATCTATATATCTTGAATATCAGAAAACATTTACAGATCAGAATACCTGATCAGACTATCATATTACAATATCAAAGCAGAATGTCCACTTACCGTCACAGAAAGCTCATTTGGTAATATTGTATCAATATGAAGACCTAAATATTTGAATACTCTATGTGTACTGCGTGCATTTGCAGGCACTGTGAAATAATGCCCACAGAACAGGAAAATATGTGCTGCAGGGAGATTCCCCAGGTATGTATCGCATCTGACACTGAACCCTGACTTAGGCCCCCAGTAGGACTGACAGAACCTTAGAAAGCTACTGGTGTATGAGTGTGTGTGTGAATGGGTGAATGTGAAGCTAATGTAAAGTGTTTTGAGCACCATGAAGTTGGAAAAGCGCTATATAAGTGCAGAGCATTAATGTTTGGCTCAAAAGAATGTTGACAAAGAAATGTGTTGACAATATGCATGACATAAGCCTTTTGGTGCTGTAAGGTAGCCTTTTTTTCTTGTTAGAGGGTGTTTACACATTCATGCCCACTGTTCAGGTGATGAGAAGACTGACAGACACCAGCACCCCAGTTGTCTGTATGACCGAACGCCCGGGACTGGAACCAGTTTGCATGAATATATATATGCACTCCAACATGCCCTGAACAGCTATAGGAGAAACCATGGACAATTACGAGTTAGAGGATACCAAAGGTAATAATATAAACCATCAAAGTTTTTTTTTTAAAAAAAGGAAAAATGACCCTGTTAACAACCCTGCTGTAATCATATTGTATTTACTGCACTGTTTAAATGATGATGAAAGCTTTCCCCTCTATTCTAAATGTGCACGTAATAAATCAACACTACACACATTTAGTGCTTTTACATTGTTATTGCTACGAACAGAAAAATATGTGTTGATTATTGTGTAGTGTTTAATGAAATTTTAAAAGACAGTTACAACACTTATTTATTCTTTAAAAACATATTACACAGCCGAGAGTTTCCCGACATAGAGGGTCAGTATGTTGGTTTTAGGGATGTCCTGATTACCAAGCAGAAGAAATATGGTCTGCACCAGGGGCAAATAGAATAGAATAGAAAAAAAGAAAGAAGAGAAGAAAAAGAATAAAAGAAAGGGGCGATCCTAACATCTGACCTTTAGGGGTGCTCAGCCCCCAGTGCTGACAGTTGCAGTGGAATGAAAGACTTGAATTGATTTCTAAACTTTTTTTTCTGATCAACCAATAAACTATTATCTACTCATTCACAATTAGTGAAATGAAGATTTGGCTTACAAACTTACAAGTTCCATGTCAATATGTAGGCTTATTGCATGGGTGTTGATGTTCTGGTCAAGTGTGGTGGTGGTGATAAGGTGGCAAGAAAAAACAAATGCCCTATAGGGCCACTAGGCTCTTTGTCCTTAGCTGTTACTGTGTTATCTCACTGCAAGTCAACTTCTGGCCTACTCACACAAATATACTCAAATGCAACAATTCCTCTAAAGGAGACAGGGGAAAATTTACCATTTAATTTCCACATTATTTAATGCTAACAGACACCTTTTTATCTAAGAGACCTTCCTTTAATGATAAGAATCACATACATCTTACATTCAGAAAGAAATGTAATAAAGCCAGGGTTGACATGAAGCTTATGTCATTCAATCAACAGAAAAATACTGGTCCAATTCCAACAAAAATCTCCCTTCTGGTCAGAGGCGGAGACAGACATTGTCAAGATCTGGGACCCAGCCCAGAGGGGGTTCTGGAGGGCCTACCCCAGAAAAAAATGTACTTCTTAGATGCAATTTCTTGAATTTGAGTGCATTTTAAGGTGACCTGTTTCACAAATCCTAACCCCATTACATAGATATACACAGTATATCATTATGTTAGCATGTCCAACCTCAGGTGCCACAGCCACCATCTTGCTAAAGGGTCCCTATGTTTCTCAGACTATCAGGGAAGATATTTCCAATTGATGATCAGGCAAGCAGCGTTACTGCCATATAAAGATGATACTGATTCAACTGAGACATTCATTCCAATAGGCAGAGGTAGTCAATGCAATGTGTTCTATATCTTTAAACCCCATCACATGAAAATGAAAAAAAATTAAATTAAGATACTGAGAGGTTTCCTTCCCACAAGGAAATTTTGTTTAATGGGAGGAAAATGTATTGCAAATGAGTACATATTTAATGTACATATTTAACACTGAGTGGATATTAACACAACATTATAAATAAATAGCAGCACGTAAAAATGTAAACTAGAGATCAGGGTTATAATAGTTTAGGATCTTTCATTCTAGTTTCATTTTAGTTAGTTTTGACTTGTTTCCCTCTAATTCAGTTAGTTTGAATGTGTTTTGAGCGGGTTTGCTAGTTTTTATACGTTATCTTTTTGTGTGGTTCCAGGGGTCCACGCGCGTGGCTACTGTGCCCCAGAATGGGGCCTTGAGGCTTGGTCTAAAGCCTGGCCTTTTGACCCCTGGTTCAATGTGGTTCCAGGGGTCCACGTGCCCAGCTGCTGTTCCCCAGGATGGGGCCTTGAGGCTGGGTCTAAAGCCTGGCCTTTTTGACCCCTGGTTCTATGTGGTTCCAGGGGTCCACGTGCGTGGCTATTGAGCCCCAGAATGGGGCCTTAAGGCTGGGTCTGAAGGCTGGCCTTTTGACCCCTGGTTCTATTTGGTTCCAGGGGTCCAGATGCCCTGCCTTTTTACCCCCAGAACCGGGCCTTCTGGGCAGGTTACATCCTGGCCTTTAGACCCCTGGTTCCTGGAGGTCCTGCCGTATGTCACTGAAAATGAGGCGTGTACTCATTGAATTTTGGTGTATTACCAACCCAATCCTGAAGGGGGAAACCATGGGAATCGGTTTGTGGGTGGGGCACAACTGGTGTTGGCAGAGGAAGAAGGATGAGCTTGATTGAAGATGGCGAAAAAGCGGAGATGTATCGAACTGAGGCAGCTGGCGGTGGAAGAAAGCAGGTTTAGGAGTATTTCAGGAGATACTGCGGCAGGTGAGGGGGAAAGAGAAGGGAGAGTAGGTCGGAGATACCCAGCAAAGAAGAAGGGCAGAGTGAGCGGGTGTGGTGCGCACCATGTGCCGAGGGCACCGGCATGGCCCAGGTGTATCCGGTTCAGAAGGTCCCAGTTAACCAGACCCGAATACTTCAGATGACTCACTGTCGCCTGGTTCATCTGACACCAGCACAGTCTCATCATGGGATTGCTCCGATAATGGATGTGACAGAGGTAAGAATTAACCCCCATTCAGTCCATGTTAGATGAATACCATTTTCCTCCAGTTGTATTATGGGCACCTGTTGGTAATTATGTGTTACAGGTGGTCAGTCCAACAGGGCCGCCATCCCTTCCCTTGGTGGAGGGCAAAGAAAGAAAGGTATAATTTACAGGTGTATCAGCTCGGGGCTGGGACCAGGACCAGGACCAGGACCAGGTCTGGTGTCAAGCCGGCTGGGAACCCCTGGGGTTGGCGTTTACTGCAACACCGGGCCCTCAGAACGCTGCTGCGGACTTAGACTCCAATGAGCCGGCCGATTACCTACACCTGTTTGTGACAGATGAGCTGCTGCAGCATATTCGCGATCAGACAAACTTGTATGCTCGTCAGTAGTTTGAAGCCAACCCTGAGGCGCTACCACACAGCAGAGGTAACGCCTGGAAGCCAGTGTCAGTTCCAGAACTGAAAACGTTCTTTGCACTGAGTTTCCTCACTGGCTACATCAAAAAGCCAAGCCTTGACTTATACTGGAGTGTAGAGGAAATAGATGCAACACCATATTTCAGCCGGACAATGTCCAGGAACAGATTTAAATTATATGGAGGTTCCTCCATTTCAATAACAATGCCACACAAAATACTGGTGATAAAACGTACAAAGTCCGCCCAGTGTTAGATTATCTTGTTGGGAAATGCAAAGAACTGTACCAGCCAGGAAAAAACATTCGTATTGATGAGGGCATGATGCAGTGGCGGGGGCGCCTATCGTTCCGAGTGTATAACCCACAAAAGCCGGTGAAGTATGGTATAAAATCGTACATTCTGTGTGACTCTGCGACAGGGTACTGCTTCAACTTGCGTCCTTATGTGGGTGAAGGTAGTACTCTGCCAGAGATAGTGTTCTCTCTGCTTGATGGTCTCCAGGGTCATGGTTATACTGTCTACATGGACCATTTCTATAATTCTGTGTCCCTAGTGTGAACGCTTACTGAGAGCACAGACAAACGTCTGTGGAACCCTCAGGAAAAACAGGGGAGAGCCAGTGATCATCAGGGAGATCAAAAAGTCTGACCTGGGGCCAGGGGAACGAATTGTGCGGCACAATGGGCGCATGATGGTGGTAGCTTGGCAGGACAAAGGAATGGTGAAGATGGTGACAAGACAGAATGGAAGGGGTTGATGTGTGGCAGAGGGGGCAGAGACATAAAGTGACCCAGTTTAAACCAGCTTGTGTGATCGCCTACAACTCCAACATGAATGGTGTGGATAAACTGGACCAGAATGTGGCCTACTACCCCTTCATAAGGAGGTCCCTAAACTGGTCAAAGAAGTTTGTGGCTTACATGTTCCAAATTGCCATGTTTAACGCATATGTTCTTTATAGGGCCAGAAATCCACAACAATGTAAGTCACTTTTGGAGTTCACACACAGGGTCGTGAGGATGTGGTCAGGGAAGCAGCATGGGGTGCTGGAGGCGGAGACAGACCAGCCAGACGAAGCACACAATCCCAGAGCACCGTACAACATGGACCCTGAAAGTAGGCTGGATGGCAACATGGCGAGGCACAGGCTGGAAAAGCTGATGCCCACCACCAAGAAAACCAGGCCAACACGGAGGTGTGGGGTCTGCGCACGCAGCGGCCACCGCAGTGAGACCAGGATGTGGTGTGTTTCCTATCGTGTGGCGTTACATGCAGGACAATGTTTTACAGCATATCACACAGAGAAATAGTACACTGATTAGGGCATGTTTATGAATAAATGACTGTTTTTCCATCAAACACCTTGTTTTTGTTGTTTCAAAGACGTCTACACTTTTTTTGATGTGTTCTGTGTTTATGTCGTCATAAAACTCAATATTCTGTGGGTCTTGAAAAATCACTCAAAATTCTCCAAAAAATGCTGGCACTGTGAGGCTGACTGTTCAGAAAATAGCTGGCAGTGAATGAGTTAACTGCTGCTGCACTCATGCTCTCATGCCAAGATGGCGGCGCGCGCAGACGCGAAGCCTCAACGGTCCCGTCTAGGTGTACTTTTTCTAGTGTTTTTGTGTGTTTTTCTACTAACCAAGAGGACTACCTGTTGGGCGAAAATCACCTTCACCCGACAAGACTTGCTGGAAATAGGTCTGAAGCACGAACGGACCATTTCAACGGATTTTATAAGCCGGGAAAACATCCCCACGGAACTAGCGCGACCCCCCGGCTCACCGTGGCTCCCTATCATCAAGAGCCGACGGCGGAGAAAGCGTCGCGGAGCCCGGGGAGGTCCGCTAAACAGACTGAAGCAAGACCCACACAGACCAGCGATACCGAGCCTGTTCCTGTCTAATGTGAGGTCGATCACAAACAAAATGGACGAACTAAGGCTCCGTGTTGAACAGAGGACGGTGAACAGCTGTGCTCTGATCATAACAGAAAGCTGGCTAACGGCTAGCATACCGGACGCTAGCATTGAGCTAACGGGCTACACGACGCACAGGCGAGACAGAGACGCCGCGACTACGGGGAAAACGCGAGGCGGTGGATTATTAATCTACGTCAACAACGACTGGTCATCAGACTCCAAGCTGGTAAGCAGCCACTGCTCCCAAGATCTCGAATATATGACGGTCAAATGCCGACCGTTTCACCTGGCCAGAGAGCACTCTGCCGTACTGATCACGTCTGTTTACATAGCTCCCGATGCTAATGCTAACTCGGCGCTAGCTTTGTTGCACGACGCCATCAGCTCACAACAAAGTAAATACCCCGACGCCGTCCACATCATAGGAGGGGATTTCAATCAGACGAATCTGAAGACAGTGCTTCCTAAATTACACCAGCACGTGAAATGTGCCACAAGGGGAGAAAATACACTGGACAAGGTGTATACCAACATCAAAAATGGCTACAGAGCCAGACAGCTGCCTCATCTGGATCAGTCTGATCACATGTCCCTGCTCCTAACACCGGCATATACACCCATCAGGAAGAGCGCCCCCATCATAACAAGATCTGTGAAAACATGGCCGGAGGGCGCCATGGAGAGGCTTCAGGACTGCTTTGTGGAAACGGACTGGTCGGTCTTTGAAGACACAGACCTGGAAAAACACACAACAGCAGTCCTAGGCTACATCACCCACTGCATAGACACGGTCACGGAGGACAAACGGGTCCGTGTCTACCCAAACCGGAAGCCCTGGATGACCAAAGAAGTGCAAGCTCTACTCCAAGAGAGAGACAAAGCCTTCAAAACAGGAGACCAGGCGCTCTACAGTGCAGCCAGAGCCAAGCTAAAAAGAGGGATCAGCGAGGCCAAGGCAGACTACAAGAACAAGATCGAGGACTGCCTACAAAGCAATAACACCAGGAAAGTATGGCAGGGAATACAGCACCTGACCAACTTCAGATCCACCAAACCCACGGCTGACGGTGACGCCTCCAGAGCAGAGGAGCTGAACGACTTCTTTGCTCGTTTCAACACCCAGCTCCCGACAGCCACCTCAACACCCCCTCGACAACCCCCCACTCTGACCACCCCACCAATGCTCCACAGCAGCCACACTCTCACAGTGGAGGAGCACGAGGTGAGAGGCATGCTGAGGAGAGTGAACCCGAGGAAAGCCACAGGCCCAGACGGTGTTCCAGGACTGGTTCTGAGAGAGTGTGCAGACCAGCTGGCTGGAGTCTTCACCAAGATCTTCAACCAATCACTCTCTCAGGCCGTCGTCCCACCATGCATGAAGACCTCCACAGTCATCCCGGTGCCAAAAAAGAACAATATTAGCTGCCTGAATGACTACCGCCCGGTAGCACTCACACCCATCTTCACCAAGTGCTTTAAGAAACTCATCAGAGCACACATCACCTCAGCCCTACCCCCCGACTTTGACCCCCACCAGTTCGCCTACAGGGCCAACAGGTCCACGGAGGACGCCATCGCCACAGCTCTGCACTCCACCCTGAGCCACATGGAGCAGAGGGGGAGCTACGCAAGGCTGCTCTTTGTGGACTACAGCTCGGCCTTCAATACCATCATCCCGGAGAGACTAGTGGCCAAACTGAGAGACCTGGGAATTCCAAGCTCCATGTGTAGCTGGATCTTGGACTTCCTGTCGGAACGTCCCCAGAGGGTGAGGATGGGCTGCCACACCTCCTCCAGCCTAAGCCTCAGCATCGGCTCCCCACAGGGCTGCGTGCTGAGTCCCCTCCTATACTCCCTCTACACATATGACTGCACCCCCGCACACTCCAGCAACTCCATCATAAAGTTTGCTGATGACACCACCGTGGTGGGGCTCATCTCAGGAGGGGACGAGTCGGCATACCACGACGAGGTGGAGAGGCTGGCAGGGTGGTGCGCGGACAATAACCTGGCCCTTAACACCTCCAAGACCAAGGAGCTGATTGTCGACTTCAGGAGGAAGAGGACAGACCTCCAGCCCCTGGTCATCAGCGGAGACGTCGTGGAGAGGGCATCTGACTTCCGCTTCCTGGGCGTCCACCTCAACGACGACCTGACCTGGAGCACCAACACCACAGCGACCATCAAAACGGCACATCAGAGACTGTACTTCCTGAGAGTCCTCAGGAATAACAACCTGGCACAGGAGCTGCTTGTGTCCTTTTACCGGTGCTCCATCGAGAGCATCCTCACCTACTGCATCTGCGTGTGGTTCTGGAGCTGCACGGCTGCAGAGAGGAAGGCTCTCCGGAGGGTCATCAACACCGCCCAGAAGATTATCGGATGCCCCCTCCCCCCCCTGACTGAACTCTACAACACCCGCTGCCTGAAGAAGGCCCACAGCATCCTACAAGACCCCTCCCACCCAGGACACTGCCACTTTACACTCATGCGCTCAGGCAGACGGTACAGAGCCATGAGCAGCAGCACCAACAGACTCAGAGACAGTTTCTACCCCAGAGCAATAACTGCCCTGAACACACCTGTACCCCAGCAAAGGTGACTACTTGTATACTATGTATACCGCACTGAATAAGTCTACCTCAACGTTTACACTCTGTACATTTGTATTCTACAAAGTTTACTCTTTATTTTTTAATATTTAAATTTGAAGTGCACCTTAAGGAAGAACCGGAAATACAATTTCGTTGTTCTGTAAACATGTTTATTGTAACAATGACAATAAAGGAAGTCTAAGTCTAAAGTCAGAAGAGCATCTCATTGGATGAACTGCATGTGAGTTCATGAGACAAAGGAAGAGAGAGAGAGTTCGCAAGTGTGGCCCATTTACAGGGAATGTTTTTCAGTCATTTTTAATCATGCAGTTTTTCTAAAAGATAATTTGAACATTGGCCCCACTAAAGTGTTAATAATAATCACCATCATTAAACCAAACAAACAAAAAACAACAGATGTTTCAAAAGGGCACTTTCATTGGTAAAGGGCAAAGGGGCAAGTGCTCGAATATCACCTAGCATCTATGTGTGCACACCTATGCTCCCAAGACATTGTTATTGTTTGTATTATAGAAACTGTTTTGTGAGGCATTTTGGTTCTGCTGTGTCTACTTTTCTCACTTGTGCTTCACTGTGATGTCTTTTGTTTGAATGATGTTCTTGTGAATCTTCAATTTGTGTATTTTGTATAAAACTAGTACAATAACAAAATACAGAACATTATCTGAAAATGAAAATGTTGATATAATAAAGAAGGGTGTATAAAATAAGATTTTATTGTGATAAATTAAAATAAACTATCATGATTAGGAGACATTATCATATTAAATACTGTATTTGTAGTAAATATAAAGTGAATATAAATATACTTATAGATGATTATACAAATTGGATTGTGTTAAGGGACTTACAAAATAATGTGTACATAAATGATTATGTATGCTAATGATAAATAGATACATAAAAAAAGTGTTACATCACAGAATGTTTCAGATTATTAGTTTGTAAAAGGGCGTGGGAGTTTATAAATTTTACTTCCCACTCCTTTTCGAATACAAAATAAATGTTGACCAAGTAAATTAAACTGAACTGAACTGAGAAAACGGGCATTGATCACAAGTAAATTGCAAAACTGAAGACAGCTCATCTTGTATGACATTCTTTCATGAGAGTAATAGTGAGGAGCGAATGTTTTAGTGAGAGCTAGGAAAATATACACCTTGCAATGATGGATATGAAAACAACTTCAGACAACAACCTCTCCACGTTAATTCCTGTTTAAGCTGTCTTTTACTTTAGTAGTTCAAGCACAAAATGTGGATTATCCAGTATGCATGCACAGGAATAACAACTAATGAATAATGTATGAAGTAAATGTATATTTATTGCCACTATTTATTGACATTGAACATCCAAAGGTTTGGCAAAATGACCAAGATGATATGAACAATAAAATATCAGTAATAACATTTATCACTTAAAAAACAGTCTTTGCAATGTCATGCCATCATATAGCATCAAAAAGCTGAACATTAAAAAAAATGAAAGCTGTAGGTCTCTGTCATTTATAGCCTACTGGTTGCTACATGAACTTTTCAAAAAGAAAAAAAAAAAGAAGAATGACAACAGCCTTCCTTCTCAGTCTTCATCCATTCTCGTCTGCCAAATCAGAGGAGAAAGCCCACCGGTCTTTAGGTCTAATTGAAATACTGAATCACATTAAAAATTTAAATTAAAATATTTTGTTGTAATAAGCCTATAAAAATGTCCATGGCTATTAGTACTCACCACAGACATATTTTAGCCCTTTATGGCTGCCTCCAAAAGCGGCTTATTTGCCAGGAATGTTTTGTCCACCTCTGTGCGCTCCTTCTGAAGGTTGACACAGACCTGTAGCTCAGCTTTCACTGTGTCCACTTCAAGGCGGTGTCTTTTATTGCGCTGTGCAATCAGCCAATCGCGTGAGCAGAACTTGTGTTTGACAGCAGCCGCAGGCAATCCTAGGTTGCATGGGCTGCGTGCGCTGCTTCGGCTGCATGCGCAGCACGCATAGCCTACGACATGCTATCTGCCTGTAAACATCGCAAAGTAGCAAGTGTAAATAACGGGTGGGGATTTATGACGATTAATGCAACGGTGGCGGACGATTGTATGAAAGGAGGACAAAATGTGAAAAAGCCGGACACTTGACAGATGGCCGGACAGATGGGTCTAAAACCGGACTATCCGGACGAATGGTTGAGTTTATGTTGTGTGTTCAGTAGTTCCTGCTCTATTGTCTCTGTGACACTAAGTGAACAAAAGGATATGGTTTTGAAATATTTGTTTCGACTAGGACAGTGGAGCTGACCAGAGACTACTGGACCTCACTGAGTAATTAGTTATCTCGGTGTCACTGCGCATTATGTTGATCAAGAGAGGGGACTTCAGTCGCGGGTTCTACACTGTAGATTTTGCAGTGTTAATTTGGAGACAATGGGACCAAATACACTCTAGACCAGGGGTTCTCAAACTTTTTTGGCCCAGGTCCCCCTTGGAGGGGTGAAATTTTTCCATGTCCCCCCTCATCCTCGCGATACTGAAAATGATAAAAAAAACACTTCAACAATGATTATTATGAAACAATGATAACCTTTTTTAATAGTGCTTTTGTGCAAACCAGCCACATTTTCAGGTATTATAATATAAATGAACACTTCAGAAACAACAATTTTAAATAATTTTAAAATAATAAACGGAACAAAAGACACACAAAACCGTGTGTGTGTGTGTGACAGACAGACAGACAGACAGACAGACAGACAGACAGACAGACAGACAGACAGACAGACAGACTTAATGAGAGGGATGATCTTGTCAAACTCAATATAACTATCAATGTACTTTCTCTTTTTAGGGTTAGGGCGTTTGTTTTTGTCATTGTCATTTTCATTGTCATTTCTTTTACCACTTCTTGAGGAACTTGGCGGACACAAAAATCGATCCATGTTCGCTGCAGGGTGGCTAAAAATAGACTGTGACTCGCTCCGTCTCAATTTAGTCAAGCTGGCGTCAAACAGCGCTGTTACTTCCGCCCGCTCGCTACAAAATAAAACTTCCGCATTTCAAAATAAAACAGCAAAAATAAATAAAAACAAAACCGTGAATAATTTCGCGTACCCCCTGGACATGCGCCACGTCCCCCTAGGGGTCCGCGGACCCCAGTTTGAGAACCGTGGCTCTAGAAGAAGTTAAATAAACTCTCTAAGTGTTGATTTAACACTGCAAAATTTACTGTGTAACTGTTATGAAAACAGAGGAGAGGTACTTCGCCAGTACGTGCGTGGAGCACTTCATGCATGCATCCCGAGAGTGGAAAATGACAGAAAGTCAGGACGGTGACAAACCAACCGTTCCATTTATTATATCACATGTTCTGACATGCGTCCTGTAACGGGTGGTAGTGTGCCAGGTAGCTTGCCATATCCAGCGAGCTATCACGGTTTCTCTACAACACAGCCCAATTGCTAATGGTAATAATTTGGTCTGTTAAAAAAAAGAGAATAAATGGAAGCTGATATTTCGTTAAGTTTATTTAGTCTGTTAAAAGAGAGGAGATGGAGGCTGGGTTCTTCAGCCTCTGCTGAATATAACAAAACAGCTGTTTATAGGGTATAGGCTGACTGCCCTATCATTTGAGGCATGTTCTATAACACTCATGCACACTTTATTTTGTGCATCACCCTGTGATAAGTTTAAAAGTTTATTCAATTAACAAATACACACAGAGAAAACCTTTGATGTCATTTCATCTCAGCTCAGAGGGGTGAGGACCAAGAGAAGGAAAAGCAACGCGGCTTCTCGTTCTGAATTCAAATGGAACTCACTTCCCAGTTCCTCCTCTGGCCGAAGAGTTTTGTTTAAACCACAAGCCCCGCCCACTGACATCACTCACTGAACAGGAAGAAAGGGCATGTGGTTAAATGGGATTGGTAGGTTGGGGGAGTGTCATATTACACAGTTTCATGAGAACACCTCATTGGTCAAATTGCCTCTAAGGCGTGACCCATTCCTAGGCGGGAAAATATTAAGCTGAGACAAAGGAATTCTTAACATTCCTTTGTTCACTTAGTGGAAAATTTCTACTTCAGGAATTCAAAATACATACATACTAGTATATTTACTTCACATCCTGTTTGTTTTGAATGTGATGCAAATTGCTATGCAGTACATTGAGGTGCATCCTTTTGTGTTAAATGGATGGAGTGTTAAGTTCAACACACTACTGTGTTAATAAACATTGCTATGCAGTTTGCATACGTTACTTACTTGAACTGAGAGCATTTGTTATTGTAGCAGTAAATAAACAGGTTGTTGCATAAGGCAAGCATTTCTCTATTCTCATGTTGAAAAAAGTATTACAATCTGTGATTAATTTGTGATTAATCGCAATTAACTATGATCATCATGCGATTAATCGTGATTAAAGATTTAAATCGACTGACAGCCCTAATATATATTCTTACTGTAATGGTTTTGGATTTCACTGCAATGAATATATATACATATACTGTGTGCCAAGGCCTTTTTAGTTCCAGGCTGCATGTTCTTTTTCATTACTGCGTAGGATAAAGCTGGGGTATCAAAGCTCCGGTGCTCTCCAATAAGCATATTTTCTCTAAACAAAGTCAACACATTTTCATCATCACTGAAACAACATTATTTGCACATGATATTTCAGACCATTTTCAGGCTTTCAGGGGCTTATTTCAAATCTCGGCTTGGCAATGACTCTATATCATTATATAAAAGAAAAAGTTAGTTTTTCAAGCATATGAATGTGTTTGTGTTTACTGACCCAAAGGGCAGTTTGTAAAAATGCTCCAATAATAGGCGACAATGGCTTTTTCATTACACACAAGGATTTTCCATTTGTCATCTGTTCCAGACCCCACAAAGAAAGACAAAAAATTAGCCATTGAACAGTTTTTTTAATAGTACTATGTGTATGTGCTTGTATTCGTATCTTTATGGGGACATTAATCTTTTTACATAGTCATGCCAAGGGGACCTCTGACACCATGGGGAACAAAATTCAGGTCTCCACAAGGGTTAAATATAAATGTAGATCCCCACTAGTCAAACATAAATCTCAGTGAAGTATGCAAATGTGTGCAAATGACGTGGCCCTACATACATTCAGAGCCAGATTAACACTTTCTGGGTTCTGGGGCTATTTACCATAATGAGGGCCTTCATATCGTGTTCTGATGCATTACGTCACACAAACCCACTGACGCATCAAAGCACAAAGTACCAATCGACTGGTAAAATGATTTAAATTAAATTGAATCAATTTCAATTCAAGGGTAGCTTTTTATCATTGCACTAGTGTTGACAAAACTGAAATAATGAGGATGGAAAACAAAACAGATCTGAATAAACCTATAGGCCTACTTGAAAATGTAGGGAAAAAAATAAAGTACGCAATTGGTGACTTTTGCAAATCATTACAGAAAATGTAATAAAATGCATTTGCTATTAAGTACAGCAAGTTAAGCCCAAACAACATTACATGAACTGATTTTTAAAAATTATTTAATTGATAGAAATGCATCCTCTTTTTGTAAACTCATCAAAAACTATAAAACAATAACAGACAGGAATATATGATGCAACATACTTGCAGTATTTTACACATTAATGGGGCATATTGAGTAGGCAGCCGCTGCCTGTTTTATTTTTTTTTCGATGTGCTATTGTTTTGGCTTGTTTTTTCGTTTGTGTTGTTTTATAATGCAGCTTTTGGGGCGCCTTCTTGGCTAGGACTCCCTGACAGAACAGTTATTGTAACTCAATGAGACCATTTTCTGGTTAAAGAAAGGTTAAATAAAATAAATAAATAAAAAACCATGACTCACCAAGTGACTTCAAAAGGCCTGTTTTCCGCTCTTCTTTCGTGCAGAATCATTAATGAGTTCCTCAAAGTCCATTTGGGCCAGCATGTTGTGCTCAATTGACAAAGTCAGATTGTTAAGTCTTTCCTCCAACATTGATGTTCACAGCTTGTGCTTGATAATGCCCAGTTTGGAAAATGACCTCTCCCTGCTGGCATTGCTGACAGGCAATGTAAGGTAAATCCACAGTGCTATGTCGACATTTGGAAAAACATATTTTAGCTTCCTTTCTCTAATGAATGACAGTAAGTTCATCGGCTGCCTGTTTTCGGTGGAAAGTTTTGTGAAATGCATGAACTGCCCGAGTTCATCAAATGAAATCATTAGTCGGGTCTTTGTGGTATTTTGCCTGCAGGTTGACGCTTTTCTCGTGTATTTTACTGAGGGACAATTTGTTCAGTTGCGTTAGAAATCCGGAGTATGTGCACGTTTCTTTATACACTGCATTCCTGCTGTAATGTACTGATCAGTTTGTCTATTATGACAAAGAATGTCCAAAATATTTTAAAGAGAGTGGAAGCTGACTTAGACAGATGGGGTCATATACCAAACTCCCTGCAGGGAGCGAGCTTACAAGAAACTTACGGTCTGCCAGGCACTTCCTTTTTCTTTTACTTGCGGCTTAGGTCTGCCATGCAAGCTTATGGTGTGCCCTGGGGTACCCCTCTTCCCACACATAAACTGCATACACTTCTGGATGTGAGAGGTAGAATGAGAGGACTTGTCTCTAAGCTTTATGCCTTCATGTTAGACCTCTGCCTGTCCATCAAGTATGGGTTAGGGATCTCTGCTCACAGGGTGATGGTGTCTGTTGGTTAACTGTCTGGGACAACCTAGATGGAACCTCAAAAAACTTGAAACATAAACCATACTTAACACCAAGGAGACGGCATCTTATGAAGCTCATACCAACACCGATTTGTGACCTTTGCCCGCTTGGACAAGTAGGTTCCTTCTCACATATGTTTTGGGAGTGTCCTAATGTAAATAATTTTTGGAAAATGGTATCCTCTATGTTATCGATTATATTAAGGGTAGCCATACCATGTTGTCCTAGGTTATTATTCCTAAATGATACATCACCCCTAATTTTGACCGTTTCTCAAAACTACACTCTGTTTGCGGGCCTGACGGCAGCTAAAAAGATGCTAGCTCTACACTGGAAGCCCCCACACATGCTCTCCCGCACGAAGTGGTTACAAACTTTTTTAAGCATTCTCTACATGTAAACATCAGTAGCAAAGATGCATGGAGCTAGCCAAAAGACAATCAATTCATGGATGTTGACAATAACTCTGGTGAAGGACCTACTGAACTGAATGTGTGGTGACGTTTAGACTATGCAGATTCATATGATATGTGTTGTACAGTGGTGATTTATCAAGTGTTCTGAATATGTACTTTCAATGAAGATCCTATGGGAGGATTGGGGGGGGGGCACCACTTGGGATGGGAACAGGGAGGTGGGAATGCAAGGAAAGATATCTTGATGTTAGCACTGACATTGTGACATGCATCTTTCCATTCTGAAAATAAAAAAAAAATTGATGACAAAAAAAAGAATGTCTCCTGAATGTCTTCCGCATTGGACACAAGGGTAGGTTTGCCAGTGTCATTGGCCAGGGTTCTGCGCTTCACCTATCGAGTCACAGTGTACTGCTGTGACAATGATAGTGATTTGGCCTGGGATTCCAAGTGTTTAAACCGGGAGCGTAAATTGGACACAAAGTCTATGAGGAACTGGAGTAATTCCACAGCAGTAACTTGGTTCAAATCCACTGTCTGCAGGGCTCTGCTTGTGATTTAAAATCTTTGCAGCACTGTATCCCATATGATGGCGGGAAATCGATTAATTTTTTTTTGCCAGACTTCACCTCCTCTCGTGCGGCTGATTTCTGATGGTCATCTTCATTTAAAGTGTTGTGGACATTTCTGAAATTTAAATGGAGAGGTTTTGTAACTTGTGCATGTGCCATCCATTGCATAGATCATAGGTGTCCTACATGTTTTAGATATTTCCCTCTTCCACATGATTCAGTTTAACCCTGAGACATTAACAGCATCAAAATGAACAAAAAGGAATCATAAACTGACAAAATAATTAGTAACATGATGAAAGTGAGACACAACTGGAACAAAATTAAAGAAAAAATAATAAAATAAAAAACAATGTAGAAAGATAAACAAAATGAGCAATAACATGAATTAAAACAGATAATTATTTACAAAATTATTAATAACGTTGAAGAATTTGCAAAGAAATTACCCCAAAAAAGATAACTACTATTGAAATTTGGTCCCAGTACTTTTAATTTTGTCTTTTACTAAATTAGTTTTACTTTTCACATCTGTTCCATGAACAAAACTAAGTAAAAACAGTAAGAATAAAGGAATATTTAAACTAAACCATTCTTTATAGTTTCTTTTTATTATTTTTTTAGTAAACTTTCTGCAAATTTTTCCTTATTATTTATAATTTTGTAAATATTTATTAGTTTTTGTTTATTTTGTCAATTTTTGGTTTCCCTTTTTTCCTTTTATTATTTTTTCTTTAATTGTGTTCAGGCTTAACTGAATCGTGTGAAAAAGGGAAATATCCAAAACATGCAGAACACCATACAGTGTAGCTGTACTTCTACTACAGTACATAATGTGAGTACTTTGACCACCTCTGGTTGTGGTCGACTTTAAAATGACTCACTCTTGTCACTGTCATGGTCCAGTATCTCCACAGTGGCTGGTCTGAACATTTTTCTCTTGGGTCTGTCATTCACACACTGGGTATTTAGATTTCTGATGTGCTATTTGCACAGAGCTTGGCTATTGCTAGGCTACTTAGGTCATCACAGAGGCTTTCAAACATGGTGAAACTTCGGCGTGTCACGAAGTGCTTTAAAAAATTAGTCTTATTTCCGCGTTTACATGTAAATGGATATGGAAGAATTTTGATCTTTTTGTGAACTTTGATTGTGCGCATTCCATCTTTTTACCGTTGACATGTTAATGTTATTTGAACTGCTGTGTGTGCCATTAAGAGTGGATGGAGGATTTAAGTAAACAGTTGCATATTTCTGTGGTACTGAAATATGGTAACGAAATTTAAATTACATTTTGGTCTGGTTACTAAGGTTAATGTTTGCTTCAGTTCCTTACCTGCTCCTGTTTTTGGGACAAAATTAAGCATATTCACTGGAAAGTAATGTGTATTCGGACTGAAAACAATGTACTCATAACTTTTCAACTTTTCGATTGTATTCTAACAAATATTAGACACAACACATTCTAAAAAATCAACTCATTTTAGAGTTTGCAAATATTTGTTTCATGCTCAACTTACACCAAATATGCATGCATTACTTTCCTGTGAATACGCATAATTTTGTCACAAAAATCACTCCATATAAACTCACTTTCAGTACCAAACCCTAGACCTGAACATCACCACTAATATTTGATTCTTATTTCATTCCATTAGTTTAGTCACACTTACAACATGACTCAGGGTTCCAAATGTGTAACTCTGCACCATCTGGGTCATAAAGTGTTTTTGTATGCAGGAGATTCAGAGACATTCTGTTTGTTCCTTGTAAAACTCTGGGACTATAATTTAAGACAGTGATCATTTCCGTCACAGCAACCCAGACCAGACTTGTACTCTATTTAGTCATCAGTCCTTCCGTTTGCCTACATGTGTACAATCTTAAATGTTGTGAATGTGAAAGTGCGAGGGCCTTGGAAGGGGGGACCTCTGCTGAGGCCCCATTCTTATTTAATTCTATCAAAGTCCTGATTTTGCCAAGTGAGGAAAAGACTCTAACCCTTTTCATGGATTCATAGATTTGCCTCAAAATGGAAAAGATTTGCCCTTGGCCCTGTCTGTTCTTTTCTGAAACTGGTCCTAAAAACAGTACAGGATGTTTAACATTCAAACCAGATGTAGATGAATTGTATGACAGTTTGGAAGATCTATTTTAAAAATAAATACTAAGAGAAAAACTTGAAAAAAAAATTAAACTAGGGTGGTCGGGAGGTGCAAATCAAGTTTATAAAATGTGAAACACTTTTACAAATGCCAAGACAAATTTACAAGTAACTCCTACCGGAAAGGGAATGTACCAACTCCGGGAGTTGAACCAGAAATGATAACAGGCACATGTTATTGATGGTCTTCATGGTGACCCAAGATGGACAGCAGTCAAGTGGTGTTTTGCCCGTTTTGTGGAGAACACATGAGCCACATGAGCGAACAGATATTCCCACTCTACTCTATCAAATGCTTTTTCAGCATCCAATGAAATAACAATTTCAGGAGATACCAGAGAAAATGATGTTAAAAAGTGTACGAGTGTTGAAAAATAATTAACGGCCCTTAATGAAACCATTTTGCTCTTCAGATATGATATTAGGAAGCACATTCTCCAGGCGAGATGCAATCACTTCAGCTAAAATTTTAACATCTGCATTAAGCAGAGAGAGTGGTCTATAGGAACCACAGCAGTTTGGATCTTTGTCCTTCTTAAGGAGGACAGCAATAGTAGCTTGTGTCAGGGTGGGCTTGAGGGATTCTGAAAACATAGCTAAGAGTAAAGGTGTCAATTTACCAGTAAATTTTTTTAATAAACTCAATAGGAAACCCATCAGGGCCGGGAGCTTTATTGGACTGCATTGCTCGAATTGCATTGGAGATTTCTTCCAGAGAGAGTGGGGCATCCATACGTTCTGCTATGTCAGGGTCCAACGACAGGATTTGAAAGATTTTGAAAAAAATCATGCCTTTTAGTTTGGTCTGCCGGGAAGCTGGATTTATACAACACAGAGTAAAAGGCTTTAAAGGTGGAATTGATTTCTAAGGGATTTGTAGAAATCACATTGTTGTTTTTAATACTGGAAATCAAGCGAGAGGTGGTCTGGCGTCGTAGTTGATGAGCAAGTAAATGACTTGCCTTATCACCATGTTCATAATAACAACCACGACTACGCAATAGGAGGCGCTCTGCATCTCTGGTTGAAAGAAGGTCAAATTCTGTCTGCAACTCAACACGTTGTTTTAACAATTTAGGAGTGGGATTTAAAGGATACTTCCCATCAACTTCAGATAACATAGTTGTGAGCTCCAAAAGTTAAGAGTTTAATTTTTTATTGGAATAAGCTGTATATGAGATGATACGGCCTCTTAAAAAGGCCTTAAGAGTCTCCCATGACAACGAAGAAGAGGTTGAATCATTCATGTTAAAAGAAATAAATTTATCTATTGCGTTGAATTCACAAGTTGAGTCTCCTGCAAATATACTATGGAAGAATTTAAATGCTTCAGGTGTGTAAAAACCTTGGATCTCTTAACTGGATTCCCCATGCCTCTAATATTCCAGCTGACAAATCTGACAGATGTGCCTGAACCAGAGGGATTGGAAATTATATTAGTGTTAACCATTGAAATAAAGAAAAACCCAAAAAATGCTGCAGAATAGAGGTGAGATTCCCTCCCCAGTAACCCCCCCAAAATGAACACCCAAAGTCCCCATCAAACAAGAAAAATAAGCCAAAGGGGACTGCAATGTATCCCAAAAAGATCAAGTCGCCCATGTTAAGGTGGAAGCAACTCAGGAGGTAGAGCAAAACAAACACAATCGGTAACCTCCTACCGTCTAATTAGTTTAACTACACTATGCGCAATAAAAAAACCCTATGTAAAACGGTAAACATTCATACAAAATAATAAATTATGGTAAATAGGGTAGAAAATTAGAATACTATATATATATATATATATATATATATATATATATATATATATATATATATATATATATATAAACTGTCCATATAATATGAACTGTTTTTTAGAAAATATAAACATGCTCTGTAGAAAAATAATATATGTATGCACCTATTTAACAACAAATAGGCACCATATTAAATAAATTCTGTCAGGATACATAAAGCCCACTACTCAACCATTTAACAGCGTTTTGGCGTAGGTGTTGGCGTTCTCTGCAGAGGTGAAGTCCTTGACGACCCTGTTGTATGTGATGCGGAGGTGTGCGGGATACAGAAGTCCGTACCTGACGCCCTCCATGCCCCGAAATTAAGTATGATTTGTGAATCGCTGTTTGATTCAGGGAGGACAATGTTATGACTCAAGCAATATGTGAAAGACATTCTAGTCTAAATAACTGATTAAAAAACATTCTAGCATGCCCTTTTTTGTTCATTCTCAAAGGTTCCTCAGTGAACATCTGAGCACAAGAGGATGCAACCTAAAACCTGTCCACCCTCAACAACTGCCCAGCGGTCAGCTATGCTGCCTGCCCAGCTCAATATTTCCAAATTGGTCCACTTCATTGTATATTTCCCAGAATTTTTTTCCCACGTTTTTGGATTATGTATTTTTTGTAAAAAAAAAAATAAAATAAAAAAATAAGTGTGGTCAAAGTGAACTATGAATTTCATTTTCTGCATATTTTTTTTATTATTAAAATAAATAAATATAGGCATCAGCCAATACAAATATACAGTACAAAAATAAATACAGTGCAAAAGTGTAACATGCAATAGCAAAAATAAACTTGACTCACTAAAAACATGTGTACTTACTCTCTCCTCATAATACATGTGGGATACACCAGGGTACCGGTCCCTAATTGTCTGCGCACAACTTAGGATGACAATTCTATTACCTTGGCCCAGGTGGCTGCCTACAACATTTCCTTTCTACATCTGTGGGCATTTCCCATGCAGGTGCACCACTTAGGCTGGTTTTGATTCTGGCCACGAAGATCTGCAGGAGGAGGGCTGGCAAGCATGTCAAAAAATAAGCTGGGGTCCCTCAAAAGACACCTCCTTAAAAACTCCCCACACTGGTCTGGCCTCAGAGATTGAATTCCAGCCTGGAAAGACTGTATGGGGGTAAAAGACAGAGTGATTATGATAACACTTCCAGTGTAACGTAAACATTATGATGAGGGGATAACAAAAAATCATCTTTATTTTGAGATACCTGTTCATCTGCTATCCGGGGAGCTTGTAAATCTTGGACTCGTCTGAGGTCATCTTCTCCCAGAGTGTCCTCATTTCGATGCAGTCCTTGACATTGGTCAGACACTTGGAAGCGTCCACAACCACAATCTCTGGCTTGCCCTCTCCCTCGTCCCCTCTGAATGGACAGCTCCAGAACATACTCACTGTCCGAGCTCGTGCTCTGTCAGTAATATATGTAACAAGTTATACATTTTCACATTATGTCATGCATCGTAAAGGTTTCATTTTTTGTTTTCAGACGTGTTTCTATGTCGACAACAATTGTACATAACATTAGGATTAGTTGTTGGTTACATTACGTGACAAAATGCTATAATTTTACGAGAGAGTGGGTGGGGCTTCAGAGCCAAAAGATGATGGGAGGGGAGTGGAGTTGTTTCCTTTTGGGTCTTGTGCGAAAACTAGCTTGTTTCGTAATTCTGCCTCCCGTAGTTTTAAATATCCATTCACAGTCCAAAAAAAAAACTCAAAACAGGTTTTGTCCCACAAAGTCATTCAGTTCTTTCCTTTTCCATGCACAAGTTCCAGTTTAAACAACTTAAATAGTTGTGTCCTACCATTATTATTAGGCATGTGTCGTTGCCATTACAATCCTTTGATCTTTGCATTCCAGAGTCCAATAGTCTGCACACGTTTGTATAGTTCTGTTAAAGGACCCCCTCGAAAATGAGATGTGACATCTCAAGGGGTTTATCCTTTCAATAAAAGATGAAGACACGTTCCAATATCTGAAGGACAGCCTTTTTAATAATATAGTGACAATTTATTCTTTCATTGTCACTGTTTTGTGGTGACTGAAGATTCATTTACACATGGTGTGTCCAGAAAAACAAAAAGACCAGAGTTTGTTGAGGAAAAAATACTTTTAGTCAGTTTAAATAAAGTACAAAAATGTACAAAATACACGTTGTTCCTTTAACTAAACATAAATGCAGAGTGGTTAAATAAAATGAAATAAATCAATGAGCCAGCTAACTCAGTCCAACAACCACGGTAAAAAGGCTTTGGTCCTTTCAGCCGCACCTGCTCTAAGTCTTCTTCCCTTTTATAGGTGGGCTGTGACCTCTGACCTACAGCGGGCAAACTCAAAACACACCAATTAACAGAAGTGACAAAAAATAAAGGAAATGGCTCCTTCAGTACATGTGAAAATCTCTCAACTGCCCAGTATTGCAAATTCATTCTCAATTAGGTTATATTTTCACAATTAACACATTCCTTTCATTTTTAGAGATCGGATAATTATCTCCGACAGACAATTCAATTTAATTTACAGTTCACAATTGTAGAATTTCTTGATTTATATCAAAAAGGTATTCTGCTCACCTGTTTTAGCTGTTGTAGGCCGGCCTTGGAATTGTCTGCAGTGGACCTCTACCGATCTTTATCCTGGATTGAGCCAAAGAGTCGCTCTCCATTAACCTTGGACCCACGCATGAGAGTTGTCATGTAGAGTGAATGTACAACTGCATAATATTGCCTACTGCGCATGCGTGAGGCAGCCCGGTGTTCTACGAAGCACATAGCACAAGATACCCGTGTTAGCTAGCTTAGCTGTCTGTATAAGCGAAACAGTCCTACTCTCGTACAACAACCGCAGGTGACTGGAGGAGGCGGCACCACGTTCCTTTACACTGGAGACGGAGCGAGGTGACACAGCGAGGTGACACAGCGAGGTGACACAGCGAGGTGACACAGCGAGGTGACACAGCGAGGGGACCAGCGCCACATCCGGTTGGTCAACCAGGAGCTGATATCGTGAAAGATCCTCAGCCGACTGATCAAGATGAACAGCGTGAGCCAGTGGAGCAGGACTTGACCACCACCAATGCTCCTGCTGATGCCCCTGCTTCCCTTGAATACCCAACTCCGGTCATCACCAGGTTTGGTTCGGACTGTTAAGCCAAACCCCAGGTATGTTCGTTACTTGAGATGATGGACAAAAGGGCAGAATAAATCCCTTATCATCTCAAGTGACCATGGTAGTCTACCCACACCCTTAGTTACTTATATATATTATAACAAAAAAGGACATTAAAAGAAAACAATGAAAACTGAAATTTTTTTTTGTAAGGATGTTTTTTTGTTGGGTATATTGAAGAATTTTGGTTGACAAGTAATGACTGACATAAAATTGGTGCATACATATACTTTGGAGTTCTACCAACAGTTAGGGTTTGTATAGTGTTTGCCAACTATACTTGAAAAAGGGAGGAGATGTCATGTAGAGTAAATGTACAAGTGCCTAATATTGCCTACTGCGCATGCGTGAGGCAGCCCAGTGTCCTATGGACACGTAGCATGAGATACCCATGTTAGCTATCTTAGCTGTCTGAATAAGTCAAGTCTTCTGTCATGTGTGTTCAATAAATAAGATATCAGAAATATCCTGTCGCCTACCTTACGTTATTTAGAGATGTAAGAGTTGCTCAATCCAGATCACGGCACCATGTGATAGAAAACTCAGCCGTTTGAGAGCCCCCAGCTTGGGTCCTGCTTCAGGCATAAATTGAGGTGAGCCAATGACGAAGATCCAGATCATCACGGCTTAGGTTTTGCAGTTTATTGTCATCACATGTAAAATACACAATTGATCAGTGCTGATCACCAGCCAAAAGTCTAATGTCCATTTGTTTACAATCCATTTGGTAATGTCACAACCTGCCACAACCTTTCCCCCAGATCCTCTCCTCTCCAGGCTCAACCTTTGCCCCAGATCCTTTCCACATCACCTGGCCTGCACCGAGCAGCTGCAAGCCATTGCTGGTCTGCAACTATATAAGCAGCGAGGCTTGCAGTTGCCGGTGTGGGACCATTCAGGATTGTCACTTCCATAACCCAGACACTTTTCCTATCACCCATATCACCTGGACATTTAATCATCACCATGGACTCTGGCTGATCTGTCTCCAGGTGTTTGTATTTAATCTATCTTGTCTTTATGTTGGTTTATGTCATTAAAACTGTTCTCCCTTCAGCACTGAGCATTTGAATCCTCTCTTACCTCACCCCCACGACAGGTAATATCTTGTCCCCTCGTCCATTTCCCCACCCACAGGTGGAGCTCAAGCTACTCCAGTTTATGGTTAGTTCCAATTGGTTTCTTAACTGAATACGTGTGCCCTGGTTTGTGTCAGCCCCTGATTTCTACTGTTTACTTATTTTAACCAAAGCAATCATGGTCTATCATGGTCTGGCTCCTGAACTCTGTCCTTGTTTCATGGCTAAAGATTATTGTGTTCCCAAACAATTGTGTTTTCTGGTAATAGTTTCTGTCCCTGTTACCCTTCAAGTCGACAGCCTGGCTCTTGGCTCAGCTGGTCAGCTCAAATGATATCTCAACTGGTCAGCCCAGCTGAGATATCTTCCAATTATTGCAGAGTACAGATATTTATAAAACTGTAAGGAGTATAACGTACAGATATTTATGAAAAAATGTAGCGAGAATAACTCCAAAATTGCCTGAAAAATAAAAAATAAAGTACAGATACCTAATAAAATCTACTTAAGTACAGTAACAAAATACTGTTAGTTCCTTCAACCTCTAGTGTCAGATCAAGTGGAAAGCAGCTTAAGTCTCAATATTTAGGCCTTCGACACAGATCACATCAGCGCAAGGCCTATTGAGTCTGTTATAATCGCCAGGGGCCGAAATATACCAGGGACGCGGTTGCCAGGGACGACTCACACCACTCACACATTCATGGTAGCGAGCCGTGTCCGAGCATGTGCACGTCACACACACACACACACACACACACCGTATATTTGCTCCTGCTCAGAATGAATGGGAGTCTTAAAGCCATGGCCACTCAGAGTCACTGACATGAGTGGAAGTGTGTCACATATGACCTTTGACCAAACAGTGACGTGGGGGAGGTCGAAAGATTTCATATGAGGCTGAGTTCGGGGGGGTCAGAAACACGCTATATTGTTTCTTGTTCATTTCTAAATTTATTAGGTCTTTGTACCACGTCGGGTGCAAGGCCTATTGATACTGCTTGCAGTTTGATCTGATTCTGCTCTTTGAGCTCTAATTTGACCCCCTGAACATGCATGAAAACTCACCAAATTTTTCACACACTTTAGAAGTGTAAAAAATTGTGAGTATTTATAGGTTTCATAAAAGTCAGTAAAGAAATGTGCCTGCAGCACCCCCTAGAAAAGTGAAAATAGTTTATATTAGGCCAGATCATGCCCGAGCAAAGTTAGTTATGAAAATCAGTACACATATTCGCCATATCATGGCGAACAAAAAACCTGACGATTGCCATGCCCATAATCAAACAGGAAGTCTGCCATCTTGGATTGAATTTTTTTAAATTTTGAGTCATGGATTTTCGCTGCCATCGGAATTTAACAAACTCCTCCTTGGCCGTTGGGCCAAATGAGCTCAAAATCAGGGAACGCGATCTAGACAAGTGGGACATCAAAAGTTATCCAAATTTTTCGGAAAAGTTGCATCGTTTTTGTGCTACACTGTCGCAAATTTTGCAAGGTTTACGGGAAAAATTACCACCACATAAATTACTTCAGCTTGGACATACAAACACCAATTTGGCTGAATTTTGACACAGACGTCTATCTCTCAGGTCTACATCCATTTCGCTAAAGACATTCTAATTTTGTACTATAGCGCCCCCTAGAAATGTGCTTTAATTTTATTAAAATGGATGAAGTTTGGACATATGTCCAGTGATTTGGCTGAAATCTGACTCTGATGTCTGTCTCCCAGGTCTACACCCGTTTGTCATACAGAATTATTATTTTGCACTATAGCACCCCCTACAGATTTGCCAAATACACTGTTAGCAAAGTGGCAGTAGATGGGACATACGAACACCGATTTGGCTGAAATTTGACTCGGACATCACGTGGGAAGGCAGTCACCAGGGGAGGCGGTCACAAGGCACAGCGAAGGTCTTTGAGACTGCTTGCAGTTTTAATTTTTCTTCTACTTGCACAGAAAAACTGTAACACAGCATAATAAAGTACTGTGATTGTAATGTAGTTGTAGAAAAAGTGTTTTGTTGTTGGTTTTCAGCCTAAAGTGTCCATTCCTATAGAAAATGATGGTCCACTGATCCAAAACCTTCTGATGTCTGACACAAACGGTGGCGGGGGGAGTACTGGTGCCCCAGTGTGTCGATTTGACACTCAAACTGCTCCATTGACAAAGTCTGCCTCCAGGCTCCATGTTCAGACTTCCTTATAAAGGGGTGGGGGTTTACTTCATCTGACTTTGAGGACATGATACCTTTACAGTGGCTAAAACACCATGACATTCTCTCCAAAGTTAATATTGATTCTCAACAAAAAGTTACTCTTTTTTTCACCCTTGGAGTCAGAAACAGTGGTTTGTTTCCTCCATGTTTCCTTCCCACACATTCTAACATATCACATATCGCTGTGTATATGCAGCTGTTAAAAGCACATTAAGTCAGATTTTTACCATTACACAACATAAAATACCCATAATAGATAATGTATCTGTAGGGGTTTAATAGTGTTGTGATTCACCACAGGTTCTGAGCTGTCTCTGCCTTTGGAAACTTACATCATGACCTTTTGCTCTTTTTATAGATGGAAAAAGCCAGAACTACAGCAAAACAAAGGTCCTGTAAAATGTTCTATTGCCTGCTATTTTTTAAATGATTGATTTCATGTGTTATTCTTTTATACAAACGATGATTTGTTTATCACAAATATATTGTTATACTTCTCGTATTTTATATTATAACTCATTATAATACATGCAAATTAATTATACATATATATATATTTGAATGAAAAACACCTTTTTTTCCTTGTTATGTTTTGGTTATGTCCTAAACTTACACTTAAACACCATTTTGGAATAATGTCCACTCAAGAATTGTTAGGAAATTGAGATTATGATCCTGGTCTTGGAAAATCCAAGCAGTGGAGATGAGATGCCTCAGAAGACTCCTTGGCATCTCATACATGGAACGTGTTACCAATGAAAAGGTCAGGCTCATCATTACTCAGCACAAAAAGAACTGAGGACCTCCTGACCTTAGTTAAGAAAAGAAAGCTCAGATGGTGTGGTCATGTGACAAGATCAGATGGGCTCTCCAAGAACTGCACTGTTCCTTGTAAGAGGAACAGTGCAGGAAAAGAGAAGGCGAGGCAGACCAAGGCACTTGTCCACAACCGGCACATGTGGAGTCAGCTGGTGCAACATTCGTCACTGCAGTGGCCCTACGACCCCGGTGGGTTATGGGATCAATGACAGTGACAGTAAATAGGTCATAAGAATCTTTGATAGTGTTTCTAAGGAAGCATCAAATCCAAAGTAACATCACAGAACAAAGATGAATACCCTGTTTAACTGTTTTTTTAATTTCTTTGAAATGTTTAAGCAAAAATACTTTTCCTGGTAACTAATTACTTTGCTAGTGGAGTAATGCAGTTAGTAACACAATTAATTTTTTGTGGAAGTAATTGTAATTAATTACTTTTTCAAAGTAATTTACCCAGCAGTGATTAATACATATTTTTAAAAGCTATATTTGACTCTGAGTACTGCATTTGAGTCTGCTTGTTGTCTGGCTTCATGTTAGGGATAGGATATTTACTTAAAATGATGATTACTAACAAAAAATGGTGCAGTTCAAAGTGCCTACAATCAATGATTGGTTGGAAATTTTGAGTCTCAGATTAAAGACTAAAGAACAACAATCAGGCTCGAGAAATGGACAGTTTGCACTTCAATGCTAGACTGTATGATTGAAACAAATAAGTACCATATGTATATGTATGAATGTATATGTGTGTGTATGTATGTGTACATCAGTGATACGTGGGCTAACCTGAAGTGAGTGGGTGCCTGCGGTCGCCCGCAGTTACAGGTCATTAAAAAATATTTTGATATTTGGGACACATTCATTGAGATTTCTTTAAAGATGATGAGCAGCTCCCAGTGTTTTCTTTTATGTAGAAACTGGGTTCAAATTATATTACAGGTTGCCAACCCCAATGACATAGGATTTTAAGATGTGATGTGAGTAAGGTCATTTGATGTTCATAAAGACCATTGATTACATTTTTAAAATGTGAGTCGAGAAGCGGGTTGGGTCCGTTCTTTTCAAATGCGGTCCAAGCCACGGGAAGGTTAGTTAAAAAACCTTCGTTCATCGACCCGGCGTGCACAGGTGTACATATATAAATAAATATATATGTGTATTCAGGGCTGTAGCACCAAATTTTGGGCCTATATACAAGAAGTCCCCTCCCATAATACTTAACCTAGTGATAAGATAACACAAATGCACAAGACTATATTTGAACATTTTATTTTCAAACTGAGCAAGAATCGGTACAGAATACCATTACATATGGAATTATGCCCTGTATTATTATTATTATTATTATTATTATTATTATTATTATTATTATTATTATTATTTTGATGTTTTTCACAGCCATTAGCCAACTTTGCAAATTTCAAATACTTGGGAAATGGTTTTCCAACCATATCTTTAGCAATCAATTCACTTTTTTCTCCTGCATCTTTATTTGCCAATTCATATACTACATCTGTTTGGTTCTTTGTTAATATCTTTGGCCATAGTCCTGGGTCATTTGATAAGGGTTCTGTGATGAGCTAACAGAACAAAGGCACCCAAATGCAAGACTCTGACACAGGATTTCAGTATTAACACTTTTATTAAATATAAATGTGTCTGATGGTGAATCTGCTGCTGTGTGGCTGATCTGTGTGTGGCAGACCGGTTGCAGATTATTATTATTATTATTATTATTATTATTATTATTATTATTATTATTATTATTATTATTATTATTATTATTATTATTATTATTATTATTATCTGCTAAAACTGTTGCTGCATACAAACAAGTCTCAAAACACACACATCCACAGTACTGAATCACATGGGACAGGCCACGGCCATTTTCGTCCCAGCTTTTTTCAAGTAAAATCACAATAACTAAAACTTTTTTTTCGTTACTTCTCCTAGGGTTTTCATCTAAACTATGTGAAATTTGGTACACACGTTCAGCGATTCAAGCTGAAAAAAGTTCTCAACTATTTCTCTACTATCTATAATTATTCAACCTGATATAAAGTTATAAAAGGTTTTTCACAATAATTAATTGAATTGCTACATTTATGAGCAAATCATTTGCGTAGCTAACTAAACTAAATGTTAAACGTAGCATATCTCAGTCAAAGTAAGTGCCATCAACATCAAATTCAGTCCACGTGTTCTTGAGTTCATCCGCTGTCTCCGTACTAAAATGTAATGTTTATTCAATCCACACATTGTTTGTTTTTTAATTAAACCTAAAGCTCTGGAATAATTAGAAGTTTACTTAAGACAACTGTCACTATGAGAAAAAACAAAGTTCTGGCTTTGTTTACTGTGACTTCAGTGGTGCACTAAGTAGGGTGAGTGATTAGATTGTTACAAATCGGTCAATAGGGAGCGCTACAAACCCCAACCTGCCCGGGGTCGACTGTGAGGGAGCTCAACACCCAGTATACACCCAGTTCTAGTTATTCTTATTTTATTCTATTTTTTCTGTTGATAAAACCAATACGGCAGCCTAAACCATACATTGTTCAAAAGAGATCTTTGTGGGTGTGGTCCAGAATCCTGACGGTACCGTGAACATGAAAATTCACACATGTACACCAGAAAGTGGCGCTATGCCAGAAAAAACACGTTTGGAGTTATAACTCGCAAACCGTACCTCACACATTCAAAACACACACATCCACAAATTCTTTGAAGAATGGCAAAGGCGGTGCCCATTTCTACTTGGACTTTTTTCCAGTAAAATCGCAATAACCTTCCCTGGGGTTTTCATCCCAACTCTGTGAAATTTGGTACAATCCCTCACCCTCTTTGAGCTGAACAAAAGTTATCAACAGATTTTCAAAATTCAAAGAAAAATTCGATATTTATGAACAAAAAATTAAGCTAAACTAAATGCTTAACATGGTATATATCAGTCAAAGTATCAACAGAAAATTTTAGATCCAAGTTTGGCATATGATTTTGAGTTTGATTAATTTTGGACAATAGGTGGCGCTATAAACACTGTAAAATGATATCTCTAAAATGGCTTAATGGATTTTTACAAAACATAGTGGGTATGATCAAGGCCCAATCCTCAGTCTATATTTCCAAGGTGGGTGTCGTTGGCCAATGTGGGCATGGCTTATTACAAAAAAATGAACAATTTGTAGTAGAGTTGTGAAACTTATACTACCTGTGCAGAATTGAATAAAAATCCACCCCCAAAAAATTATCGGTTTATTCCACTAGCAGGCTACTTTTCCCTACTGCTCCTAAGGTTTTCATACAAACTGCATGAAATTTGGTACGTCCTCTCAACTCTTCAACCTGATCTAAAGTTCTAACAGGTTTTTTTTTTTTTTTTTTATTAAATTGCGACATTTAGGAGCAAATCATTTGCATTGCTAACTAAACTAAATATATATTATATATTATATTCATATGTCAGTCAAAGTAAGTGCTATTGAGATCAAATTCAGTCCATGTGTTCCTGAGTTCATCCACTGGCTCTGCACTAAAGTTTGTTTATTACTTTGTTTTTTATTTAACTTAAAGCTCTGGGTAGGATAAATGATTAGAAACCGGAAGACAATGCTTTGAATCCCAGACAGAACAGACATTTTCAATTTATTATTTTTTTTTTTCGAAATAAAACCTTTAAAGGTGCACTTGTTCTCAAAATCATTAGGGACCTCCAAACCCCGACCTGCCTGGGGTCTGACTGCAAGGGAGCTCGGCACCCAGGATAACTACTTGCAGTTCTAGTTAGGATGCCGAGCACGCAGTGCTTTGGTATGACGAATGCAAGAATTTGCATACCACAGTACAGCAGTGCTTTGGTACCCTATTGTCATTCATCCAATTTTTTAATTATTATATTTATTATAATTAAAACTGTTACTGCAGTTTTAATAAGTTTAGTACAGTGTTTGGGGGGCTGGTAGAGACCACGGTACGTAACTCAGACACAAATATTCACCTATTTACACTAGAAGGTGGTGCTATACCAGAAAAAACACATTTGGGGAAAACTGTCACACATGTCACACATGGAAAACACGCATATCCAAATACACACAACCCAGATTCTCTGAAGATTACTGAATCACATGGGATAGGCCCTGCCCATTTGCGTCCCGCCTTTTTTTGGAGTAAAACTGTGATAACTGTAAAACCAAGGGTTTTCATCCAACCTGCGTGAAATTTGGTACACACGCTCAGCCCTTCGAGCTGAAAAAAATTGATGTGCGACGACGTCCCTGGGTTCCTACCTTTGTTCATTTTGTTGATTATTTTTATTACTTTTGTTCATTTTGTTGATTATTTTTCTTGCTCTTGTTCATTTTATTTAATCTTTTGTATGCTTTTTTTCGTTTTGTTTTTATTTTGGCTACTTTTGTTCATTTTGTTGATTGTTTTGGCTGCTTTTGTGCATTTTTTTCATTTTGTTTTCATTCCTTCATTTTATGGATTATTTTCCCTGCTTTTCTTCATTTTTTCCCTTTTGTCCCCATTTCTTCATTTTATGGATTATTTTTCCTGCTTTTCTTCATTTTGTTGATTATTTTGCATATTTTTGTTCATGTTATATAATTTTTTGTATGCCTTCATTCATTTTGTTGATTGTTTTGGCCACTTTTGTCCATGTTTTTGTTTATTTTGGCTGCTTATGTTGATTTTATTGATTATTTTTGCCTGCTTTTGTTATTTTTTTGGTTTATTTTGGCTGCTGTTGTTCATTTTGTTGATTATTTTGTCTGCTTTTGTTCATTTTATTGATCATAGTAGAAATCGCCACAGTCAAGCGTGAGTAGGATAGATGATTCCACTGAGCAGTGACTGTTTAATAGTCTAGCTACAGTACTAAACAGGAATCTAGGGTTATTCTTGTTTTCTTCTATTATGGATGAGTAATATCTAATTTTGGCTGTACGCAAAGCCTGCTTTTACATTAGTAAGTTGTTCTTCCAGGCACTGAAAGAATGTTCTGAGTTGCATCGGCGCCATTGCAAAAATTGCAAAAAAAGTTGCCAATGGCCTCTCTAATTTGGCCGTTGCCAAATTAGAGAGGCCATTGGCACTCTCTGATTTGGGTATAGAAGTTAGATTAGACCATGGGGATGTTAATCCCATTTTGGGACTTTTTAACTGAAGGAGTCTAAAGTGTGACTATGGCACTATCATGAAAGTCATCACTTATACTGGGATGAAATGTGTCATTTATATAATCAGATGATATAGATGCTAATAATGGCTGAATTAACTCTTTGTACTTTGAGACAGCATGGTCAGATAGTATCCTTTTTCATGTGTGCTTTAATCACTGAGGTCAAAATGTCGTCAAGCATAAACTGAAAGGTAATTAAAAACTGTATGGGATTATGGGGAAAAGCAAGGTCACAAATTTCAACAACATATGTTAAGATCGGATTGAGGGTGTGTCTGTTACTAAGAGAGTCACTGTATGTTCAAATCACCAACTATTATAGTTGTTTCCCAGTTCAACACGAGGGACACAACAAGTCAGACTTCTGATAAAAACTGTGAATAAAAGATAAAAGACCAGAAGATCAAAGATAAACTATGACAAAAACGACTATTTTTTATTTCTCCAGTTGGGGTAAGTGGTGGACAAAACTAGACTTTCAAAGTGTGATTAATTTTATGATTAAGACCTAAAACGAGTGTGATATTACTGTCACTCATCCATCTCGACCACTAGTTCTTGCTGTAAGAGTATTAGTTCACATGACTTGGTTTAATGTGACATATTCATCCTGCTGAAGCCAGGTTTCAGTCAGAGCTAAAATTTTAATCTTATGATCACTAATGAGGTCATTTATTAATAGAGATTTGGAAGAGATTGACCTAATGCAGTTCACATTAAATAAAATTGTTAGGTGTTCTTTTAACCTGATTACTACCTGAAACTATGTTTATTGGGTTATTTGATCTCACTACTTTAAGTTTTATGATATTAAGTTTATTATTAACTACACGGGGGTTAGACACAGTTTTTATATCATTTACCACATACTGGGTTTGTGGCACCTCAGGATGAAGTTAGTGATGCACAGAGACTACAACTCTGCACCCAGACCCCCACTCTGAATTGTCATTTTGACAGGCTAAATTCACACAAAATAGAGGCACCTTCCCAAGTGGGATGCATGCCATCTCTACGAATGAGCCCAGGCTTTCCCTAGAACATATGCCAAAAATATCAATGAAAATTGCATCATTTTCTTGGCACCAGCTAGACAACCAGTGGTTAAATGGTGAGAACATCTCATCACTGACCAAATTAGGCAGGGGTCCAGAGAACGCTACGGCTTCAGACATTAATTTAGCAAGTTTACACACCAATGCTACGTTTTGTTTTTTGCAGACATTCTATTTCAGTGTGTCCTATGGGATCATGAAGAGGTTTTCAAGCACTATGATAAAAAACAAATCCTCCAAAAGAAGATGTCCCATCCCACCTTTAAGGTACTGTACGGCCGTGGCTCAGTTGGGAGAGCGGGTCGTCCATTGACCGAAGGGTTGGCGGTTCAATTCCCGCTCTGTCCTAATCAGTCCGTTGTGTCCTTGGGCAAGACACTTTACCCTCCTTGCCTCCAGCCTCACTCACACTGGTGTATGAATGAGTATGAATGTTCGGTGGTGGTCAGAGGGGCCGTAGGCGCGAAATGGCAGCCACGCTTCTGTCAGTCTGCCCCAGGGCAACTGTGACTACATATGTAGTTTACCACCACCAGAGGGAGCATGTGAGAGGGAATGAATAATGGAACACTAATGTGAAGCGCTTTGGGTGCCTTGAAAAGCGCTATAGAAATCTAATCCATTATTATTGTACTGTAGACTGATTTTAAAGACACAAATCATATGTGAAAGAACCCATTTTCCTTGACTATGATCCAGTAAAAACTTTGTGAAAATTTTTTAATAAAAAATCGGACCAAATAATTGTGATCTCAATTCTTATACAAATTAAATACGAATACTTTTTTTCTGGAATTGGGCAAACTTTCTCACAGTGAGAAAAAACATCTGATACAAAAAGGAAAAGAAAATATAAAGAATAATCTTTAAAACTGAGTTCAGAAACATTGGAAAAACTACAGTGAGTTCTGGATCATCCTCCAGATTAGAAACATGGGTAACACTTTATAATAATACAATACAATTCACTATGTATTAACCACTATGTATTTTCTCCAACTGCAGAAACCAAAAACCAGTCCTTTTTGTCATAGTCTACCGCCCTCCTGGCCCTTATTCACAGTTTTTATTAGAAGTCTCTGACTTTCTATCCAGTGTAGTGTTGAACTGGGATAGGATTATAATAGTTGGTGATTTGAACATACATGTTGATAACAACGCTGACTCTCTTAGTAATGCATTTAGTGACCTACTAGACGGATTAGGCTTTATCCAAAATGTTCATAAACCAACCCACATTCACAGACATACTCTTGATCTGATCTTAACACTTGGTGTTGAAATTAATGACCTTGTCGTTTTTACCCATAATCCCATACTCTCAGATCACTTTTTAATGACCTTCCAGGTTTTGTTTGAGGATATTTCTACCTCAGTGATTAAAACTAAAAATGAAAAGGATACTATGTGACCGTGCTGTCTCAAAGTATAAAGAGTTAATTCAGTCACTAATTGTGTCTATGTCATGTGATTATGTAAAGGACACATTTAGTCCCAGTATAAGTGATGAGTTAGTCGATAGTACCATGCTCACATTAAAAACTACGTTAGATATAGTTGCCCCCCTTAAGTTAAAAACTACTAAGGTTAGATGAACCTCCCCATGGTACAACGCTGACACTCGCTCCATTAAACAAGCAACTTATAAATTAGAGGCAATGGAGGCGATCCAACTTAGAAGATTCTCTCAATGCCTGGAAAAATATCTTAATAAAGTATAATCCATCTTTGCGTACAGCCAAAACTAGATATTACTCATCCATAATAGAAGAAAACAAGAATAATCCTAGATTCCTGTTCAGTACTGTAGCCAGACTGACAAACAGACACACCTCCGTGGAACCAGTTATTCCATCCACGCTCCATTCTGATGATTTCCTGCAGTTCTTTAACAATAAAATATCAACTATTAGAGACAAAATAGATTCTAAAAAAGCCTACCCTAGATCCTGACATTTTAGCCAATTCTAGGCCTATATCTAATTTGCCCTTCCTGTCAAAGGTTTTAGAACGAGTAATAGTTAAACAGCTGTGCCAATTCCTGCAGGATAATAGTTTATTTGAACAGTTTCAGTCTGGCTTTCGTGCCCATCATAGCACTGAAACAGCGTTAGTTAAAGTTACTAATGACTTATTATTAGCCGCTGACATGGGATTAATATGGGTCCTGGTGTTATTAGACCTTAGTGCAGCCTTTGACACCATTGACCACAGTATCTTAGTGCACAGATTAGAATGTGATATAGGTATTAGAGGAGCAGCCCTCTGCTGCTTTAAATCATATTTATCTGATCGCTACCAATTTGTTCACGTCAATCAACAATCATCGCAGTCCTCCAGAGTTAATTATGGCGTGCCCCAAGGGTCAGTCCTTGGGCCTATTTTGTTTACACTATATATGCTCCCTTTAGGTAACATCATTAGAAATCATGGTATTAATTTTCATTGTTATGCAGATGACACACAGCTATATTTATCAATTAAACCTGATCAGACCAGACAAATAGATAAACTAAGTACATGTGTCCAAGACATAAAGACTTGGATGAGTGACAATTATCTTTTACTGAACCCTGAAAAAACTGAAGTCGTTATAATTGGTCCTAAAAATGCGAGAGACTCCCTACCTGACCACATAGTTACTCTGGACAACTTAAGTGTAACACCCAGTGCCACAGTTAAAAATTTAGGAGTTTTATTTGATCCAGATCTTTCATTCAAAGGGTCAGAGGTCAGGGCACATTAACCAAACATGTAGAACAGCCTTCTTTCACCTGCGCAACATTAGCCAAAATTAAGAATATTCTGTCTAAAACGACTGCAGAAAAATTAATTCATGCATTTGTTACATCACGATTAGATTATTGTAACTCCTTACTTGTAGCGTGTCCTAAATATTCCCTAAAAAGCTTCAACTGGTTCAAAATGTAGCAGCAAGATTATTAACAGGATCAAATAGAAGAGAACACATCACCCCTGTGCTCCAAACCCTGACCCCTGACCCCTAACCCTATCACCCCTGTGCTCCAAACCCTTCATTGGCTACCAGTTGAGTCTAGAATTGAATTTAAAATCCTCCTCCTTACATATAAAACCATTAATGGTATGGGCCCCTCTTATCTTAAAGATGATCTGGTTCTGTACCCACCCAATAGAACCCTTCGTTCTCAGAATGCAGGTTTATTGAAAGTTCCTAGGGTTTCTAAAAGTACAGTAGGAGCTAGAGCCTTTAGTTACCAGGCCCCTGTCTTATGGAATCATCTTCCCTTTAATATTAAAGATGCCGAAACAGTCTCTACATTTAAAATTAGGCTTAAAACATTCCTGTTTGAGAAAGACTATGGTCAGGTTAGTTAAAAATTATGTGACTCATATATCATGTATACATGATGTATGAGTCACAGTTCAGTCTAGGCTGCCCTAGGAGTTAGAATGCTGGGGGAAGTACAGACACTGAGTTCTTTCTTCTCTTTCTCTTCCTCACATCTGTTTGTGTCATTTTTATAACCTATCTTTCATACCAAGTCTGTTCATGACTAGTCACCTGGTGCCCCCCCCCCCCCCCCCCCCCTGGGGGGAGTGGTGGCTCTCCTGACAGTGTCTGCACGGGAGCCATGGACGACAGGATCTGCAGTTTCTCGGACCAGCCCCCCTTCCTGCATCTATATATGGACGTTCATCTATAGTCTGTCCGTCCATGGGAGTGGATCTGTCCTTCAATGTGGTTCTCCTCGAGATTTCTTCTTTTTCCCACTGGGTTTGGAAGTTTTTTCTTGCCGAGAAGGAGGGTCTAAGGACAGGGGGAGGGTCTAAGGACAGGGGGAGGGTCTAAGGACAGAAGGAGGGTCTAAGGACAGAAGGAGGGTCTAAGGACAGAAGGAGGGTCTAAGGACAGGGGATGCTTGGGACTTTTCATGTATTTCTGTAGTTGTTTGTGTTTTTGTAAAGCCCTGTGAGACGACTTTGTTGTGATTCAGGGCTTTATAAATAAAATTGAATTGAATTTATTACCGCTGTGGTGTATAACACACACACACACAGCGTAAAAGTGAACAGTGGTGTATCCAACATAATAATAAACAATGGGACTGTAGGTTGTGTTTACAGACGTAGGTTCTGTATTAAACTTTCTTTGGTAGATTATCCTCAGGATTTTATTCTGTCAAAATGACAGATGGCCTTCGGAATTTCCTGTCATCTTAAAAATAACATCTGTCAATTACTGAATATTTTCAGTTAACACAATCTCTGCCCAAAGCTCTTCTCCCTCTGGTGGTTTTAAACTAAGTATCTGTTTATTGATTTAGTCATCTACTTTGAATTGGAAAATGTTACTTCTAATGTCCAATATTGATATGTGATTAAAATATGATTTATTACAAATATTTAATAATTGCAAGGTCACTAATTAATTACATCATTTTTATTATTATATTTATTATTTCTATTATCATTATTTTTTACATACAATCAGTCTCCACAGATCAGTTCATATATGGTCTGTCAAAACTTTGCTTTTATAAATATTCTTCTAATATGTTCTTCATTGTCTTCTCAGCAGAAAGAAAAGAGCATTCTTTAAAAAAATAAAATAAAGACCATACATCTTTAATTATGCAGGCCAGCGATCTTCTTTGAACTGCCAAATATGGAATATTTTCCTCCCTGATACCCATGGGATGAAAATTACTTCATTTTGACCTTTGACCCCATTGGCCCCTGTTGCCAGAGGTCACTTCACTTCCAGGGGAAGATAAGACTGAAGCTAAGAACTGAAGTGTATCCTGTCCAGAACACTGTAGAAAATGTTTATATTAACCTCTTTCCAGCCTTATGTGGAAATAAGTCATCTTTGTGACTATATATATAAATATATATATATATATATATATATATATATATATAATTTTAATAACACAAAGTATGTACAGCTCCCACATTAATTACATTATTTTAACATAAAAAGCTGTAGATTTAGAAATGCTAATACATTTCAAAATTTCCCTCCTCACCTTCATTTTTTGTGTTTAGAGGGACAACATGAGTTGTCCCCATTTGGTAGGTATGGACTGAAACACACCATTTACCATGGTAACAACTCCATAACAACTCCATATCTGGAACATTTACAGGTTAAAGTTCACTACTTTATTTGGAAAAATGTCACTTTTACAGCAGTTTTTCTCTGCTTTATGTTTGTGTTGTATAGAGGAGACATTTGGGGAACTGAATATTTTTTCCAAAGTGGCGACATTTGGAAATGTTTGAAAAGAATGAATAATGGTTACATGCTTCAAATAGTCACATTTTATTAAAAAACTTATGAAAATAAATATTTCCACTATAGATGTGAGATTGTTCTATAAATCCTTCTGCAGTTTCTGTCCTTGTGGATCTGATGGGTATCCAAAATACTTCAGTGGATTATGTGCAGTGGAGTGTTACCAGGGAAACCACATCACATTACTCCAGTGAACATAATCCAGTAAAGTATTTTAGGTCCAAAACACACATCAGAATAGTATTTTTGACTTTCGTCTATATAATATTTATTGTCATCTATCCATCTTGTCTTATTTCAGTTTTCAGGCATTTTTAAGATGAATCAGCTCAGAAAAGGAAAGGGTTAATTTCTTTGGCTTCCTTCTAAAGGAGCTGTACATGACTGTGAATCACATCCAGTTTAGCCTTAATTCTGTTGGGTGTTCACTCCAATACAGCATGTTAAAGCTCTGTTCTTGCTGAATTAATACACACTGTACACTGCTAATCTATGGAGACACTTTGTAAACAGTTCCTGGCTTTGATGCTGTGTTTTCACCATGATGCAACATGTACATTTCTGCGCAACCACTGAGATTCGAGCAGATTTAATTCCAACTGTTGGAGGGTGTGGGGGTGGGGAATGATTATTTTTGACCAATTTCTGAATTTTGCTTTTTAATGGTTAGGTTCAAATTGAGTTAAAAAAGAAAAGAGAATGAGGATGGTTTCTTGTAGCTGTGAGCAGAAAAGCACATTTTGCAATTAATGCAACAAAAGCTTAAATCATCTGTGCAGTTGTAGCGCACAAAGCTCTATCCATCAAACACTTCCAACATTCAAATGCTTTTAACAAATATGATGCTTTCTGCATGCTTGAAAGTCTTTTACACAGAAAAGCTGAAAAACTGAGCCCTCCATGAAAAAAACATAGATATAACCCTTTAAAGGGTTATACTGAAAAACACTTTTCCACGCTCCTTTTGGGATCTAATGGGTCACCCCAAGTTACCAACACATGCTGCATTTGCTGCATGGTATGTCACCGCCACTGGCTGTATTTCCCATTCATAGATGGACTGAGCGACTCAGAAAAGCCTGTCTACTACACGTCACAAGGGCGTCACGCACGTGGGGGTTACGCCTGTCCCCCATTGCAGCGAGCTGAAGTAGCATTAGCATCTACAAGAGAAGATGGTGCCACAGTTGCTGCACAAACTTGGAAAAAAATGGTGGAGCAAACTAGTTCATGTGGACGTTTTCAAAACAAGCGACGGCATGAAACCTAGCTGGATACTACTCTGGGATGCACACAGGGCCACAGGGGAAGGGGGAGTGTTCCTTCATGCGTCCCTTCAGTCAATCAGAGATGCCTCGTCACCACGTCATGGGTCATGCGGAAGAATCGGTAAACTCTGTTGTTTGACCTCAAGTAATTTTTCTACCCCCAAAACACAGCTGTAAACAAAGCAATCTGGATGTTTGTTTTTTATATAAAACCAATGCACAATGCATTCGATAACAATTGAGAACACAGAATTAACAATAATTATTAAATAACCATGAAATAACTACTTTAACTCCTGATGCTTCAACGCTGACACATTCTGAATGTATCATTTAATTTAAATATTCAGAAAAATGCAACTGTTTTATTTTTTGTTTGTTTGCTTTTACAATGTTTTGTTGATGGAATTGAAGATGAGATGAGATGATGAGATAAACAGGTGTCAAACCTGATTTAGGAAAAGACAAAACTACAGCTACTGGAACCACAGTCAGAATGTGAGATTAAATAAATAATTGGTCAGTAATGTAAAGTGCTTTGAGTGGCCAAAATCCAGTCCATTATTATTATTATTATTATTATTATTATTATTGTTATTATTATTGTTGTTGGGGGGGTTTTAGGCTAATGCAGCTAATCACATCCATATTAGCCGCGGCTAGGCTAATGACAATGACAAGACTTTATTGATCCCTTACAGCGGAGAAAGTGGTGCAGTAACAGGCTGCCATCTACAGGCGCCAGGTAATTTCCGTGAAGGAGGATGAAAGTAAAAAAAATGCCAGTGCACACTTAACATTTAGCATCACACATTTAGCACTAAATAGATGACATTACTAAAGGTCAATGAACTGGGATTTTTTCTTCGGGACACAATATGAACACAAGTGGTATAAACAAAGATAATGTTTGCAAATCAGAGCCCAGACATATGGTAAAATGGTATATGATCTGTACTTATATAGCACTTTTCCACCTTCATGGTGCTCAAAGCGCTACATATCACATTGTAGGAGAATTCAAGGGCACATGAGGGATGAGACGCAAAGAGAGACATCTCATTCTGCTCTAGGAGAAAAATGTACCCCTTAAAATAGACTTCACCCCACACATGACTCATCAACTCTGTAGTTGTAATTTTCTTAGTTCTTCAAACTCTGCCCTCAGTCCAGATAAAATTCTGAGCTTCACCCAGCTGTCCAGTGATAAAATCTAATCTGACTTGTTGAATCGATCTGGAGATTCACAGTTTGTAAAGATTAGATTATTGTAACTCCTTACTTGTAGCGTGTCCTAAATATTCCCTAAAAAGCTTCAACTGGTTCAAAATGTAGCAGCAAGATTATTAACAGGATCAAATAGAAGAGACCACATCACCCCTGTGCTCCAAACCCTGACCCCTGACCCCTAACCCTATCACCCCTGTGCTCCAAACCCTTCATTGGCTACCAGTTGAGTCTAGAATTGAATTTAAAATCCTCCTCCTTACATATAAAACCATTAATGGTATGGGCCCCTCTTATCTTAAAGATGATCTGGTTCTGTACCAACCCAATAGAACCCTTCGTTCTCAGAATGCAGGTTTATTGAAAGTTCCTAGGGTTTCTAAAAGTACAGTAGGAGCTAGAGCCTTTAGTTATCAGGCCCCTGTCTTATGGAATCATCTTCCCTTTAATATTAAAGATGCCGACACAGTCTCTACATTTAAAATTAGGCTTAAAACATTCCTGTTTGAGAAAGACTATGGTCAGGTTAGTTAAAAATTATGTGACTCATATATCATGTATACATGATGTATGAGTCACAGTTCAGTCTAGGCTGCCCTAGGAGTTAGAATGCTGGGGGAAGTACAGACACTGAGTTCTTTCTTCTCTTTCTCTTCCTCACATCTGTTTGTGTCATTTTTATAACCTATCTTTCATACCAAGTCTGTTCATGACTAGTCACCTGGTGGCCCCCCCCCCCCCCCCCCCCCCCTGGGGGGAGTGGTGGCTCTCCTGACAGTGTCTGCACGGGAGCCATGGACGACAGGATCTGCAGTTTCTCGGACCAGCCCCCCTTCCTGCATCTATATATGGACGTTCATCTATAGTCTGTCCGTCCATGGGAGTGGATCTGTCCTTCAATGTGGTTCTCCTCGAGATTTCTTCTTTTTCCCACTGGGTTTGGAAGTTTTTTCTTGCCGAGAAGGAGGGTCTAAGGACAGGGGGAGGGTCTAAGGACAGGGGGAGGGTCTAAGGACAGAAGGAGGGTCTAAGGACAGAAGGAGGGTCTAAGGACAGGGGATGCTTGGGACTTTTCATGTATTTCTGTAGTTGTTTGTGTTTTTGTAAAGCCCTGTGAGACGACTTTGTTGTGATTCAGGGCTTTATAAATAAAATTGAATTGCATACTGAGCTAGCATGGAGCTAATCTGTCCCACACAGTTCACAAGGTTGTCCTGGGACTGAGTCATCGACAGCTTTAGTCCGGTCATAGTGTCAGTGAGTTCCGTGAGGAGCACCCAAATTTCATCATGCAGCATCAGTGGCCCTTTCAGTGCTACGATCTTCCTAACTTTGAGGTGGATCAACATTCCTCCCAGGCCAAAAGTGAGGAGAGTTACCACCATAAATCCAAATATGGACAGAGGTGCCAAATATACAGCCTGCTAATGTCGCCATGAATTCCGGCTGTACCCAGACAGGCTGGTCCCTCGAGGACATTCAGGTTCTCCTGGACTGGCTTTCCTTGATGAGTAAATAGAATTGATTGCATTAAATTCCCAATTTCATTCCATGATTTAGGGGCTTGGAAGGAAGAGAAATTCACAATACTGGCGCACACAAGAGGAGACAAGAACTGAAAGAGGCCCAGCAGCCAGCTGTAAGATAAGCTACTGTTGATTTAATAACGAGACACAACTTAACAGCTACAAGGTCAGGAGCAAGAGGAAATGCGTCTCTTCTGTTCACTGGTCAGAGTGGAAAAATGCAGCTAACCACATCCACATTAAACAAAGGGGCGATGGCTAGGCTAATGCAGCTAACCACGTCTATCAGCCTCCGTTCTATAAGCCTCAGCTCATAGACGTATAACACCAACAGCAACTTTTAGATTCACCAACAACAGTTGCTAGCACATTTCACACAGGTGCTCTTTGTCATGGCTCAAGACTTGGTAGGCAACTCCTGAACATGACAAACATTGAGTGTCATGTAAAAGAGATTAAGTTACTTTTAAACGTGTGATAAATCCAGACTTTGTCATTGTCATGTGAGTTTTTTGTCCATCTCTTATGTGCTTTTGGTTTTTTCTTTGTTTGTGTCCAAGGCTTTTATTTTGTTATGTGGGTCTGTGTGCAGGTTGTCTAGTTTTGCTTCCTGTCACCGGTGTAATCAGCATTATTGTGTCCATCTGTCCCTTCCCCTTTATAAGTGTGGTGTCAGTGTACATATTTTGCTAGTTTGTCTGCCTTTCATCCACATCAAATAAGCGTCTTTCTTCCCTGTATTCCTATGACTGTTTTTGACAATTAGCATTCTGTCTTTCGTCTGTCCCCTGCTGGTTTTGGTTGTTTGATTCTGCTTCATATTACTGGACTGTGGATTGTGTTAGACCCTGAAACTGCCGATGCCTTGCTGCCTGCTGCTTGGATTCTTGGTTCTCCCAGTTTGACCTTTGCTTGCTTGCTGGTAATGCTTTTTGGAATATATGTAACCTTGCTGGATTTTTTGTGTAGATCTCTGCTTGCCTAGTGACCTGCCTTTTGCCCTGCTCCCCTAGTTGCCAGCTCGATCCTCCGGCCACAGATCTACATTCATTTTTTCTGTCTTTCAATAATCTGCTTAAATCTAAATGTGTGGTTCAGAGTCTTGTATCTGGGTCCTTCTGTACTGACTCCCCGTCACAAAGTGGACCTGCAGCCGCTTCTCCAGCATTAATCTGACTGACTGGCTGAATCATAAAACTGAACTACCACAGGTGATAATATGGGAAACACCATTGGCGTGCCGGGTCATGCGGCTATGTGACATTGCCTAATGGTGAGTACTGATTGGCCAGAGAGGCACAGGAGTCACAGAGGTAACTTGAGTTTTTGACTGTAAGTATATTCAAGCGAAAGAAATGACAGACTGCATCCTATATTAAACATTGGAAATCACATTAAAGCCCTGCCCACTGGCCCAACTACACCAGTAGTCACCCTGGTATAGGTAGGCCCCTGAACCCAACCTTGTGGGCCATGTAGACACTAGTAAGAGCAGTTTTTTCTTCCTCTTATGTGCCAAACACTGGCCCACCAACCTCAGCAGCCAATGGAGAAAACTTCCAGGACTCCCTGATGGCCAGTCCAACCCTTATCATCATTTAAGACACATTTTCACTACATGGTATTGACTCTACTTGTCTCTACTCAGATACCACAAACTATTCATTGAGTGTTTCCATACAGATACTATGAAGCATTGATGCAGAGACAACTCTGCCAATCAGTGTCTACGCTGATGACATGTCACATTATAGGTCAGTGGACCTTTTCATAGTGGAAACACACCAAAGCAAGTGGAATCAATGCTAATGGAAACATGGTTCTACAGAACCAATACGGTGAATTTCGATAATTTTCCATGGCACACCTGATGATTTCTCACAGCACACTGGCTGGGAAACAGTGCTTTACACGGCAGGCCCAAGGCTTTCGACAAATGTGTGCGTCTGTTGTGGCAATACAGTGGTACCTCTACTTACGAAAGTCCCAGCTAACAAAAATCCAAGTAACAAAAAACCTATACCTCAATTTTTCATCTCTGAATACGAAAGAAAATTCTATTTATGAAAGGAAACGACCTCCGAGATATAAATACAGTGAAATAATACACGTAACTACATAATTTATGTAAATACGTCACATACGTACTGTACGTAGCATCCCATGGTGCTTTTTGTTACCCTCATTCATCATGGAGCAGCTGTTGTGGCTTCCAGTAACACAGCCACTTTAATGGTAATTTCTCCACCTAGACCAGTGCATTCAAAATGCATATCAAACAAACTTGCAGAACAGCCTTCTTTCACCTGCGCAACATAGCCAAAATTAGGAATATTCTGTCTAAAACGACTGCAGAAAAATTAATTCATGCATTTGTTACATCACGATTAGATTATTGTAACTCCTTACTTGTAGCATGTCCTAAATATTCCCTAAAAAGCTTCAACTGGTTCAAAATGCAGCAGCAAGATTATTAACAGGATCAAATAGAAGAGAACACATCACCCCTGTGCTCCAAACCCTTCACTGGCTTCCAGTTGAGTCTAGAATTAAATTTAAAATCCTCCTCCTTACATATAAAACCATTAATGGTATGGGCCCCTCTTATCTTAAAGATGATCTGGTTCCGTACCAACCCAATAGAACCCTTCGTTCTCAGAATGCAGGTTTATTGAAAGTTCCTAGGGTTTCTAAAAGTACAGTAGGAGCTAGAGCCTTTAGTTATCAGGCCCCTGTCTTATGGAATCAGCTTCCCTTTCCCGAAACAGTCTCTACATTTAAAATTAGGCTTAAAACATTCCTGTTCGAGAAAGCCTATGGTCAGGTTAGTTAAAAATTATGTGACTCATATATCATGTATACATGATGTATGAGTCACAGTTCAGTCTAGGCTGCCCTAGGAGTTAGAATGCTGGGGGAAGTACAGACACTGAGTTCTTTCTTCTCTTTCTCTTCCTCACACCTGTTTCTGTAATTTTTATAACATATCTTTCTTACCAAGTCTGTTCATGACTAGTCACCTGGTGTCCCCTTTCCCCCCTCCCCCCCTGGGGGGAGTGGTGGCTCTCCTGACAGTGCCTGCACGGGAGCCATGGACGACAGGATCTGGAGTATCTCGCCTGTGCTGACCTGTGACCCCGGACCACCGCCCCTGCCTGTCTGGACCAGCCCCCCTTCCTGCATTTATACATGGACGTTCATCTATAGCCTGTCCGTCCATGGGAGTGGATCTCTCCTTCAATGTGGTTCTCCTCAAGATTTCTTCTTTTTCCCACTGGGTTTGGAAGTTTTTTCTTGCCGAGAAGGAGGGTCTAAGGACAGGGGATGCCTGGGACTTTTCATGTATTTCTGTAGTTGATTATGTTTTTGTAAAGCCCTCTGAGACGACTTTGTTGTGATTTAGGGCTTTATAAATAAAATTTAATTGAATTTTAGTATCAAAAGTTCAGCCAAACTGTGCTAGATGAGTATATGACTGGCAGACTATCATCAGTTTAAGAAAGATTGTTAAAAACTTGGACTCCGCAAGCCTGGAGACGCTACAGAGCAGCGGCGTCTCCCTCCGACAGAGGCCGACATCAGAGGCAGCGCAGGAGGAGGCAGAAGCCCAGCTGTCACAGTGGATTTACAGCTAAGCTAAGAGTTAACCCATTCTGCTCGCCAACATACGCTCACTGGAAAACAAACTGGACTACCTAAAGCTGGATTTAAATGCCAAACATGATACGCCAGGCTGCTGCATCCTCATTCTCACCCAGACGTGGCTCAACTCTTCTGTCCTGGACACCGCCATTAGCTTGGATGGGCTTAGAATATTCAGGTCAGACAGAAGCCATGCTCTCACAGGTAAAACCATAGAGGACGTTGTTTGGATCTACACTAACAGCTGGTTAGTGGATCTACACTAACCTGGACGGGCTAAAATCTAAATCTACACATATTTCATACAAAATCTGTAAAATTCCTGGAATGAATTAATTTCGTAAGTAGAGGGACCACTGTATATTCAATCCATATGAATGAAGATATTTTTATTTCAATGACTCTTTTGTTCTTGCTTCAACATTGTGTCCAGTGTTAAAACTATCATTACACTGTACTGATCTTACAATATGACTGTTTCACAATTGTCCATTAAATGACTCCTCTATTACTTTTAAATTACTTATCAAATGACAAAATGTACATCTGAACTTTGTGTATCATGTAGAGAGTGACATGGTGGAACATAATGACTGTATCTGTGTGTTAGGCTCGACCTAGGGGTCACCAAACCACAAACATGAAGTGAAACAAACAAGTATTCAGAAAACTTCTAATCTCACCACTATTTTATGCCAATGTCAAGTTTCTATGACAACCCGTTCTTGTATTAGAGACAATAATGTAATTTTTGTCACTCTGCTAAAAGTGACCTTGACCTTTGCCCTTTTGCAATATTGATAATTTCGTTATATGTATATATCCATCAGTGTGTGTAATATTATGTAATATATCCAGTATTGATTAAGTTATAACGTGATAGGTCTATGCTTGACACATACAAACAGTTTATTTATTTAGTGACATTTCACCTTTGACCTCTAGAGATCTCAAAAACTATTCTATTGGTCATAGGTGAAAACAGTATGAGAATTGTAGAAATCTTCATTCCACATTGTTTGATACCAATCTGAGTTATGTGACCCTCCGTTCTTCAGTTATAACCGATACTGTGATTTTGACCTTTTAGTTAATTGTGACCTTGAACTTTGACTCAAATGGATTATTCCATCTGATGCGCATTGGGTATATGCAGATGCACATGTAATTTCATGGTGATATCTCAAGTATTCATTGAGTTACAGCATGATATGTCTCACACACAGATACACAGACACAATATTGTACAATACTTTACAATACAATATTTACAATAATCTCACCCAACCAATGTTGGTATGATTAATTAACATGACCAGACCACTCAATACTTTATTTGTAACTTCACAAATAAGGAAGTGGAATCAAAGTAAAGAAAATAACAAATCCACTTTTAAAGTTCCCTAATCTTACCTATATCCCAAAAACAAAATACACAAATCTTACCTAATCTTCTTAATCAAAAACAGGAGGAAACTCAAAGAAAGGATTCCTAACTTCAATGTTTTATAAACTTTTAAACACAAAATTACACAACTGGACCAACAAAGGGAGATGCAAGGAGAGAAGTCCTTCGATTTCCCCAGCTCACTGCTTGGAACCAATCCTCAGGCAGGACAGCAACACCACCTGCAGCTCAATCCATTAACCTATCAAGGAAAACAAAGGCAGAACCCCACAGAAAATGCCACAAAAATATACAGAATTCAAAACTCTTAACTTGTGTATGTGTGTGTCTATTGTGTGTGTGTGTGTGTGTGTGTGCGGGCGCCGCACACACAGTGTCTAACTGGCCAGTTTGGTTCATACAGTTGAGGAATAGTTCCATCTCAACATAAAATATCAAGACAAGTTTATAGAACCAATATTTTGGGAGATATTAGTCCTATTGAATTAGTGCTGTGAAAAGATTGCAATGTTTAATCAGATTAATAAAGGTTTGTTTTTGATTAATATTGATTTATCATGATCAAATCATTTTTAATCTATATTGTTTAACTTTTCATGAGCAAATAGACTCAAGATACAAGTGAATATATCTGCACTGAATATGTTTGTCCAATCGAAATGACGCATTAGCCTAGTTTTACCTGTTTTAGTTAGTTTTAGCCTAGTGCTAGCAGAGTCCATGACTAATGTATACTTCATGTTAATGCGGCATTTAAAGCTCAAAGTCGTCGTCTTCCCCTTATCCGGGCCCGTGTCGCAGGGGCAGCAGCCCCAGCAAAGAAGACAAGACTTCCCTTACCCCAGCCCCAGCTACCTCAGCCAGCTCCTCCAGGGGAATTCCCAGGCCAGCGTTTCCAGTGTCGGCCCCGAGGTCTCCTCCCGGAAGGACATGTCTGGAACTATATATATATATATATATATATATATATATATATAAACTGATATCTCCAAACTACGGCCCACGGGCTGGATACAGCCCGCCTCCACATTTGGTTCAGCCCCCTGAACAACACCAGAGACCATTTAGATTTTTTTATGTGTGTATTTGTATTTAATAGTAAAGTTGGACTTTTTCAATAAAATGTTCCTTAGTTATGAACTATTTTCATTATTAATGAAGCAGAGAGTGTGGGGTTGTCTCCAGGATTTGGTTTAGAGTGACAAGGTGTGGGTTGTGGTTCCAATTAAAGAACACAGATACAGATGTCCTCATTGAAGGTTTATTTACTGCAGTAAGATGCAGTGAGACGCATAAATATATATATATATATATATATATATATATATATATATATATATATATATATATATATATAAACCAAGAAAACTACCATCTCAGAACAGAAACGGTTCCAAGTCCTGGCCTACCACCTCACAATCTGACCCCATGTCCTGGTGTAGAGGGGGGGCGTGGAAAGGGGAAACATAACAAAGGCCACACACAATTTTAAAGTGAGGGACCTACAAAGTGTCATTCACATAAGCATTATTATCATCATGCAAAAGCAGCTTCAGATGCAACAACCGCTGGTGATCAGACATGTTTGTAGAGGCGTCAGGCATGTACATGCAGCAGATATCGCAGATCAAATGACACACGCCCCCTTTCTCAGCCAAGAGGAGGTCTTAAGCTGCCCTGTTCTGCAGGGCAATCATACAAACAAAGCGCCTGTATTTCATAGGACAGGTCATTAAATCCGGTGTCCACTGCAGCAGTAAGGTTCTCTAATCGGACAGATAAGGTTTCTGTTAATGCCGCTGTGCCATTCCGAGGAAATAAAGAAAATGCAACCTTCTTCGCTTTTGAAATCAATGCACGCTTAACCTGCGAGAGCGGGGTATGGACAACCTTAAAATCTCAGGCATTAGAAAAAATAAATCACTGGTGTCTGCCCACTGTAAAGGCAGATAGAGATATGATCTCTTGCCACATGTCCACACCATATCAGTCAGACAAACAAAGCCTAAATCGGAAGGCATAAATGCGACAGTGGAATGAGCATCACCATAGTGTTAGAAGAAGGATCATAACGTTGTAAGGGTGAAACAGTGCCCAATAAAGCAGTGACATTAAACAGGACAATAATTAGATCAGGTCGCGATGAACCAGATGTAGGAAAGGTAACATTATCCGTCCTGTTCCCACAATTAGCTAACCCACAAGATACATTAATGACAATTTTACAACCCAGTGCATGATCGAGCTGATACTGTGTGTGTTCAGTTACAGGTGAGTGAAAACACAACTGTGGAACATGCAAAGGATTAGAAGAAAAAGAACATTATTTTGCACAACAGATGAGTTCGTAGACCTAGAAAAGTCCCTGGGGTCTCTGAAGACCATAGTTGGCTTCCATTTCAGCCATGGGTAGATCAGAGAAGCATCTGACCACCCATGCACTGTCCACTTCAGCAGTGTGAACAGAGTGTAATTGACCAGTACAGGAACCGGAAAGAGCAGAGTATCTTCATGTGTGCTGTGTGACAACAACCCACAGTCCGTTCCCTGTCTCTCCGCAGGTCATTGCCGCCCATCTCTTCCTTTTGACGAGCTGATGATGGATTTCATTGAACTATCGATGGGGGAGGTTAAAAAATACTGTCTGGTGATAGTGGACGTGGTGTAAGTGGGTGGAGGGGTTTCCGTCTAAGCATGCAGACAGCTTTAGTAACAGAAATTCTGCGCCATTGGGGTATACCATAATGGATTTCATCTAATAACGGTACCCACTTTGTAAATAAAGCATTGAAAAAACTTAGTGACATACAGCTGTTTGGTTCAGCTTCCCTTGAGGCTCTAGAAAAGAAGGTGCAAGCCCAGCAAAACCGCCTGGACTTCGCTACTTCCCAGACTCGCTGCGCCTTCTACCCGGCGTGTCGATTGCATTGCCATATAAACAGGCACTGTGATGTCGGCAACCCACCGACCCATCTGGAAACACAGGAGTCTACTGCACACATGAGTCAGAGGATCTCCCAGAATCCCCACAGTGGCCGGATCTCGTCCTCACAGGGCCTGGACGCACGCAGGCAGCAAAATCAGTGGACCATAACAAACCCGATGTCCAAAACCAGAGGGTGTGACAACCTGCCACGACCTTTCCCCCAGATCTTCACCTCTCCTGTCTCAACTTTTGCCCCAGATCCACCCCAGATCACCTGGCCTGCACCACGCAGTTGCAAGCCATTGCTGATCTGCGGTGCGGGACCATTCAGTTTGTCACCTCCATAACCCAGACTCAGCCTATTTACCTCGTCACCATAACCTGGACATTTCTCCCACCACTACGGACTCTGGCTGATCTAACCAGGTTTTGTGTTCTGTCTGTGTCTTTGTCATGATTTTTGTTCTGATGGTTCTTAACTCTGTTCTCCCTTCAGAACTGATCATCTGAGTCCTGAACCAAAAGCCAAGGGGCTGAATCTCTGTTAACCTAAACCGTTAGAAAGGTGAGGACCACCTCATGACAGAATGGTTCCGCCAACCATCAGGATTCCGCCAGTGTTGAAGGGACCCATTTTGTTTTGTTTTCCCCAGTTGCCTTTTTGTCTTGGCCTACGTGTTTTTCTTTAACCCCGGTTGCTTAGCCACTCCTGTTTTCCCTCAGTGTGTTCTGTCTAGAGGTAATTTGCTGGGGATATCAATGTTATCAATAGAAGTGAAATAGGAGATTAAAAAATATATTAAAGTGACGCATGGTTGAGTGATATCGCAAAGGAATGTGGCAGAAATCTGTCTACCATCGGTACAATATTGAAGCAGAAGGATGCATTACAGCAGTGAGCCCTTCCAAAGGCATCTCTGTGATATGGAAACACTGTTACTTGTGTGGATAAAGGAGAAAGAAATTGCAGGAGATACAGTGACTTGAGGCAATTGTTTCAGAAAAAGCATCCAGTGAATATCACTGGCCTTATGAGGTCAGGGTTCTTCGGAACAGCAAGCAACCCCAGACTTCAAAGCATTATGTGGGGGGAAAGTGACAATTAAAACTACCACAGTGGTATGTAAATGTCTTGTTCATTTTAATGGTTTAATGTTCAGTCAGTAAAGGCACATTTCCCTACGCAGACCAATAAATTAAATGTCAAATCTAAATCTACATTTTCTTTTACTTTTAACACACATTTCATACAAAATTTGTCATTTTTAATTCTTTTTAAAGGTTTTAAGGGGTAGTATTGGGGGACCTTGGAACTATTTAGGCCTTTTACATGTAAAATGCAACTCTATTTACAAAAAATTCACAGTACAAAAACACTTCTGGAACAAGCTAATTTTGTAAGTAGAGGCACCACTCTATGTGTGTGTGTGGCCTACTACAACTCTACTCTAAACCATAAACTAGTTAGTGTTGTATTTTTGACACTGTATGCTGGACTATGAGTAGAAATGTATTGTATTATTTAACTGTGAAAACTGAACTGATTTTGTTTTGTTTATATTTGCCATTTTTGTCAATATTTGTTGTGTTTTCTGGGATCATTGTGTTAGTATTTGCAGTTTTGTGTGTGATTCAGAGACTTCCTGCCATAGAAGATCCAGCAAAATGAAATATTTCTGAACTCATGTTGTATTTCCTTATGTTTGTTTACAGTTATTTGTCATTTATTGTATACAGTGGTGTGCACAGGCATGTTATTGTAGTGTGAGATTAAAAGAAAATGCATTACACACACATGTTGAATGCAATTTGACTTTTATTTGTAACATTCTATAAAAGTGAGTTTTCAATGTTTCAATTTTGAATGTGGAAAAGTCAGATAAAGTCTAAATCCTACATTATCCATATACAGTCTGATAAAGTCTATAGCCTATATATATATATACAGTCATTCTCAAATGCTTCGATAAACCCTGGACAGAGGAATGTAATTGGTAACTTTTCAAAGTAGATAAATGTACATGTTTACCCTTCACTGTAGGTCTCGCTAATAACAGACTGTAATAAAGTGTACTATGCTCAAATAATAAACTGTAGTAATGTGGATTATACTCTATTATTAGAGTATAATCCACATTACTACAGTTTATTATTAGAGTATAGTAAAGTAGACTACTCTAAAGCACCATCCTCCTTGGTGTCATATCCTATATGGCGATATTTTCTCAGGAAATGGGGATTATTTGGAGATTAAATGTTTCTTGTTTAAGTGTTTATTTATGTTGCCTGCCTACAAAACCCCCACAAAAGAAAATGTTTAGATTTGCAAAGTGCAATGCTCATGGAATCAAAAGCAACCAGGTTCAGAAGAATATAATAAATAAAACTATATTCCATTCTCATGGTGCTTAGATTTGCCAAACACAAAAATATGTCCAATGATATGCACCCGATTCAGTTTTTTGATGCTGCATCTTTGTGTCATATTTCAGGCTGTCATGAGGGGGTAAGACTCAGATGCTCAGTGCTAAAGGGAGAACAGATTTAAGAACAAAACCAACATAAAGATGGGACAGACAAAACACAAACACCTGGGGTGTCCAGGTTATGGTGATATGGGTGATAGGAATTGGTAAATGCATTTATATAGCGCTTTTTTTTCACCTTCACCTCAAAGCACTTTACATTAGCCTCTCATTCACCCATTCACACACACACACACACACACACACACTCCAGTAGACGGCTGCTGCCAAGACAGTGTTCAGTGTCTTGCCCAAGGACACTTCGACATGTGGACAGCCAGAGCTGGGACGCGAACCGCCAACCCTTCGATCATCGGACGACCCGCTGTACCAGCTGAGCCACAGCTGTGTTTAAAAAGGGCACTTTCATTGATAAAGGGCAAAGGGGCAAGTGCTCTAGCACTAGACTCTCAATGTATACTACACTCTATTTAGGTAGATATGTATTGTATTTTTTTAATACATATGTTGAATCTTAAAACAGATATCACATCTGAATTCTAAAAACTAGAATTGAATAAAAAGGGTGACAGGGTGGTTAGCACTCGTGCCTCACACCAGACCTTTCTGTGTGGAGTTTGCATGTACTCCCTGTGTCTGCATGGGTTTCCTGTTTGTTTGTTGTTCAGCCCTGCGATGAACTGGTGACTCATACAGGGTGTACCCTGCCTTTGCGAATTATGGCTGGATTAGGCCCCCAGTGACCCAGTGAGGATAAAGCAGGCACAGATGATGAGATGAGAATTGAATAAAATCAAACTAAAACAACACAACAAAATATTCAGTTTTTTGTACAGTGTACATTTTTCATTTTTTTCTTGTTTTAATATTAGGTATAAGTGTTTTTTTTATTATTTCTGGTGTTTTGTTGTTTTTTTTTATAATATCTATAGTTTTTTAATATTTGCTATTTTTGTTACCATTTGCTGTGTTGTGTTGTTTTTTCTTGATATTTGCAACTTTTCTTGTTAATGTGCTATGTTTTGCTAATATTCGCACTGTTTTGTTCAATAATTGCTGCGTTTTACAGTTTAGTATTTGCTTTTCTTTTGTTAATATTTGCTGTTTGTTGTCAATATTGCTGTGTTTTACTGGGATTTTTTGTTAATATTAAAACCCCACTAAAACTGTAAAAAAAAACCACTGTAAAAAACATTTCCTAAAATGTTTGTTGTAATGACAAGCGTTGATAGGATGAATGTATCCACATGCCTTAAACAGTTTAGTCACTTTTTGGTTTGTTTCTTTATAGGTTCATCATTCTGCTTGGCCAATATGGAAAACCTGAATGAAAATTCTAAACAGTGCTGCAGATCAAGGTGCATGTTTCAAAATGCCTCAAAATGTTTAGAAGATGAAGAATTAGTGAAAAAAATTGGTGACACATGGTGACACAGTCATTTATTTTGCTACTTCTCATTAAGACCGTGCCAAATGGACTTGACTGCCGAAGCGTATTTGTAGCTTTGTCATGTCTCAACTACTCTGTCGCCTTGTCACAGTTTTTAAATGACATGTATATTGTATCACGGCTGTTCTATTATGTTGTATTTGAAATATTTATTGGGACAATTGAAGTGATCAACAGAACCCTGTAGTGAATGACATTAGCCTCTGAAGGTACAACGCTAAAGTCGACCCTTGAACTGTGTTCCTGATAAATGATGAAGTGACTCATTTATGAAAACGACAGCAACAAAGCAGCTTCAGAGGCAGTTACACCATCTAAGGGACTGTAAAAAAATACTGAGCTCATAATTCTGAATCTTTTCCTCATAATTTTGACTATTTATCTAGTCATTTTGAGTATTATAAATGTTACTTTTTATCTCACGATTTAATTTTTTTAAATCTCATTATGCTTTTTTTTTAATCTCCTGTTTGTGACTTTTCAGTAATTTTTCCTAAATGTCCTATCCATACCCACTAAACTGAGTACCATGAGCTGTCTCATCTGAACCTCACTAATCCAGCTACAATTGGCGAAGGCAGGTACCCTTGTATGAGTAGTCAGTTCCATTGCACGGCTGAACATCTATAGACAATCACTCTCCCATTCACAACTATGGGTAATTTATATTAACTACTTAATCTACCAGTGCATATATTTGGATGGTGGGAGGAAACTGGAGTACCCGGAGAAAACCCACGCAGAAAGGTCTGGTGTGGGAATTGAACCACGGTCCTTCTTGCTGTGAGGCACGAGTGCTAACCACTGCACCACCTCAGTATCATGACCTAATAAAACATATCATCTACACAGTAACTCCCTTTTAAAGGCTTTATTTTTGTTTGTTTTTTTCACATTTTTTCTGTTTTTTTCCTGCCTGTATTATTTCATCTATAGCAAGAAAAAAAATGCAGTTTTACTTTTTACTTTATTACAAGTTAGAAGTTGTCCTTTTTTTTTTTTACTTCAGTAAAAGAGTTAAATTAGTACTTCTAAGCAAAGCACCTTCAGAGCCTTTTATAACAGACCGCAAAAAATACTTTCATTTTTGGCATTTATCCCAAACCTAACACGCGATGTTATGGATGTAAAGAAATCCCAATCACGAGTGCAGTCCTTTCAACAATGGTCACTTAGGCTCAGTTTCCTGTTACAGGTAATTGATGGAAGTCTGAGAAAGAAAGAAAAGAAAACTGCCATTTGTTCCGAAAAACCTTTTAGGCAAGAAAGTAATTACTTTTCAGATATTTTTAAACATACCTTGTGAACTAAAACTCATCCCAGTCATGATTTGAGCAGCTTAATTACTAGAAGATGAACTCTAGTGTCACACTGAGTGAAAATGCTCTGTCTGTCAGAGGCTTTGTTGAGTTTTTAAATGCACACACACACACACACACACACACACACACACTGGTTTCCATGTCTCATGAGGACCAAGTTTCTAATCATGACCTGTAGATAAAGTAGCCAATGGGTAGTGAATGTAAACATGTCTCTAAATAAATAAATACAAAACTAAATTAAACTAAATTAAATTAAAAAAACAAAACAAACATTTTTAAATTGAAAAAATGAAATGATAAAAAGAAATAATTAAAAAAATAAACATTCTTTTTAAAATAAATAAATGCAGAACAAAATAGAAAAATCTAAAAAAAAACCCCTTAAATTAAAAATAAATAAACAAACAAACAAACAAATAAATATATACAGTTATGAAAGCCCCAGCTAAAGAAAAACCTTTACCTCAATTTTTCGTCTCTGAGTGTGCAAGAAAATTCTATTTATGAAAGAAAACCGAAACCTATGAGACATAAATACATTCCTATACGCAACTACGTAATTTCCGTAAATACGTCATGTAAGTAGCATCCCATTGGCTATGAGGGAGCTACTCATGATGCTTTTCGTTACCCTTTGTCTCTCACTCATTACGGAGCTGCTGCTGTGGCTGCCATTAACACAGACACTTTAACGGTAATTTCTCGACCTAGACCAGCGCTTTTATGTTTAAACGTTTAGCTGAACGCTGCAAGAACAATATATGACTCGCAGACTATCAGCTCAAGAAAAATTGTTAAGAACTTGGACTCCGCAAGTCCGGAGACATGGACCATTCTACAGTCTCCCCCACTGACACCGCCTCTGTATATATATATATATATATATATATATATATATATATATATATATATTTAACTAAACACTCTTCAAACCTTTGAAAAATACTTTTCACTTTGCACCGGTTTCCCCCATGCTGTATGTGGACTTCCTGGGAAAAAATACTAATGGGGACTTACATTTATCTTTAACCTTCATGGGGACCTGGATTTTGGTACCCGTGGTGTCAGACGTCCCCATGGAATGACTGTTTAAATAGATCAATGTCCTCGTAAATATAAAAATAGAAGCGCATACACACACATACACTGGTTAAAGTGACAGAACAAACAGAGGACACAGTGAATCTGAGTCTTTCATTTCCTCATGTTCTCACTCAGCTCACACCATAAGGCTGTTGGACACACTGACAAAGGCAGTAGTAGTGAAAAATACAAATACGGCTCCTGACGCCCCTAAAAAACAAAGACCCCCCCCCCATTGTCCAGAGCTCAAAAAAAAAATATATAGTAGTGTTTCTCCAGGCAGGGCGGCATGGAAACTTCCTGGTCGGAGTACCCTCTGGGCAGAGCAGTGTGGAATCCCTCTGGGCAGGGCGACGTGGAAACCCCCTGGGCGGAGCACCCTCTGGGCAGAGCGGTGTGAAATCCCTCTGGGCAGGCCAGCGTGCAAACCCCCTGGGCGGAGTACCCTCTGGGCAGAGCGGTGTGGAATCCCTCTGGGCAGGGTGGCGTGGAAGCCCCCTGGGCGGAGTACCCTCTGGACAGGACGGTGTAAAATCCCTCTGGGCAGGGTGGCGTGGAGCGGTGTCATAACCCTCCGGGTGGAAGACCCTCTGAGCGGACTGGCCTGAGTGGTCTGGGGTGGTAGCAGGAGTAAAACTGATTGGGTGGGGTCACCACGGACTCTGACAGGGAGCGACAAAATGGAACAGAGACAAGGCACTAAACACTAAACAAAGACAGGACAAAATGAGGAAACAAAAGGACCCGGCCGACACGGGGGCACCAAGGAAACAGGTCTGGGGTGATACCGACCCCAACACTGCAAGCAGGTCCAGGGTCGAACATGGGGAAAAGGTCTGGGGTGAGACCCCGCCCCAACACGGAAAAAAGGTCCGGGGCGAGACCCGGGCCAACACAGCAAAAAGGTCCAGGGAGAAATCCAGCCAACACGGCAAAAAGGTCTGGGGCGAAACCCGGCCAGACACGACGAACAGGCCGGGGTAAGGAAGAGAGGGGATGTCTGGACCCGATAACCAGTACCCATTCCCAGAACTAGTATTCCCTAAATGACCAGTGCCACCATAGGCAACTGGTAATAAAGGAAACTGGCCCTGGATGGACTGGAAACAGGGCCCAGACCCGAGAGGGAAAAATCCGAGGGGGAGAAAAGCAACAGGGAGAGACAGGCAACAGGCAGGGGACAGAAGCCAGCAACAGGCAGGGATAGGGGACAGAAGTCAGCAATGGGCAAACAGGCAGGGACAGTCAGAAACGGGGAACAGACAGTGAAGACTCAAAACCACTAGGCCGAGAAGACTTGAAACCCTACGCTGACTACAAGCTGGACTGAAAAGACAGAACCAGAGACAACCGAAAAGACAGAACCAGAGACAGCCACAGACAAAAAAGGACAGAAGACTAACTAGACAAAACAGACCAAAGACGAACTAGACAAAACAGACCAAAGACTAACTAGACAGAAAAGACCAAAGAAACTCGGAACGCTAGCCAGATACACGGAACGCTAGCCAGATACACGGAACGCTAGCCAGATACACGGAACGCTAGCCAGAAACTCGGAACGCTAGCCAGAAGCTCGGAACACTAGCCAGAAACTAGGAACGCTAGCCAGATACACGGAACGCTAGCCAGAAACTCGGAACGCTAGCCAGAAACTCAGAACACTAGCCAGAAACTCGGAACGATAGCCAGATACACGCAACGCTAGCCAGATACACACGGATACACCAGATATACACGGAACACTGGGCAGATACACAGAACTAGCAGGGAAACGCACACAGACAGGGACAGAACGTAAGACTGGACAGATTTTAGACGGAACAGACCAGGGGAAACTAAAACAAAACAGGTCCCTTCAGCACTGGCGGAGTCCTGACGGTTGGCGGGACCATTCTGTCAGGATCAGGGTGAGGTGAATGATGACTCCAATGCACAGTGCTGAAGTGAAAAATAATTTAATAACAAACTAAGAAACATAAAGACAGAGACAAAACCAAACCAAAATCTGGGAACGGTCACCAGAGCGGAGGTCATGACAGTTTCTAGACAAAGGATGTTAAAGTTGCCATTTTACAAAATAATGTGAACTAGAGCTGGGAATATTTGACCAAACCCGATGGGACCCAGTGGGTTTGGGCATCATTTTTAGCATTTGAATTGATGCTTGGGGCTTGGGCTTTACGTTATTAGTTGTGGGGTATATGTGATGCCTTTCGATCAGCATGAGATAGATGCAAAATGGATGTTGCAGAGGTGAAATGAAGATTAGCAATGAAAAACGTCAGGCTGCAAACGGGGGCAGGCTCTACAAAACTGTCAATCAAAATTGGCTGGGCTAGGCTCGGGTCGAGTTCTATGGACCTTTATCACAATTTCCGCATTTCGCACCGGAAATACGTAAACGGAGCGTAACCCTACTTCCGCACAGGCAAAAGTTAAATGGCAAACCAAAAGTGATTGTAACATACCACGATGTTCTTGTAATATCCAGAAGCACTTAGCCCCAGGGCTCTCTCTCCTTACTTTGATACTTTTTCCTCACAGAAAAAAAATTGTAGCCTTTATCAAGTTTTTTTTTTCATTAGCGAATTTTTCTCTACGATTCTCCCAATATCTGCAAATGTTAAAAGTGGCAAATTTCTTCACAGGAACTCGAAAAGACTCTTTCAATATTACCGTCTTTCTACCGTCTTGATATTTAACAGGAAGTTTGGTTACGCTCCTCTGACATATTTCCGCTTATTGTGAAATGGTCCATTGGGCCTGGTCCGGTTCAGGTTTGACTTTTAAGGCCTGTTTCATATGCTCTAATGTGAAGCCATGGATGGTTTCACAAACAAACCTTTATTCGTTGGTACATGATGAGCAAGCAAATAGACAGCATCTGGTTGTGGCTCAATTAGTAGAGCAGGTCGTCCAATAACCAAAGTGTTGGCAGTTCCAATCCCAATCCCACTACTCAGGTGCTGTTGTGTCCTTGGGCAAAGACACTTCACCCTCCTGCCTCCAGTGTCACACTGTTGTATGCATAAGTATGAATGTTTGGAGGTGGTCAGAGGGGCCATAACAAAATGTCAGTCTGCCCCAGGCCAACAATGGATACATATGGAGTTTACCACCACCAGAGGGAGCATGTTAGAGTGAATGAACAATGGATCCACTGTCAGAGGTGGAAGTGACGAAAGACCAGTACTTTACTGTACTTACGTATAGGTTTTAGATATTTCTGGACAGGCCATGTTTGGAGGGGGATACCAGGGTTTAAGCTGCCTGGAGGGAATCAATCAGGTGAGGGCAGTTTGTAATTGTAATTATGTTTTAACATTGTATTATTTCTTTATTCTTTGTATTATTACTTTGACTTTGTAAATCTTAAAGTGGTTTGTTGATTGTGCTTAACCCAGGACATGTTAGAATAATTTTTCTAAATATTATTCTGTTTCCAGCTTCTCTCTTAATTAAACTGAAATAATTCCACAACAGGTTCACCCCCCCCCTTTAATTCTTTTTCTACTACCGCCTCAGATCAGATGAGATAACCCACGGAATGACCTGTTCAGCTCCTCCTCTTATATATATCGGAAAATAAACTGACCAGGGTTCCCTCAGTGTCTCTCTCTCTCTCTCTCTCTCTCTCTCTCTCTCTCTCTATATATATATATATATATATGTGTGTGTGTGTGTGTGTGATGGGGTGAACTTTACGCGGGTGAAAATGGGGGGACCATATTTTGAGGGAAAACCACCTAAAAAAAACAACTTCAAAATAAATGAAGAATTACTCCACAATCCTATGGTTTATATGGATGTTCTTTGTGTCTATGGACGGACATCTACATACTTCACAGAATCTGTCTCCTGCTTCATCCTGGTCCGGGTCACGGGGGCAGTAGCCTCAGCAAAGCGCCCATACTACCCTCACCCCAGTTACCTCAGCTAGCACCTCCAGGGGAATCCTGAGGTGTTCCCAGGCCAGCCGAGAGATATAATCCCTCCAGCATCTCCTGGGTCGACCCCGAGGTCTCCTCCCGGATGGACATGCCCGGAACACCTCCCCCGGGAGGCGTCCAGGAGGCCACCTCAACTGGCTCCTCTCAACATGGAGGAGCAGCGGCTTTACTCCGAGCCCCTCCCAGATTTCCAAGATTCTCACCCTTATCTCTAAGGCTGAGACCGGTGTCGTCGTTCGTTTGTTCACGGTGCCGGGTCTCCCCGTTGAGACGACTCAAAAATATCAAAACCAGATATAAAAGGTTAATCATTTATTATAAAGATATAACCAAATGAATCAATAATAAATCATTGAGCTACAAACCTCTAAGTCCCCAGGGGATGACCTCAGGCAATTGTCATAATTCTATTTATCTCATTTTATTTATTTCATTTTATTTTATCTTATTCTATTCTGTTTTTATTGCATGCCAGTTGGTTTATCTTGTTTCATTTTGTTATCTTTTACACGGGGGTTGCACTGAAAATTTCACTGACATGCAAATGCTCAGTGACAATAAAGACATCTTGAATCTTGAGAGTTTTAGAAGCAGAGAAGGAGGAAGTCAAAAGAGCAGGAGAAGAAGCCCCATCATTGTCAGAACCAGACTTTTTATAGCCCTGACCCCTGGGACCTCCACGTTTCAGGAAGCATCTGCTCTGAGGCCATCCCATAGATCCATCCCACAGATCAGATCATTAACTCTTTAAACCCATTATACAGCACTTATAACAAAGTATGATAAAATGTAAAATCCATCTTCAATACCATGTCAAATATAAAATCCACATCCTTCTGACTCATTTCGGCTGCTTGTACCCATGATCTCATTCTTTCGGTCATGACCCAAAGCTCATGACCATAGGTGAGGGTCGGAATGTAGATCGACCCGTAAAATTGAGAGCTTTACCTCCTGGCTTAGTTCCTTCTTCACCACAATGGATTGGTTTAGCACCCGCATTACTGCAGATGCTGCCCCAATCCGTCGACTTCTCGCTCCATCCTTGCATCACTCGTGAATAAGATCCCAAGGTACTTGAACTCCTCCACCTGAGGCAGGACCTTCCCCCCGACCTAAAGAAGGCATTCTACCCTTTTCCGGCTGAGGACTATGGCCTCAGACTTGGAGGTGCTGATCTTCATCCCAGCCGCTTCACACTCCAATGAGAGCTGGAGGCCGCTGCTCTATGTGGCTAAGAGGACCACATCACCCGCAAAAAGCAGGGACGAGATCCTCCCGCCACCAAATTCAACCCCCCCCCTCCCACACATGGCTGTGCCTAGAAATTCTGTCCACAAAATTTATAAACAGAATTGTGACAAGGGGCAGCCCTGGCGGAGTCCAACCCTCACCATAAAACTGTCCAACTTATTACCGGCTATGAGTACCAGACTCTCGCTCCTTCGGTACAAGGACTGAACTTCCCCCAGTAGGAAACCATCCCCCCAAGCTCCTGGAGTACCCCCCACAGAATATCTCTAGGGACACAGTCATAAGCCTTTCCAAATCCGCAAAACACATATGTGACCCGCCACCACGAAACCAGGCATAAGTCGCGCTGAGCCGTTCAGAGCTACAGCCAAATTTAGGCTGGAAGGTGATTTCTTATTTGTGTTTACACCTTATCAAAAAATGGTACCGTAACACCTTTATGTTCAGTTCCTGTGGTCATTACATTGAAATCCAATCAATAAAGGTGTTTATTGAGTCAATTATTTAAGCGGTGACAAAAGTTTAAGGATTGCTGAGCAAAGACAAAGACGACTTCCACCTCTTTTCGCCGAATAAAACGATCTCCGTTCCGTGCGTGAACATCCAAGTGTTCGGTACGAGGTAAAAGCCTATATTGAATGCTCTTGTCCAATGGTGTAAGCCAAATGATTATAATACGTCACACTTCTGTCCTATTATTATAATATATAAAACTTCTGTGACATGTCCATCAGAGTGTCCTTTAACATCTGTGATTTTTTTTTGTCAATCGGATACGAATTATTATGCATTGCTAAGGACTTCCTACCCCAAAACAGTCCAAAACTTTAACGGACAATATCTAAAAATATGCAAATTGCATAATAGGTCCAACTGTGGATATTAAAATGACCATAACTTTGGTTCATCTTATGATAGAAACATAATTTTTTCACCATCTTAAACCTTAGTTTCCACTCTACCAAGCGACACAGATAACTCAGTTTTGATTTCCAGACACTTATTCCTGGTTTCGTGGTGGTGGGTCACATATGGACTGGTTGGGCAAATCCCCAGCGAGGGTAAAGAGCTGGTCCACTATTCCACATCCAGGACAAAAACCACATTGCACCTCCTCGAACTGAGGTTCGACCACCGATCGTACTCTCCTTTCCAGCGCCCTGGAGTAGACCTTACCGGGGAGGCTGAGGAGTGTGATCCCACAATAGTTGGAGCACACCCTCTGGTCCCCCTTCTTAAAAATGGAAACCACCACCCCGGTCTGCCACTCCAGCAGCACTGCCCCCGATGTCCATGCAATGTTGTAGAGACATGTCAGCCAAGACAGCCCTACAACATCCAGAGCTTTGAGATACCCAGGGTGGATTTCCTCAATCCCTGGGGCTCTGCCACCGCAGAGTGACCTCACTACCTTGGCGACTTCTGCCCCTGAGAGCAGTCCACCCGTCCCCCGGCCTCCCGGCTTCTGCTTCCATCCCAGGATGCATGTTGGTGGAATTGAGGAGCTCCTCGAAGTGTGGGCTGTTATCACCCCCCCTCCCATGGCACCGGACAGTTTGCCAGAACCTCTTTGGAGCCAATCGGTAGTATTTGTCCATGGCCTCACTGAACTCATCCCACGACCCATTTTTTGCCTTGGTGGCCAGTGCAGCTGCAGCCCACCTAGTCCGCCGGTACCAGTCAGCTGCTTCCAGAGACTCGCAGGACAGTCAAGCTCTGTAGGCCTCCTTTTTCAGCCTGACGGCCCTCCTCACCTCTGGTGTCCTCGGGTACCGCCACGACTGGCCCCAGCCACCTACAACCACAACTCGCCACGGCAGGCTTCAGCAATGGCAGAGCAGAACACAGCCCATTCCGACTCACTTCTCCCCTCCACCCCCAGGACACAATTGAAGCTCTGCCGGAGGTGTGAGTTGAAGATGTCCTTGACAGGTTCTTTGACCAGGCGTTCCCAGCAGACCCGCACTACTCGTTTGGGTCTAGCAGGTCGGCGTGGCATATTCCCCTGCCACTGGATCCAACTCACCACCATGTAGTGGTTGGTTAACAGTTCAGCACCTCTCTTCACCCGAGTGTCCAAAACATGTGGCCGCAGGTCTGATCATATGACTACAAATTCGATCATCGACCAGCAACCTAGGATGGCCTGGTGCCAAGTGCACCGATGGACATCTTTATGTTTGAACATGGTGTTAGTTATGGACAAACTGTGACTCACACAGAAGTCCAATAACTGAACACCACTCGGGTTCAGATCGGGCAGAACATTCCTCCCCACCACCCCCCTCCATGTCACGCTGTCATTGAAGTCCCCCAGCGAGGGGGACTTCAACAGAGCCCCTTTTTGGAAAGCTTTCCAGCACCGGTCCCAGGGACTCCAAAAAGGGTGGGTAATCTGAACTGTCCAGTACCCGTCCCCCAACCCGAAGGCACAGGGAAGAAACCCTTTCATCCACTGGGGTTAACCCCAACATGGGGGCTATCAAAAAGCCCACCCCTGTCCTCTGCCTCTCTCCTGGGGCAACTCCAGCAAAGAACCAAGGTTCAGACCCTCTCAAAGACTCAGGTTCCAGAGCCAACACTATGTGTCAAGGTGAGGCTGACTACGTCCAGTCGATAGCACTTAACTTCCTCCACAAGCTCCCGTTCCTTCTTCACCAGAGAGTTAACATTACATGTCCCTAAAGCCACATTGCACTGGACCCTTCTGCCTCTCCTCACAGGTACTTAGCCCATGAGATGATGATCCCATGTCATGCTCTAGGGTGGAACCCCAGTACCCCTCCGGGCTGGGTACACAGAATCTTGCTGTTTCTGGTCATAAGGGTCTTCGAATCTTCACATTGTCAACTCTATTTCCATTGCCTAAAATATTGTAGCTATTACTATGATTGAGTAAAAATGATACGTCTCTGATTGGCTGAGAATGTGTGAAGGAATACTCCCCCCTCCCCTCTGGCTCTGTGTGTTTACCATCCCAGAGTAGCATCCAGCTAGGTTCTGTGCTGTCGTTTGTTTTGAAAACATGCAGGTGAAAAAAAACCCACTTTATTTCCACAGAGAGCACATAAAGGAGTTTGCTCCGCCATTTTTTTCACGTTTGTGCAGCAGCTACTGTGGCACCATCTTCTCTTGTAGATGCTAATGCTACTTCAGATTTGCTACAATGGGGCTTAATCCCACGTGGGTGACGCCAATGTCCTTCTGACATGTAGTGGTCAGGCTTTTCTGAGTCGCTCTGTGTTGTTTTCTATGAATGGGAAATATAGTCAGTGGAGGTGACACACCACGCAGCAAATGCAGCATGTGTTGGTAACTCAGGGTGACCGATCAGATTCCAAAAGGAGCGTGTAAAAGTGGTTTTCAGTGGAATGACATTTTTAAAGTGTCCTCTCTCCATCCTCAATGTCGTTGTTTTGTTGGGTGAGGTGGAAAAAGGACTCTGATGCCCGGTGCTGAGGGAGAACAAATTTAATAAAACACAAGCAAAATAATGACGACAGAGACAGGGGGGTTGTTCAGCCAGAGTCCGTGGTGGTGAATGAAATGTCCAGGTTATGGTAACAAGGGGACAAAGACACATGACTGGGTTATGGAGAAGACAAACTGCACTGCACGGGCAAGTGCAAGCCTCACTGCTTAAATAGTTGCAGATCAGCAAGCACTTGCAGCTACATGGTGGGGGCCTGGTGAATCTGGAGTGGATCAGGGGGAATCTCCGGGTGGAGCAGTGTGGTACCCCTCCAGGTGAAGTGGTGTGGAACCTTCCAGGAGGAGTACTCTCCAGGTGGAGCCGAGTGGATGATAGCAGGAACAACAGATAGGTCTGACAGTGGACCAGGAGAACTGAGGCTGATGGGGAAGAGGACCAGGAGAATTGAGACTGATTGGGAAGAAAGCCATGGACTCTGGCCGAGAATGACGAAAAGATACAGGATGGAACAGAGACAAAGAACTAGATAGAACCAGGACAAAATGAGGAAACAAGAGGACCAGGGCAAAAAAGGGCTAAAACGAGAAACCAGGAGGGCCGGACAGAACAGGACGGGACAGGAGAGCCCAGGCTGAAACACAGATCCAGCCACACCAGGGCAACTGGCAACACAAAACGCAGAGGGAGAAATGAATGAGACCAAACACAGAAGAACGGGAAGCGACAAGGCCCAAGGACAAGAAGAGGAAAAAGAGCCAGAAGGGAAAACACAGCTAGAAATAGGCATTTTTAGCTGGAAACCTTACTGTATTTTGGTCATACTTAGATATTAATTTATTACTTGGTAAATATTGATGAAAAGATCAAATGTGGCAATCGGCATCACATTTTCAATGAACAGAGTAGTTGCAATACCTACTTTGGACACATTTTTACACACTGCACTTTTAAAACCCACACTGTCTTAACACTAGTGCCTTTTCTTTCTTACACATGGCAGGTACTTCCAACATTCTTTTGACTTTTAGTGTGCATATACAGCCTGCAGCCTGCAAAAAAGCTTCTCAGATCATTGATGAGCATTATAAAACAGGTAAAGTGAAAACAGCAACCAAAGACTACTGGTGAAAGTGTGTGTTTGCAGACCCTGTAGAGAAGCATGGCTTGTAAGTTTCCCATTGTTACAATGAAAAAATGGATTTTTTCCCAGAGAATTTTAAACAATGCAGCATGAAATGTGCATGAACTGTATTTTAGCTGAATGTGTGTGAATGTGTTTGTGTGTATGTATGTGGAAACCTGAGTGATAGATTGCCTTTTTGTGATGTTCTGAAAAGAGCATCACAAAAAGCACTATGGTTTGAAAAAAAAAAAGCACTCTACATTTTATGAAGAAAAGCTCTAACTATTGTATGGTTGGAGCGGCAGTTTACAATTCCATATTTTTATTTTACCTGCAACTTGTGCTCAGGTGCGACTCGTAAAACAAAAATAGAAAAATATGAAAAAAAAAAAAAAAAGCGTGACTTAGGTAGTAATTTGTGGTGTTCATTGTGGCTCAATTATTTGTTTTGAGTGTACTGACAGACTGTGTACTTAATGTGCAGCTACGCTTAATGTGCAGCTACGCTTAATGTGCAGCTATGCTTTGATTTAATGTATAATTTAATTTCCCTCCTTAGTTTAGTTTTCACACCACAATTTACAGTATTGTATTTACAGTCCTTAAACACTGGCACTAAGGAAATTATTTCATGTAAAGTAGTGAGTACATATTTTATGTTAGAATTGGTCAAACTAGACTGAATTTTGTTACTTGAATTCTTTGATTTTCAGGGAAAGGGGATCATTTCACACATGTTAACTCTATACACCTAATGTGGTTTCTTTGTGTCCTCACAGTTATCCACCAGGCACTGAAAAAGTTGTTTTGAGGGCAGCTGTGGCTCAGTTGGTAGAGTGGGATGCCAAATGACAGAGAGATTGGTGGTTCGCGTCCCGGCTCTGGCTGTCTACATGTTGAAGTGTCATAAGTGTCCTTGGGCTCCCAGTAGGATTGACAGTGTGGAGGACGATAGGAGGCAGGCCTCTCACCCAGCAGGACTGAGGGTTAGGGGGCGTGGTTGGAGTTGAGTTGTTCCGGTGCACTTGTCCCTTTGTTCAGTCTGGTTTTGGCGGTTGAAGAATAAATAGCATCTTAACCTTCAGCTCATGTCCTTACCCCGAATTGAACATGCACGAGGCAGTAGAAGAATGTGATTCCACCGAGGCCACTTTGCTCCAGCTTCCGCGGCAGGCAGTGTGCACCCGGCAGTGTGCGCCCGGCCATGAGGCTTCCCGAGTTCTGGCTGAATGACCTGGCTTCATGGTTCGAGCACATGGAAGTGTTATTCCATCTACGAGGAATAACTGACAGTGACCACAGATACTACTTGGTTGTAGCCGCGTTGGACCAGCACTCCACCCGCCGAGCCATGCAACTCTTGCGCGCACCCCCGCAATTTGGAAAATACACGGCTGTCAAAACGCTGCTGCTCCGGAGGTTGAGTCTGTCTGCTGCAGAGAGGGCTGACAGACTCCTTTCCCTGCCGAGTTTGGGTGACGGCATGGCTGTGGATCTGATGGACAATATGCTGACGTTAGTTGGCTCCAAGGAAGGTGGCTACCTATTCCCAAACGGGTTTCTGTGCCAGCTCCCACCGCACGTACGCGCGGCTTTGGCTAACTCCCCCTGTCTGGACTCAGACGACTGCCGCGGTTTAGCTGAAGAAGCTGACCGTCTTCTACTGGCATCCCGGCGCTTCAAAGTGCAGAGTGTGATGGCGGATTCCACACACCCGACAGAGGACGCGGACCCAGTGGTGGTGGCTGAAGTAGCGGCCCGGAGACAACGCGGAACCAGGATGTGTTTCCTCCATCAGCGGTTCGGCGCCAAGGCCAGATGCTGTATCCCTCCATGCTCCTTCGAGGCACCGGGAAACGCCAGAGCCAGCGCTCAGTAGCAGCCATGGGCGCTGGTGGTAAAGTTGAGCTGCTTTTCATCAGAGACTCAACATCAGGGAGACGTTTGCTCATGGACTCTAGCTCGCAATTGAGTTTACTCCCTCAGACCAGCACGGACAGGTCGGCTAAGGGCTGCGGCCCACCGCTACAGGCGGCAAACGGTCCCTCTATCACTTTGTCTGGCAAAAGGTCAGTGAGTGTTTCAACGGACGTCAGTTTGAATGGGACTTTGTAATCGCCTCCATTACTGTTCCCATTATTGGTGCTGATTGTCTGTTTGCTAATTGTTTGCTGATTGATCGCCGTTTGATTGATGCTGTGACATTCACCACCTTTTTATGTGAAACCGGAGAACCTGGCCGTTAACTCATGCAAATGTTTTAGTTTCAGGCGATGTGTTCCATGGGTTGCTGGCCGAGTTCCCTTCTCTGTCCAAGCCCGTTTTTTCCACCGCTGTAACTAAACATGGTGTAGAGCATTTCATCTCTACCGTAGGACTGCCAGTGTTCGCGCGTGCACGACGCTTGGACGCCGAGAAATTGGCTGTCGTGAAAGGAGAGTTTGCCACTATGGAGCGGTTGGGCATAGTGAGGCGATCGAACAGCCCGTGAGCCTCACCGCTTCATATGGTACCTAAGGCAGATGGTGCGTGGCGGCCATGTGGAGATTTCCGCCACCTTAATAATGTCACTACACATGACCACTATCCCATTCAGCACATTCAGGACTTTTCCGTGCGTTTGGCAGGTGCCACTATTTTTTCAAAGGTGGATCTGCCGGGACGTGCGGAGGATCTACCCAAGACTGCAGTCATTACCCCATTTGGTCTTTTCAAGTTCCTGCGCATGCCTTTCGGCCTCAAGGGGGCGGCTCAGACTTTTCAGAGACTGATGAACTCTGTGTTGTGCGACCTCGCTTTCATGTTCGTTTACCTTGATGACATTTTGGTGGCCAGTGCATCAGCTGATGAGCACCTTTTACACCTTAAGCAGGTTTTTCAATGCCTTGATGAGCACGGATTGATTGTTAATCAGGTGAAATGCCAGTTTGGTGTTCCAGTGATCGATTTTCTGGGCCACCGCATTTCATCCGAAGGTTGCCACTGCCTTCAAAGGTGCAGGCAGTGCAAATTTTCCCCGCCCATCCTCAGTTAAGGCACTGCAGGAATTTTTGGGCATGGAAAATTTTTACAACCGGTTCCTTCCCTGTGCTGCTCACCTTTTAAAGCCGCTGTATGGGGCTCTGCGGCGTAAGAAAAGTGGTGACTCTGTTGACAGGCCCTTGAAGGGGCTAAATCTGCCCTTGCCAATGCGGCCCTCCTGGCCCATCTTTCACCTTAAGCAACCATCGCTTTATCCACTGATGCATCCGACGTGGCTGTTGGCGCGGTAGTCGAACAGCAGGTGGTGGGAGTGTCGCAGCCCCTTGCGTTTCTCAGCCGCAAGCTTCGAGATAGCGAGCGTAAATATAGTGCTTTTGACCGTGAATTGCTGGCACTGTACCCGTCACTTCTGTTTCCTTTTGGAAGGCCGTTCTTTTACAGCTTACATGGATCATAAACCGATGACTTTTGTCATGACCAAAGTGTCTGAGCCTTGGTCCGCGTGCCACCAGCGCCACCTAGCATCTATCTCAGAGTTCACAACGGACATACAGCACGTGGCTGGTAAATAGAACCTCGTTGCTGACTGTTTGTCACACGTGCTGGTGTACCCTGTGCACCTTAGGGTGGATTTCTGTGCTGTGGCTGCTGACCAGACCAGCGACCCAGATATCTTGGCTCTCAAGTCTTTGGGTACGGGCCTCAGGCTTGAGCATGTAGTGGTGCAGGATGGTGGTGTTGTGCATTCCCTTTCACACCCTGGTCTGCGGGCATCAGTGAAGTTGGTGGGATCCAAGTTTGTTTGGCCTGGCCTCCGTAGAGATGTTAAGGGGTGGGCAGCTGCATGTGTGGCGTGTCAGCGTGCAAAAGTCCACCAACACACTAAGGTGCCACTCGAGCCATTTCCGATTCCGGCCAGACGTTTTGACCACGTCCATGTGGACCTGGTGGGTCCCCTGCCTTTTTCACAGGGATATACACACCTTTTCACGATGGTAGATCAGACTACCAGGTGGCCAGAGGTGGTTCCTCTGTCCTCCACTACTTCCATGGATGTAGCACGAGCATTTCTCTCAGCCTGGGTTTCGCGTTTTGGCACTCCATCTGACATCATCTCTGACAGAGGTGATGGAGTTTGTGTCGGAGTTGTGGTCGTCTCCTCATTCCTGCCACAACAGAACCTTAGAAACCTACTGTTGTGTTTGTGTGTGAATGGGTGGATGTAAAGCGCTTTGAGCACCATGAAGGTGCTTTTGCGAACACAATAATCAGTATATTTCTATTACTGTGCGTCCTTGTACCTGGAGAAGGAGAAGGATTTGTAAGTAAATACACGCCATTCATGTTGGAGTTGTAGGTGATCACACACGCTGGTTTAAGCTGGGTCACTCTATGTCTCTGCCCCCTCTGCCACACATCAACCCCTTCCATTCTGTCTTGGTGGCAGGTTGTCACCATCTTCACCATTCGTTTGTCCTGCCAAGCTACCACCATCATGCGATCAAGCAGAGAGAACACTATCTCTGGCAGAGTACTACTTTCACCCACATAAGGCCGCAAGTTGAAGCAGTACCCTGTCGCAGAGTCGTGGAACTCACGCTCCATGGGAGGTTTCTGTCCTCCCTGAGCTCGCCGCCTTAGGACACCTGCGTTAGCGTTTGACCCTTGTACCGCCCCAGTCAAACTCCCCACCTGCCAATGTGGGGGCAGGACCGGCGGGACTCACCTCACCGAACAAAGGAACCATAACTGACTTAATGAGCCATTCGTAGTTTCACTGTACCGGCCATTCCGTGGTTTAATCTGTGGGACAAGCATATGCTGCTATACTGGAGGATCAACTAGGATAGTCCCGTGGGTGGAGGGTATGTGGAGCCCACCCACGGCTGTGCGGTGATCCGAGGGGCTGGAGGAGGCAATCCATGGCCCCCAGGAGAGTCGCCGGTCCCAAGGAGGACACCCTCAAACCCCACCCCCTGTGAGCCCTCCAGTTGGGCTGGACGGAAAAGGGGCCTCCTCGGTTAGGGCGACAGACCTGGGCAGGGGCCAGGGAAAAGGAACACACCGCCCCCTCAGAGCACACTGCACGAGCAGCATGCCCCCTGGGGCTATACATGGCTGCTGGACCAGCGCTGGGGCCATCGCTCCGCCGCCGGAGCTGTTACCGCACCCACTGTTGTGCATGAACAGGATTGGAGAAACATAGTTATTTATAACGGACCCGCGTGAGCTCTGGCCGCTGTGACCCGCCGCTGGGTTCAGACGGACCCCATGCACCACGTGGCACTCGTGGATCCCATTGGAGAGCCGCTGAGGGAGACAGCGCGTCTTCCTGTTTAGCAACCTCTCCAGGCCGGGAGGACAGGGCTCCGGCCTTCCCTCCCGAATACCTAATGTGTACCAGCCCGCAATGTTGAAGGAACCTACCGCCGGACCGACAAACGGAAGTCATAGGCCCTTCAGAGGCGGGGCTTCATAAATGCCTTTCGATCTGGAGGTTCAGAGGGCAAAAATCCAATAAAAGGATCCGATGTCCTTTTGTCTTTGCACGGGTAATGCACCCTCCAAAGCTGGCCTCTATTACACTGGAGCACCACCAGTTAAAACTGTGGTTCCTTATAACGTGGACGGACATGATGTTACGCCCCAGACTAGGGGAACCAGAGCACAACATAAAGTGGCTCCCCACCTTCTTCCAGCTTCCAAAAATGAAAGGGTCATACACTAAAATTCAATCCCAATACTTTCAATATTTATTATATTAACAAAAAGTGTCAGGGAGGGTGAGGCCAAAACAACAAACAAAAAGGTTCTTCAACAGAAAATCATCTTATCTAATAAACAAAAGAATTACAATCGCTAAACTTCCTAACCAAAAACAGGAGAAAATGGTGAAAACAAAATGGCTTCCCTCCCCTACAGATAAAAGGAATTAAACACCAAAACTAAACAATCAATAGTCTATTTACACAAATATTTCAAAAGACTTAAGTTGTCCTCAAAGTGACCCATCTATAGCAGCATGGAGAAGGTGAAGAGCCCAGAGCCTCATCAGCTTCCTCTTTAAAAAGGTGTCTGCAGCCAATCACCTTCGGCCACCTGGATAACAGGAAATGGGACACACACACACACACTCACAGACAAAGTGGAGAGAGGGGGAAACAACTCCACCCTGTGTCCAGGAGGATACACAAAATACTTATACAAATGACCAAAGGTCATAACAATGAAAAAGTACCTCCCAGAAAAATGCTAAAATGAATCTACGGCCGGTGTCTCTGTTGACTTTGAATGGGGATGCCCTAGCAACTACCAAAGAGTCAATAGCATTTACTCTGACTACGTTTAACATTTAGTTTAATTAGCCATGCAAATGATTTGATCATAAAAACTTTATATCAGGTTGAATAGTTGAGTGGATGTACCAAATTTAACCCTAAACCCGAGGAGGAGTACCGAAAAGTATGTTCAGTTTTTGTGATTTTGCTGAAAAAAATCCAGTCCTCCAAAATTACGTCACAAAGATACGCAATGGTATGTTTTGTTTAGCTAGCTAAAAACATTTATCATGAATAAGTATCACATTTGTTGAAGTAACTAGGTCAGAGAGCTCTCTAGATTTCCTGCCCAAAGTTTGATGCAAATTGGAGTTAAAATCTAGACGTAGGGAAAAGTATGTTTTCAATATGTTGTAACTTAAAAAAGGAAATAAACACCAAGGTGGGCTTGGCTTTTGTCAAAAGACTCGGCTCTTTCCAAGAAATAAAACTGTGTAAAGTTCATGAATGTGACACTAAAAATGCGGATCTTAGAAGCAAATGTTACATTGGGTCCAACTCAATCTGACACTGTATGTGCGAGATACACACACTTTTATGTGTCTAAAAATGGGCGCTTAATTGTGAGGTCAACACTGTCACGCCCAACATTTGACCAAAATTTGGCATGATAACTTTTGATCCCACATGTGTGCAGCTGACTTCCACCAAGTTTGGTGTAAATCAGATGTACACACGTTGAGATCATACATTTCATCATTCATTTCATATTTTAAATGCATCCAATATGGCAAACCTTACACACAGAGCACTGTAAGCTATAAATCAAACCAACATAAACATACAAGCAGTGGTGTACCATTAACTGTACTGTCTATGAATATTAGCTTATATGGTGAACATTGTTTGTCTCATCTCATTCAGCTGTTTTAGCAAAACACCAGTAGCAATGTTGATAAGTTCTTCACAATTAACAGTATTGTCAGTTTCATAGCTAAAGCTTTCATTTGCTGAAGTTGCTGAATTTACCATCAGATTTTTACCATCAGAAGTTTACTTATTTTTTTTGTGGAGACAGTGTTCTGCTCAGTGACTTGTCTCCTCTTTGGCTATGTAAAGCAAGTGTATCCCGGATACACTTGCAGATCCCGGATACACGGAGGGCATGAACATTGCCTCTTTGTAGCAGGTTTGTGGTCAAAACACTCTCTATCGAACAAACCAGAGGACCCAGAACAGAAGTGGAAAGCATCGGAAGGAATTCAGGAAGGAGAGCGGAAACTGGTCAAAATCTCTGATCTCGCTCAACAAATCTCGCTAAACAGAATTTTAATATGACGAGAAATCTCGCGAAATTACATCTCACGAGATCTCATCCCATGAGATCTTGTCACACACCCTTACAGATTACTTATGATGATGGATTAATCAAGGGATAATGTATTGCCCATGAGTTACTATCAGAAAAATATTCCCCAATGGGGCCGAACTGACCAACGTCTGAAAGTGAATGACCCCTGGGTGGCTTTGCCCCTTCTTGAACAAAAGCACATGCAGGTCTACGATGGACTGGTGGAGGGGGAAGGGCATTGGTCCTTGTCCGTTTAGCCTCCAGAGCAGCAGCTAGGCACTTCAGGATGTGATTGTGCTGCCAGGTGTAATGGCTTTGCGACAGGCTTATTCTGCAGTCAACCAGGATGTGTTTCAGGTTAGCAGGACATGAGCAGAGGGGGAATGTTGGGTCTTCTCCGTACCATTGGTTGAGGCTACTGGGGGAAGGCAAAACATCATACATAGCACGTAGGATGAAGCTGGTATAAAATGCCTCCATCCCCAACAGCTCCCTCCAAGAGAACTTTCTCTTCTCAACCTCTTCCCACCTCATCCACTGGCCTTGCTTGGGTTGCGAGACTGCCTTGTTGCCTGCTCTAGTCGATGCACTTCTTTGATGACCAGGTGTCGGCGCAGAGCTGGGTCTGCCCTCTGCCAGCATGGCCTACTCTCTCCCAGGCCAATGCCTCCTCTTCTTTGTTGCACCAGGCCGACTATGTCTCTGTGCCTGAGGTCTGACTTTGCCTGCTGGGTAGCTGCAGCTGGGGTCCATTTCCTTCCGGTCACCAAACTAGGAGCTGTTTGGGATACGCAAGGGTCACGGGATTCTGCCAGTGTCATTTCCAGCCTTACTTTGGCACATTTGAACTCCTCTGTAAGGCTGGAAACTGGAAGCTCCAGAATGCCTCTTCCATACAGGCCGATGTTGCTGAAGCATCTGGGGAGTCCCAACCACTTCTTGGCAAATGAGCTTACCAATCTCTCCAATTTTTCGACCTTCAAGATTGGGACCTCATTGATATGCCAGATCTGCAGCTCCAGGCTGTTGCTGCCAGTGGTCACTTCCTGGGTTTAATTTTCTCTGTCCATTTCTCTGCTTCTTCTGCCATTGGTCTCCTTTGTCTCGATGTTTTCTTGTGTTGATGCATCAGACTTGGACCATCCCGACCAGTTTTCCACAATTAGACATGAGAAGTCTTCCATGATTTTAGCTTCACAGTCTGCTGGACATACACATATAACAGTCTTTCATACATTTGTAATCAGTCACATTCTCACCCCAGCTGCCTTTATCTTTGGTTTCAATGCTACAGAGGGCAAGGGAGAGCATTTGCAGTGCCCTTTGCTGTGATGGACAGGTGGTAGGTGTGGTCTTCCATTTTTCAAGAAGGAACTGGACTGGAGCTGGAAGACACTTCAGAGCTGTGAGTTTTAAACAGATAGGGGAGGGGTTTTTTGGAGCAAAAGTGACGCACTGATGCATTTTCCTGTGTGAAAAAAAAAACCTCTGCATTAGACATTGTTTTAACCAAAGTTTTGAACATTATTGTCCCTAATCTCTGTTTATTCCATTATTGTTAATATTTTTCCCATCTTCTCTTCAAGCCTTTACTGCAGCGATCCCCAATAGGCGACCCGTGGGCCACATCCGGCCCGCGAGAGGATACAGACTGGCCCACACTAACGTCTGAGCAAAACTATTCTTTTTCTAAAATATTGTAACGTTGCGACATTAGCGCCGTCATCTCTGCCCCGCGTGTGTTTTTCTTTTTTCTCGTCTTTTTTTTGGAGTGTGTGAAGCGCGGCTCTCCTGCGACATATGTTTTAACTGGACATTGTCATCTGGACCTTGCCTCATTACTCAGTCATTTCTCTATGTTGTGGGCGTCTGGAGGTGTACACACACACACACACGCACGCACACACACACACACACACGCGCACACACACACGCGCACACACACACACGCACACACACCTTCTGCAGAACCAGACCACTACTCATAATTAATCGGCTTCATTGAACACATGATCAAACCATTGACTCCAGCAGTGGTCCCCAACCCCCGGGTTGGTCCGTGGATGACTTGGTACTGGGTCGCCTAATAATTACTTAATTCATTCATTATTTCTCTTATATTTATTATCAGAGTCTGAACAATCTTTTATTTTGAAAAAAGACCGGATTCCCTCGGTTCCATCTGTCACTTGAATGTCAAAAGTGTAACCCACATGTTAGTAAAGGAAGTAAAAACAGATGTGTTTGGAAAGTTTCTTTTCAAAGAGTAAAAGGTGACTGAAGAGACAGAAGAAGAACCTCCAACTGTAGAGAAAAGGAAAGTTTTAACAGACAATACAAGGAGTTGGACTGGAAATATGGATTTATGGTGACAGGTGATTCCCACAGACCAGACCCGCTCTGACCCATATAAACAATCTACGTATCTGCCCCCGGTCCGTGGTAAAATTGTCAAACTTTGACCGGTCCGCAGTGATAAAAAGTTTGTGGACCATTGACTACAGGACACACACATTCATTCATTGTTTTGGGTTTTTCTTCAGTTTGTGTTTATGTATGGAGGATAATTGGTGCCATTGCTTAGGGATATATAAAGGGGAGTGTTTCCCAGTAGTGTGGGGGGGTGTAGTTGGAAATTAATTATGTAGATTTAAACAGATTTGAATTTGAAGTAAGAGTGTGGGTGGTAAAAGAGACCAACTTTATTTTATTTTATTGTGTTTCAAGATCTCTTGTAACTATTTTTTCTTTTTCATGTTTTTTTTTTGGTATTTTTTCACTGTAAAAACTGTGCACTCCTCATCACTGCTGGTTTTGGACTTGGATGAAAATAAATGAAAAAACCATTGAAGTCAAACAAACCCTTGACAAAAAAAAAAAATAAAAATATATATATATATATATATATATATATATATATATATATATATATATATATATATATACACACCTTATTTTCACGACCATAAGGCGCACATAAGCCTTAGATTTTCTTCAAAATGTGCGGCGCGCCCTATGGTGCAGTATGCCCTATGTGTTGTTGTAAGGCGGACGTAGTAGACACCATGAGAACGTTAAAGTGGGAAGTATGGGGGTGGATTGTGTATAAAAGAACAGGTATGGGCACTATGCAGAACATCGTTGTTTTTACAACCCTGAGAATGGCGAAGAGACACGCTTATGAAGCACAATTTAAACTGATGGCTATCAGCTACGCAGAGGAACGTGGAAATCGACCAGCTGCAAGAGAATTTAAGATTAACGAATCAATGGTTCGCAAGTGGAGGAAGCTGAAAAACGACCTCCGACAGGTAAAGAAGACGCAGCGGAGTTTCCGCGGACATAAGGCCAGGCAGGTGGCCCAAGTTGGAGGAAAGACTCGGGCAGTGGATCACCGAGCAAAGAACGAGTGGGAGAAGCGTTTCGACGGTCACCATTCGACTAAAAGCAATAATGCTCGCAGAAGAAATGAACATTGAACATTTCCAAGGAGGTCCGTCTTGGTGCTTTCGTTTCATGAACCGGTGCCATTTTTCAATCCGGACAAAGACTACGGCAACTTCCAGTGGATTATAAAGAAAAGATGGCCATCTTCCGGTCCTACTGCAGCAAACAGATTTCCGACAAACACATCCAGCCCAGCCACATCACAAATATGGACGAGGTGCCGCTCACTTTTGACATCCTGGTGAGTCACACTGTGGAGAAGAAGGGGACCAGCACGGTTGCGATACGCACAACGGGGCACAAAAAGTCTTCTTTTACAGTTGTGCTTGGCTGCCATGGTAATGGACAGAAACTGCCGCCTATACCGCACGGAAAGTGACTCTGACAGTGGAGAAAGTGATGGAAGTTTACTACTGTCGCAGCTATTCAATTCAGAAACAGAGGATGAGGATTTTGATGGATTTGATTGATAACTTGTGAACATGTTACCGTAAGTATTACAACTTAATACTTAAATAAAGCATGACGAAACGCAATTTTATTCCCGCTCTATTTTTTTAAAAAAATGCAAACTAGTATGCTTGTTTCAGCGCCCTATAATCAGGTGCGCCGTATGTATGTGTTAAATATAGTAATGGCACAAATAACTGAGACTGCACCTTTTCATACGGTGCGCCATATGGTCGTCAAAATACGGTATATATATATATATATATATATATATATATATATATATATATATATATATATATATATATATATATAGTATTTATTATTTAAGTATGTCCATCTGGCTGCTGTTACAGTTGTATTACTGTTGATTTGTTCCAGCAGACTAGCAAAGTATATTTTTTAAATTTTATTTTGTGTTAAGTAGCTGCTGTTATAAATCTGTCAACTTTCAGAGCAGACTGTAATAACCAAATATTTATTTTCAGTAAATGGTTGGTTCTCAACTTTTGTTTCCAGAGTGAAATGTGTCTTTGTGTGACCCTCACCAATAATATTACTGAACCCCAGGCACAACTAATAATGTTATAATTCACTATAAGTGCAGATTCAACATTATTATCAGTATTGTCACTGGAGTGGGGCTGTTGTGGTGCACCCCTCCCAAATGCTGTGTGCCCCACGGGTGCTGTGGGCTTTGGCTTGGTGCCCAGGTCAGAATTTGGCCCTTGATTAAATTTAATTGGGGAACCGTGCTTTACTGGGTTTCAACCTTTAGTTTTCACTTCATCATTTTTGATCATTTCATTGTATTCAACACAATCAGACCCATTAAGACATTTAATCTGTTATTACTCATACATGTGAATCTTATAGAGAGAGACACTTCTGTTACCGCAGCTCAATTTATATTAAATAACACAAGGACATGTATTTGCTAAACCGCCTATTAATTATGTATTAATGTTCCATGGTGGAACATTCCTCTTCCAGACTCGTCGATCTGGGCCAAAATAATCTTATGATAAAATGACGCAATTCAATTCAATTTTATTTATAAAGCCCTAAATCACAACAAAGTCGTCTCACAGGGCTTTACAAAAACACAATCAACGACAGAGATATATGAAAAGCTTGAGCTGTAAGACCATCTCTACCATAAATATATATTTATATATATATATATATATATATATATATATATATATATATATATATATATATATATATATATATATATATATATATATATATATTTCCTTCATGAGTAAATGCTGGAGAACATTCGTAGTAAATACTGCATCTCAGTTGTGTGTGAAAAGTCTTTGGTTGTGATGGAATAAGTCTTCGTGCTTGTAGATGTTGTTAATTGCATCTTGTTAGGGTGTGGTTGAATGAGCATCAGTGTAAATGTGGGTCGTTGCAGGATGCCTCCAGCCCTGCAGCTAATCTCTAATCACCCTGTCATCCACACCACCTGTTTCCATGTATATAGATACAAGAGCACTCCAACACACTAAACTGGGTAACATATGGACTGTAATTCTAATGGTGTTACCAGATCCAAACTACAGCCATGTCTCTTCTATTATAACACACTTCTGTTGTTTTGTACATTTATATACGGATGCTTATTATTTGGAGGGTGTGCTCGAGTGCACTCTGTGAGCAGCATCACTAGAATCTCCCTGTTTATTGCTTCGAACCTTGATAAACTGTGTGGTTGCCATGGTGATGGCTCTTCACAAGCAAGGAGGATCAGTGGCCTTTCTTTTCAGATGGATACAGAGCCTATAAGACTGAAGACATGAAGGAGGACTGTATCCTGCTGCTCACTTCACTTTGTGTGCGTGTGTGTGTCTGTGTGTGTGTGTGTGCATGTGTGTGTGTGTGTGTGTGTGTGAGATCTGTAGATTTTCTTTCTAATGTCTGAGGACGAATTAAAGACACTTCATGGATGTTTTTTCAACACATTTTCTCCTTCAGAATAATGTAACAGTGAGTTCAGTGTTTAATCAGTGGTTTGTGTTGTTTGACTTTTACATTATTGGACCAGATGACACTTCTCTTGTTTGTGTGTGTGTGTGAATTTCTGGGTCAAATGACTAGAACAGGAGGCTTGTACTGATCTGATCTGTACAGAAAGACATCACATTTTCACTAGATGTAAAAATAGAATGCAAGGTGTCCACCAGTCAGGCTCTTTACGTCACTGCTTAGAGCAACAGTGCCCCCTGCTGGTGTGGGAGGGTTTGTCATTCACCTGCATTCACTCAAATGGCTACAGGAGGAACACTGTATGAAGCTTACACACAAGTCACCAGGTATGAACTATCTATTACCTGTTGTAAATTATTTGATAATGTATTGGTCATACACAATTTATTAGTTTACTTTTAATTAGTTTACTTTTTCAGTTACAAAATTTCAACACCATAATTGCATTCTGTACATTCAGTTTACAAATATACACACATACAAACACACACACATACATAAATGGATGGGTGGGTAGGTAGGTAGGTAGACAGACAACCCTCTTACATGCCTATATTCTCACTGTCACATACATATACAGTGGTACTTCTAAAATACCTAATTCATTCCAAGGCCCCCAATACTACCCCTCAAACCCTTTAAAATTTATAGAAAATTACAGATTTTGGATGAAATATGTGTTAAAACAAAATGTAGATTTAGATTTTAGTGCAGGCTAACACCAGCTGCTGTTAGTGTAGCTACTAAAACCACCCTACCGGGTTTTACCTGTGAGAGCATTTTTTCTGTCAGAGCTCAATATTGTTAGCACATCCAGGCTAATGTCGGTGTCTGGAAAAGTTGAGCCACGTCTGGCTGAGAATGAGGATGCAGCAGTCTGGTTGATTATGTTTGGTGTTTAAATCCAGCTTCGGGTAGTCCAATTTGTTTTCCAGTGAGCGTATGTTGGGCAGCGGTAGTAGACACGGGTTAAGCTTAGCTGTAAATCCACCGCAACAGCTGCCTTCTACTTCCTCCCACAGAGGCTGCCTCCGGAGGCATCAGAGGCCACCTCCAGAGGCAGCCTCCAGACCATTCTACTCTGCTGTAGAACGGTCCATGTCTCCGGGCTTGCAGAGTCCAAGTGTTTAACAGTTTTCCTTAAGCTCTCGGTTATATACTCTTCTTGCACAGTTCAGCTGAACTTTTGATACTAAAAGTTCTGGTCGATGTGGAGAAATGACCGTTAAAGTGTCTGTGTAACTGGGAACCACAGCAGCAGCTCCATGATGAATGAGGGTCCAATGGTAATGAAAAAAGCATCATAGCCAATCGGATGCTATGTGCATGACGTATTTACGTAAATTACATAGTTGCATATAGGAATGTACTGTATTATTTTCTGGAAGGTTTCAGTTTCCTTTAGTAAATAGAATTTCATTTCATATTCTGAGACGAAAAAATTAAGGTAAAGGTTTTTCGTTACTTGGATTTTTCGTATGTTCATGTACCACTGTATTTTCCTCTTACATGTATATATTCTTTCTCTCACATACATATATTTTCTTTATTACAGGCATATATATATATATATATATATATATATATATATATATATATATATATATATATATATATATATATATATATAGCCAGTCTCACATAGCTATATTCTCTTTTCACATACATACATTAAAAACAAGAAGACTATAGACTATGTTAAAAAAAAGAATAGTGGAAATGGAAGGCATTTAGTGGAAAAGAAAGGTGGTTTATTAAACTGTGATTGGTTCAGAGGCTGGCGGGCAGGATCAATTATACAGTTTCTGTCTAGTTCTCACGCATCGAAGACGATCTGCACAACACAGCACTCAAGAAATATTCGGTGCTTGGGAAACTCGATCAACAAAAGGGTAAGAAACAATTTAAATAATAGGCTATCAGCAAGATAGCCTACTATGTGTTGGTAGAGGACCAAGTCAAAGAGGCTGGTAAACTAGGGCTGACAGCAATGGAACAGGGATGAAGAAATAACAACCACATCTGTGATGGATGTTGGCAGCTAGTGTTCAGTAGACCTGAATCATGGTTGAAGGATAAGTGGAGAACCATGGTTTCCTACGATGTTTAGCAGAATAACTTGGCTGGCATCGTAGTAGATGAGGTTATAAATAAACATCACATATAAATGGTAAGTTTAAAACCCTTTCTGTTGATATGTATATACCTGATGCAAACAATTTTTGCTGGTTAAGCGGCTTGACTTCAACGTGAGTGGCTGAAGCCATGGACATATTTTTTATCTAATCACATGCAAGGATTTTAGATAAGGCCCCTCCTTTGAAAACAGAGTGATAGCGGAAGAGTCCCAGATAGTATTGTGAAATACCATCTGGCAACAGTCAGATTAGCTTGTGCAGCCCTGAATGTTTCAAATGTCTGTGCGCAGCCCTGGCTACAATGGATCTATTTTATATCTTTGTCACATTCTAGTTCTAGTCGACTACTACAGAAAGCGCGAACATGAATTGACAACAGCGATAGATTAATGAAGACATTTCAAGTGCAGCTTCATTATTATCCTAATATGTTATCGTTCAACTTCCCACATCTCCACATTCAACATTGTTAGGCCTATTTCAAGGTAACATTTGTATGTGTATTGCACACTTGTATTAGTGACATTTGATTAATATTGGTTAATAGAGTGGAAATTCTCTAAAACATACAGGACACTGGGCAACAAGGACTGGATTTGAGAACCACTGTTCTAGTCTGTGAAGGGGAGGTGTCATTTGCACCTCTTTATGTTTTATTTGTGCATGAAAAAAACAATACAGAAGGTAAAATATAATACATACGAATGAACAGAATATCAAATAAATAACTTATACAGAAAGAATGTGCTGGAGGGGGAACAAAATCCTAAGGGCTTATTCACCTGTGGATAATTAAGTAATTCGCAGGTGTGTTGTTTGTTCCCACTAAAGACTTTAGTCTTTTCAGTCTCATTGTGCCCTGAAGAAGGGCCTATCGCCATGATGCATTAGCAATTTTAGGTCTTCAGTGGCGTCACTGGCGGTGACGGAGATGGACAGCGAGGGTGAGAAATCAGCCCAAGCCACCTGCCACCAAGCTAATGATCCTGAGATCGACATTCAAAGTCGTCAACTGGTGTTCCAGGAGCTGTTCCAGGCAGAACTGACCGGGTGGAGCATGTCATCTGACTGAAAGACCCAACACCTGGTAGCAAAGCTGGTGAAGGAGGTGGAGGAGATGCAGCGCCATCGAGTCATCACAGGCAGAACGGTGCAGCGTAATGAAGAAGGATGGGTCCCTTTGCATCTGCATCGACTTCAGGAACAATGCCATGTCAGAGTTCGACGCCTACCCGATGCCCCGAGTTGACAACCTGCTGGAGAAGATTGGCCGTGCAAGGTTTATTACCACACTCTGGACCTCCTCAAAGGTTACCCTTAGAGGCATCCAGTCATCCCTACACAGCCTTCCAGACCCCTAACGAGACTTGACTTGGAAAAAGAAAAGTGACTTGTGAACATCTTTTTCATGAACTAACCCATCAAGAAAGTGTTACCATATTTTTTATGCATGTTTTGAATTTTGATTAATGTGAACAAATGGAAGATATTATTGTAATATTCATAAATAATATGATTTATAATATAATATGATATATGATTTCTCTAGACCTGAAAATGTGAAAAAAATGACATTTTTACATGCCGAATTTTACTTCTGTAGACAACTGAAGGATGTTGCAATATGGTATTACACTAATAATAAACTGGCAGTTTAAGTTTTATATAAGACATACACATGTTAGGTGAAAAAGGGCCAAAATAGACTTCTCTCGACCACAAAAGTGCAAAAATGACATTTCACGTTTGGCTTGATTTGCCTCGGAAAAGGTTTTTACTTGTATAAAACCTTTTCCATTTCAAGTTTTATATAAGAAATACATGTTAGTTGAAAAGAGACAAAAGAGATTTCTCTCGACCTGAAAAGTACAAAAATGCCATTTTCACATATGTCGCCTAACTTGACTTTAAACATTTTTTATTTGTCTAGACTACTGAAAAAACTTGCAGTGTCATATTACACTTAATAAACTGGCAGTTAAGATTTATATGAGAAATACAAGATTCGTTAAAAAGGACGACCTGAAATATGCAAAAATTCCATTTTCATGTGTGGCCTAATTTGAACTTTAAAACGTTTTTATTTCTGTACTCTACTGACGAGAGTTACAATATGGTATTACACTGTGAATAAACTTTCATTTCAAGTTTTTTATGAGAATTACACGTTAGGCACAAGGGACAAAAAAGATGTTTCTCGACCTGAAAAATGCAAAAAATACATTGATGTTGCAATATGGTATTACACTAATAATAAACTGGCCTTTCAAGTTTTATATAAGACATACACATTAGGTTAAAAAGGGCCAAAATAGACTTCTCTGGACCAGAAAATATCAAAAATGATATTTTACAAGTTTGGCTTAATTTGCCTTGGAAAAGGTTTTGTGCTTGTGGAGATGACTGAAGGACGTTGCAATATTTTATTACACTTTTGATGATCGTGCCTTTCAGATTTTATATGAGAAAAACACGTTAGGTGACAAGGGACAAAAAACATTTTTTTCGACCTAAAAAATGCAAAAAAAAAAAACATTTTCACATGTCTAGTTTGCACTAGGGCATTAACGACTTTTTTTCCAAGTTGACTTATCTGTTAAAGTTGAAGTCAAGTCAGTAGATCATGATGACATCATTCACGTTGTCAGCAGAGGAACAACATGGACACACGTCTGTCCAGCAATGACATGTACAAGACACAAGCATCAACATTTGAATCCAAATAAACCAAAGGCTAACACCCTTGAGTTTTCTTTAAAGTTTAATGTACAACATAAGTAGTGTGATCATATGGCCAGATTTTGTCTAGATTTTGTCTACAACAGGAGGTCTGTCACATACACTCACTTTTTACATAAAGAGCAAAGAGTTTAAAGGCAGTGGCCATCAAGACGCACACCACGCGTTGTCTTAATGTGTATTGTCTGCGCTGCTGCTCATATCACTCAGGTTAGCTCGTGGATGCCTCTTCCGTCTGAGAAATTTACTTTTCATTTCATAAATGTATTTTTTTATGTTATATAATAAGTTTTTGATTCATATTCTGACAAATATCAAACACACAACACACTATAAGTACAAATAGACTCATTTTAGAGTTTGCAAATATTTATTTTACGCTCAATTAAGACATGCATATCCCAAATATGTAGGGATTACTTTACTGTGAATACGCTTAATTTTGTCCCAAAAATCACTTCATGATGATAAAACACACCAACCAACAAATCGAGGAGCAAAAAACCAAAAACCCAAGCTACCTGCTACCAGCCTCCATTTACACACATTCCACTGATTTGATCCTTTATAAAATGGGAACCAATTTGTGTTTAAACAACAGTAAAAAAGGACAGAAAAACAGATGAAAACTACAATAAAAATGTACATAAATCAAAAGGAAACAGAAATCCAAGTAAAAGTACCTTCAGATTTGTTATGGACTTGAAAAATCTAATTCAATAAATGGTGGTTTTATGAAATATTCCTTTATTTCTAGTTTCTAAAAGGTAAGAGGAGGAAAAAGGCCAGGCTAGTAAATACCTGATGAGGCACACATAAGAAAATAACTGTAACTAAGAGTCATAAAAATATAAAGACAAAACCTGTATGAGAATAAAATCAAATAGAAACATTCAGAATTTTACCAAAATGACGTTAGAACATTATGAGAATAAGATGTGGAAATAACTAAGTAGAAGTACTTCATGTATTTATTATCAAGCAAAGCATTACTTATCTCCCAGAAAAATGATGATAATACAGGGTGGGATTTTTGGAAAATCTGTCATTTTGAGTGTATGGTCAAATACTAGTCTAAAGTAGACATTGCATCCCAGTTATGGTTAGGGTTAAAGGTTAAGGTTAGGGTTTCACTTGACGGGATCCCAATGTTCGTGAAAAACATTGAGTCAGAGAGTTGTGGGGCGGTGCTTTTTTTGTTGTAGTTTTGAAATGTAAAAGTACTGATTGTACAGCTTCACTAAAGTAAAAAAGTACAACTTATGAATTGTGAAAAATAAAAATGAAAATAGATTTTTCTTTTGCTATTGATGAAATAATACTTATCGAAGCAGCAAAGAACTGAAACATTTCAAACCTATCCAACTATCCAATAGAGCCTTTAAAAGTGCAGTGTATTTTATTGTTTCATGGTTTAGTGGGTATGGACAGCAACATTTAGGAAAAATTCAAAAATCATAATTTTTTTTTGTGCAGAATTATGAGATTTAAAAAAATTTAAATAATAAAAAATCAAAATTATGGGGAAAAAAGGTCAGAATTATAAGATAAAGGTCTAAATTAGGTCACAATTTCTGATTTACAACTTATTTTTCATTTTTCTAGTTGAGAATGTAAAGAGTATAAAGTACAGATATTTATACAAAAATGTAGGGAGTAAAAGTCAAACGTGGCCAGAAAAATAAATACTCAAGTACAGATATGTAAAACTTGTACTTAAGTACAGTAAAGGAAGTACTTCTACTGAGTTACTTCCATCTCTGGTGACGTTTTTTTATTGTTCCGATGTGATGTGAATACGCCGTCGTAATACCATAAGTGTTCAAACTAAAAGTAGAGAATAAATGTGAACGTGCCCTCCTTGTATTCACTGTGGGGGGTTGGGGGGAGGGGTCACGGTCCTGAACACACCCTCTGTCTGTAAACCTCACCCTGCTGTAGCACCCCACACCAGTAGGTGGAGCTGGACTGCCACTCTGTTGCTGGGACTGTCCACACCAATACAGCCATATAGACTCCGCCCTCCTCTAACCAGGACACCTGGGCATCCACAGGTGTCACTGGAATGTTGTCGACCCACCACATGACATCCTGCAGGATGAGGTTCAACCTGAGGGTACAGACCAGCAGACGGGACCAGGCCTGACCAGGACCAGGACGGACTGGAATGAAGGCTGAAATCTGGACAGATGGAGCAGAACCTGCAGACAGGACAGACAGGAGGAGGAGACGCTGGGTTTTGGTTGAAGACCGACTGACTGGCACACATTTAGTACGTTTACATGCACTTATTCCAATTAAGGACTGAACTGGAGTTTCTGAGAAGTCTAAGTTTACATGAAACAGAGAAATTTGAATTGGTGAGTAAGATAAGTTGGAATCCCAGGCACTTGGTGGGGGGGGTTACATGCCCTTTAGCATTAGCATGGTTGGCACCATAGAAGAAAAAAACAACAAAACAAATACATCAGAACGAAGCACATGAACCAGGAGGACAACAACACCCAGAGAAGAGATGCACAAGAAACATGAAGGTCACTTCCTGAAGGGGACATGTCCAGATCAATCTTAGTCAAGTTGGTAGCGCCTGCATGCAAAGAAAAATTTGACTAGAATCACATTATCTGACTTGGATTCGATTATAGTCTGATCAAGGTGTTTACATGACTTTTCCAACTTTAATCGGAGTAAAGCAAGAACTTGTAACATGTAAAAGTACTGACTGACACCAGTATGAATCATTTCTATTTTCTGTCCAATCAAATAACAAGCATTGTTTCATCCTGTTCCATTTGGAACATTAGTTGTTTTGTAAATTGATTTCTTTCACTCTTTATGGGAACATGTTAAATTAAAACAAATAATGAACAAAATGACCAAAATAATTTAAAAATTAATTAATGAGAAAAATTACCAAAATATTAAACACAATTTAACAAAATCATCAATAAAATGACTAAAATGATCAACACAGTCAAACTTGATCAAATAAAATAATTAATAAAATAACCAAAATAATCCAAATTAACAATGAAGAAATAAAATAATTACAAAAATTACAAAAACAAACAAATGTTCATCTAGTCAAATCCCCTCCATTGGGAGTATCTGAGTGAGTCTACACCAGGAGTCGACAACCTTTAAGGACTTTGAATGTGACTGATCAGGTTGTCTTCAATATCCTCCTAAACTGGATTTCTCATTGGATTAACCTTTTCTCCAAAATTTGGACAAATGTTTTATTCCTATGGATTACTAAAACATTTAATTGGACTCCCCTTTCCGGTCAGCGCAGCGTCGAAGCCCTGGGTGTAGGGTGTGACAGGAGGGTTATGAAAAGAGGAAGTGCGGTGATTATCTGCCCACAGGGTGAAATCTTATTCTATGATTTATAATAGTGACAGGTTCATGTGCGTACTCCCCGCTGAAAAACCAGAGATCCCCACGGAATTAAGAAGAAGGAGAAGGGGATGCAGACCTGGGATGAAGTGTCGGGAGAAGAAAAGACGGTATAAAGCATCCATACCATGTGTCATCATGGGGAACGTGAGATCTCTACCTAATAAAATGGATGAGCTATTGGCGCTAACCAAGCTGCTGAGGGCGTACTGGGAGTGTGGCCTCATGTGCTTCATGGAGACTTGTCTAAAACGACTCTCACTGAACTCTCACATGACCCTGGATGACTTTCAACTCTGCCCTGTTGAGAGCAAACAGGAATACGAAGGAGACCGGTAAGACAAAAGGAGGCGTTTTGTGATGTTTGTAAATGACAGATGGTGTAACCCGGGGCACATCAGGTTGAAGGAGCAGTACTGCAGTAACGACATTGAACTGCTAGGGGTTAGCATTTGGCCATACTTCCTCCCAAGGGAATTTTCGCACGTTATCGCAATAACTGTGTACAACCCTCCCATCAGTCTGTACACACCATGGTATTAAAGCTTCAGACATCACACCCATCCCTCCTCCTTTTCTCTGGTGACTTTAATCATGCAAATGAGTTGAATTATTTCTTCAACTGGTTTGACTCTGCCCCCCCCCCCCACCCTCCGTGACTCGCCAAAATCTAGACCTGTCTTCGGCCCCACTTTACCCCCTCTCAGGGCCGGACTGGATCAAGATTTCAGGCCGGGAATATCCCACAGCATCCAGGCCAATTCCAGCACCAATGAGGCAGAAAAAAAAATCCCCACCAAAAACCACACATTTGGGGGTTAGGGGAAGCTTTTTAATTTCCTTATAGTAATTAGAGCAATACTATTCCACTGGCTATGATACAACACCACACTATTAAACTACTGCATGACAACAGTACAGTTCTCACATCCTCTCCCTGCCTTCACCATATTTACTTTTGTCTAAGGTTACTTACATATGTATTATTAAGAACATGTTTGTATTATTTTGTCAGCAAACTTTTCAGATGCCATCTTAGTATAGCTAATTCAGTGTTAAAGTGAAAAGGTCAACAGTCTATCCTATAACTGAAGTCTAAATATCTGTCAGGCTTCCTGCAGGCCACCTGTGGAGTTTTACCCATATGCTTTAAAATTAACATTACATTTATTAATGTGCTCATATATACTATTCTGTTTTTTCAGTTTCCCAACATATTGGAATATTGATCAAATAAAACAGACAAGGTCAACTCGCACTAACCTTTAGTGAGAAAAAGTTAAACTGTTCACACACACACACACACACACACACACACACACACACAAATCATACAACTCTCCAATTACCATGAATGCAATTATAATGAAAATAACATAAAATAAAGTCCAAAACTCCTGCTGTGATCAAAATATGGGATCAATTAAAAAAAAACACTACTTAAAAAGGTCAGCAGGTGGCACATGTTAGCCAAACTAAACCTAAATTGAAATCATGCTAAATAGCAAAAAAGAAAAGCACAATATGAATGCAGCTGCTTCTGGGTTTAATAAACAACTCAGTTAATTTCTGACATTTCATCTCCTCCTCCTTGACTGACCTTTTTCTTTCCATTACATTAAAAACAGAAATAGTTCCATAAACTCATCTGGAGTTAGCATTAGCTCGTGTAGATATTAGTTTAATGCTATATTATAACTTAGCTTAGTTGGCACCTCGCACACTTAACTGTAATGTTACGTAACGTTAGATGGCTGTCAATATTTGCCCGAATCACACAGATACACTCCTCCTCCGATCAGCTGACCTGTCACTTCAAAGATGCGCTCTGGCAAAGAGTATAGGGAGCCTAAGTGACGCGATTCTATTTCTGGTCGATTTCCGGGCAATGGGACCTAAGTGCCATAAAAATGAACGCGAGTCAATGGAGGGATAAAAGTAATTTTCTGGTCCCGTTTGAAATGTGCTACGGTTTTCACATATGATGTGTGTGAATTTTAAAGATCCATTTTCACATTGATAAAGCACTGACTTTGGACAGACATCCAAAGTTACGTTAGGTTTTATGTCAGAGTAAGTAATGGACTACAACGTTCGTCTCACAAACATGACGTCACCACCAAGCTTCACCATCAAACTCTTTGAAAATGGCTGTGACTTTGGCGAGCTTCACCTCCTTCTTTCAGGACGAAGGCAAGAGCATCAAACGTATAAGGTGGTATACGGTTTAGAAAAGTTTACAGGGAAAGATTCTGCTGTGACGTCAGCTATGCCACGTCTGATATGTAGTCCAAACAGAGTCCAAATAATGACATATTTTTACACGATAATAAATAACAAAACACGTATCAAAGAAACTCCAAACACACATCATTGGTTATGATTTTAATTGAAGTACAGCAAATGTGTGATTCAGGACATAAAGTAAAGTGGAGCAGAAAATAATTATTTTATCCTCATCCACTCTCATGTTACATTTTTACGAACTTAGGCCCAGTGGACCGACCGGAATGGGGACGTGGGGGACTCCGCTACTAAATGAATGTAACGGAAACACTGCAATCACAATGTGTTTGTTTAAAAAAAAACCCACTACCAATCACTACCGCTCTGTCTCCAGAGCTCCAAACTCGTTGCTATTTTTTACAAGCAAACTAATTGGGGTGGGGTTACAACAATTTTTTTCCAATAAAAATATTTAAAAAAATCATTTTTGCTCACAAGTTGGTGTAGACCAGTCTGCGTCCTCTCAAGGGCCGGAAATGGCCCGCAGGCCACCTATTGGGGAACCCTGACATGTATATCTAATGGTATTACCAATAAAATTGCTGAATTCATTTGAAGTGACACAATTTGTGCTGTTTCACTGCTAACATTATCAACTCATTTTAACATAATTGGTATGTTTTTCATGATACTAAATGGATCCATTTTCCTTAAGTATGAAACTTTTGCCATACATGTGGTAGATATCACTTGAAAGGACAGAATCTATGTCACATAGTCAGGATAATTATGATTCTAAGATGGATCAGTGTTGAAAACATTATTTTTTTTAAATTTGAATGTCTCAAAATCCAGTTTATCTTAGCCCATATGCAGCACAATGGCCATGCTCTGTTAATATTAAATATATCAAGGTGAAATTTTCAGAATATATTATTTACATTATGTAGGAGTGTTCTGTGCATAAAGTAAACTCACCAAAAATTTAATTTAGCTGGGTTATTACAGACAGGGTCTCTCACACACACACATAAATATATATATATATATATATATATATATATATATATATATATATATATATATGTGTGTGTGTGTGTGTGTATTAAGGGTGTGAATCTTTTGCTCACACAACGATCCGATTCGAATCTCGATTCACAGACTACGATCAGATTCAGGGCTATTCATAAAAAAATTGTAAATGATTCGGTTTGGTTCGATTCAGTATAATTTGATATGATTCAAACCGATTCAGTTCCGTTTGACCAGTTTGACTGATTGACCAGTTGTTAGGAATGGTCAATGGTCAAGGGTCGGCATAGGTCAACTGACCAGTCCACCCGAGTCAGGGTACAGACTATGGCATTGAGAGACAACAAGAACAGAAGACAACCAGAAAACACTATTGTTTGGGAACAAACTTATCTGTGACCGTGAGACAGGAACCAGCCAGGAGCCACAATGTCTTGGAATACATGTGAACAAGTAGAACCGAAGGCTGGCACAAACCAACACACGTAAGTGAAGGGACAACCAATTACAACTGAACACTAGCAGCACCACCTCGAGGTCCAGCTGTGAGTGGGGAAATGGACAATGGCACGAAAGTGTAAACAAATGGACATTAGACTTAGGTTGATGATCAGCACTGATCAATTGTGTATTTTTACATCACATGTAATTTTACATAACGGACCCAAGCTGGGGCTTTCAAAGACTGGGTTCCTTTCAGATTCAATACAAATGGACAATTTAACAGCAAGGATATATTTCATTTTATGTTACTCAGAAGAAAAAAAAACACAAATATAATTTCAAAACCATATCCTTTTGTTCCTTTAGTGTCACAGACACAATAGAACAATAGTCTTTACAATATACTGTACCTGTAGATAACTGATATTAATGACAATATACCTGTAGATAAATGATATTAATGATAATATACCTGTAGATAAGTGATATTAATGATAATATACCTGTAGATAAATGATATTAATGATAATATACCTGTAGATAAGTGATATTAATGATAATATACCTGTAGATAAGTGATATTAATGATAATATACCTGTAGATAAGTGATATTAATGACAATATACCTGTAGATAAATGATATTAATGATAATATACCTGTAGATAAGTGATATTAATGATAATATACCTGTAGATAACTGATATTAATGATAATATATCTGTAGATAACTGATATTAATGATAATATACCTGTAGATAACTGATATTAATGATAATATACCTGTAGATAACTGATATTAATGATAATATATCTGTAGATAACTGATATTAATGATAATATATCTGTAGATAACTGATATTAATGATAATATACCTGTAGATAACTGATATTAATGATAATATATCTGTAGATAACTGATATTAATGATAATATATCTGTAGATAACTGATATTAATGATAATATACCTGTAGATAACTGATATTAATGACAATATACCTGTAGATAAATGATATTAATGATAATATACCTGTAGATAACTGATATTAATGACAATATACCTGTAGATAACTGATATTAATGATAATATACCTGTAGATAACTGATATTAATGATAATATACCTGTAGATAAATGATATTAATGATAATATACCTGTAGATAAATGATATTAATGATAATATACCTGTAGATAAATGATATTAATGATAATATACCTGTAGATAAATGATATTAATGACAATATACCTGTAGATAAATGATATTAATGATAATATACCTGTAGATAACTGATATTAATGACAATATACCTGTAGATAACTGATATTAATGACAATATACCTGTAGATAAATGATATTAATGATAATATACCTGTAGATAACTGATATTAATGACAATATACCTGTAGATAACTGATATTAATGACAATATACCTGTAGATAAATGATATTAATGATAATATACCTGTAGATAACTGATATTAATGATAATATACCTGTAGATAACTGATATTAATGACAATATACCTGTAGATAAATGATATTAATGATAATATACCTGTAGATAACTGATATTAATGACAATATACCTGTAGATAACTGATATTAATGACAATATACCTGTAGATAAATGATATTAATGATAATATACCTGTAGATAACTGATATTAATGACAATATACCTGTAGATAACTGATATTAATGACAATATACCTGTAGATAAATGATATTAATGATAATATACCTGTAGATAACTGATATTAATGACAATATACCTGTAGATAAATGATATTAATGATAATATACCTGTAGATAACTGATATTAATGATAATATACCTGTAGATAAATGATATTAATGATAATATACCTGTAGATAAATGATATTAATGATAATATACCTGTAGATAAGTGATATTAATGATAATATACCTGTAGATAAATGATATTAATGATAATATACCTGTAGATAACTGATATTAATGATAATATATCTGTAGATAACTGATATTAATGATAATATACCTGTAGATAACTGATATTAATGATAATATATCTGTAGATAACTGATATTAATGATAATATATCTGTAGATAACTGATATTAATGATAATATACCTGTAGATAACTGATATTAATGACAATATACCTGTAGATAACTGATATTAATGACAATATACCTGTAGATAACTGATATTAATGACAATATACCTGTAGATAAATGATATTAATGATAATATACCTGTAGATAACTGATATTAATGACAATATACCTGTAGATAACTGATATTAATGACAATATACCTGTAGATAAATGATATTAATGATAATATACCTGTAGATAAGTGATATTAATGATAATATACCTGTAGATAAGTGATATTAATGATAATATACCTGTAGATAAATGATATTAATGATAATATACATGTAGATAACTGATATTAATGACAATATACCTGTAGATAAATGATATTAATGATAATATATCTGTAGATAACTGATATTAATGATAATATATCTGTAGATAACTGATATTAATGATAATATATCTGTAGATAACTGATATTAATGACAATATATCTGTAGATAACTGATATTAATGACAATATATCTGTAGATAACTGATATTAATGATAATATATCTGTAGATAACTGATATTAATGACAATATACCTGTAGATAACTGATATTAATGACAATATACCTGTAGATAAATGATATTAATGATAATATACCTGTAGATAACTGATATTAATGACAATATATCTGTAGATAACTGATATTAATGATAATATATCTGTAGATAACTGATATTAATGATAATATACCTGTAGATAACTGATATTAATGACAATATACCTGTAGATAAATGATATTAATGATAATATACCTGTAGATAACTGATATTAATGACAATATACCTGTAGATAACTGATATTTGTGAAATGTAAAACTGATGATCTGGTGTTACTAATTTAACAGATTTGTAAAACTCTGCTCTTATTTAAAATACAAAACTTCCTTTTCTCTCAACAAAGACAAAATAAACAAACCCGTACCCGCGTATATTAGACCCGTAGTCAACCCATGATTAAACATTCTCTTACACAGGAGCTCAGTGTCTTTATTTTCAATTTAAATGCAACAAATTTTGCTAAAATGTGTTAGCACTAAGCTTGCTAAGCGTTGCCGTGTATTTTGGAAATCTGTGGGCGGCTATGAAGCTTCCTTCAAAATAAAACTATTCGGCTGTAGTGGATCAACCATCAATATGCTTTTACTTGCTTTAGAGCTAAAATGAAACCTTCAAAAAGTAGAAAGATCTATAAAGCCAAATAGATGATTCACAAAAGGCAAAGACACATCAATCAGGGCAGTTTTTTTACTTCTACCAGTGTCATTAAACTAGCATTTAGCATTAGCTCACCCACTCATTTTTTATTTCTTATCATACCATACAATTTCTTATCTTTTTCTCATTATTTTAACTTTTTATCTCATAATTTAATTCTATTTATGTCACGATTTAGATTCTCACAATTATCCTTTTTTAAAATCTCCTATTTATGACTTTTGAATTTTTCCTAAATGTCCTGTCCATACCCACTAAACTGATTAACATGACCCAATAAAACACATAATCTACTGACCTTTAAAGGCTTTATTTTTGGATATTTTAGAATATTCTGGTTTTTCCTGCTTAAATTATTATTTAATCCATAGCAAAAAAAAGATGCAGTTTTACTCTTTACTTTATTATATTTGAGAAATTGTACTTTTTTACTTTTACTTCAGTAAAGGAGTTGAATCAGTACTTCTATATTTACCAGAGTATTTTTTTCACACATGTAGCTGTACTTCTACTTAAGTACATTCTGTACTTGAGCACAAGAATAGAAGTAGTAGATGGCGCGGGGAACGTCCCGTCCTGCGAGCAGTCGGGTGGAGCTAATAATTACTCACCTGTGCGCACCCGAGTTAAAAATGGCAACAAACGCACCTGTTGTTGATTTTGGTTTGAGCCCGCAAGATGCCACTACACTACGAGTAGCGAGATTTCGTTGAGCATCCCCGGAGCTGTGCCATAAACAACGTACCGAAAATAAAACAGACAGCCGGTTTTTCACTGTCAAGTGATTACTGTAAATGCCTGGCTAAAGAAAACTGAAGATAAAATAAAAAAAGGATAAAGAATCTAAAAAAGGCCTGCGTATTTTGAGTGGAACCCAGTTAAATGTTCAGTTTTGGTACTTGCTCATCAAGTGAGGGTTAAAGCACAGTAAGAACAGTAATCACTTGACAGTAGAAGTAGAAAGTAGAATGTACTTTGACTACCTCTGCTAATTAGCAAAAGCCGTTGTCACTTGTAGGTGTACACATTTATATGCAGTTTATAAACACATGGGAAAGAGTCCAACCCATATGATGCATTAGGGGTATGGGGCCCACCTGTGGACTTGTCCTGATGAGGAGGATGTTTATCTTCCTCCCAGTTTGACGGTTCGTCCACCAGTAGCAGAGTTCCCAAACTGAAAATCATGGAGAAGGAGACGGAATGTCCACTATGGGTGGACCACCTATACCCACACCCACACCTAAGGAATGACAAAGAGCAGCAACACAATGATCAGACAATGACAAAGCAGATCATCATGATGGATCATTGACTCATTTTGAAATTGCTGTGTTTGAAGTTTTTATACACTGCCCATCCAAAAAGAAGGCACACATTCCGTATTTGACTGCACCACCTTTGGTTTTAATTAGATGAGACATTTACTTTCACTTTTTTGCCAGATAATACTCATGCAGTGTCACAATAACATTTATTATTAGGGACCGAGCCTGAAGGGTAGAGGGTGTACATTTCATTATGTGAGAAACGCATAGGGACTCAGCCCACAGGAGTCCCTATTGACTCCCTGCGGGAGTCCCTATTGTTATTCGTTTGTTTTTTTGTATTTTATTTTTCCATCTGTAGTTGCATTAATTTTGATTATTGATGATGATCAGACCACTTCATCATACCAAATTAGAGTCTAGACCTTTTGAAAGCTAATTTTTGTGTGAAAATGATGTCATGTCTTGTCTTGTAATTTCCTGTTTTATTGTGAAACCTAAGTCTCTTCTCACCTTTTGTGCTTCCCACTTATCTGATTGTCACCCTTGCCCTGATGTGTCCACCATTTCCTCATTTATAAATTGTCAGCGTTCCTTAGTGATGGGCAAAACGAAGTCTTGTGAAACCATGAAGCACTTGAAACAAATGCTTTGAGGCTCCGAACTACTGTTCGACACACTTCTCCACACCGGCCTCTGGTGGTGATGTTTTAGTACTTCACAGTGGCTCAACAAAACACGTCGCGATCTGACAAGGTTTGTAATAAAGTTTGTGTTGGTCACACAGAATTATACTACTCTATATCCACCTTTAACCTGCACTTCACAAAACTAACCTGTCATACAGAGGTCCGATGTTCTGCAACACTTTACCTACATCTGTCCCGTTCCTCTCACTCTTTAAAAAGCAGCTCAAAAAAACATCTACTGCACAGCTCTACTTTATTTGCTTCTTCTTCATCCATATATCTTGACTTATGAATTTTGTTTACACTGTATATAACTGTTTAGAAACCCTAAACCTAACCATTATTTCGTACTTTGTCTTGTGATTTTTCAATGCTTATTTGTTAGCGTTATTAATCTTTGTTGTTTGTTGCACAATATTGCATATTTACTGATATGTGCTAAATTAATACATTAAATGAAATTAAAATTAAATGATGAAATGGAAATATTTTTTTATTTAAGATTTAAGATGATTATTTTTTCTAGAGTGGAGGGGTGCAACCGATTTATTTTCTTTGTTATCACCTCTCCAGCTTTGGAGAAAAAAAAAAACGTTCACATCATACACTTGTCGCAGGAATGCAAATTAATTTATTTGAAAGTTTATGCAGTGAAGGGCTCTTTTGAATATATTTTTCAACTTAAATTGTGTCTGCTATGTGTTTTTGTGGAACTATGTGTCAATGTGATTACATAAATCTAAATTGTGATGTCAACTATCTTCAGAAACTAACTAACAATTAAATCTAAGTCTCACAAATGTCAATATCTCACTGTCAATAAAATATTGCTCCCTTGCTTCTCACAAACTCACATCTGGCAAACCACCAGCAAACAGCGTTCGGCTGTGGTTCGTTGAAAACACTGTCAATCAAACTTAGCTTTTGGGACGTGAGCCCTCTAGGGACAACAGCAGTGATTCATGAATCGTTTGGGAGACATCACGCGGTTCATGAAACACTTGGGTCACGTGACCAGTGTTTTGACTCGCGTTTTGAAGCACAGCTAGCAGCCCTGTTGCTTCATCTTGTTCCTTGTTTTGAGTGAAACTGAAAAAAGTTTGTCACTTTTGACTCCCTTAGTAAATTAAATGTTATAGCTGTTTGATTTCATCTTCCTGATGAGTGATTTTGTGTTTGATTTGTTACTTTATCCAATTGATATAGCTAAGATTTATAACTATAGTTTTTTTCTACTTGAGTGTTTTTTTTTTGTTCATTAAATTTTCATAGTTCAGACATGTTGTTTTTCTCCTTCTTCTGGAGTGATTTTGTTGCCATGTTTCATAGTGTGTTTGCGGTTCTTGAGGACTGGTGAATAAATCTGATTATTGTGCACCCTGCATCCCAATCCTCGTTTCTGAGTCCCGGTCTGACGGATGTCTCATGGTCCCTGAAATATTCTCTCACAAGTCTGATGACCCTGGTGGTGTCCAATCTGTTAAACATTACAGACATGTGGGGACACTTACTGTATCAGTTTGATTAAATAACTTGTTCCAGTTGACACATTATTAACCACTGCAGTATTTACCTATGGAGAGATCTGAATAAAAATTAGTGAAGTTGAGTGTCAGTCTCTTGTAATCAAAACCAAAGGTGGTGCAGTTGAATGTGCAACTTTTTTTTTGGAACGGGCAGTGTATAAACTTGTATGTGCTAATAAATTTTTTTATGTCTGCATATATTAATAGACATGTTTACATGTTTTTTTAATTCTGAATTTTTTATTCGGAATAAAACATTCAGAAATAAAGCTATTTCTTTTGTGTTTACATTGGAATGTAAATTCCGAACAAAGGTTTAAATGGCAATGGGTGTATTCCACTCCATTAAATTGGTCTTTCAGAGCTGGAGGTACAGAAGCTCAGACAGAACAGTTGCTTAACATCTAGAATCTACTGGAAGAAAACAATGGTGTCCACTTCCTGTGCTGTGTTCAGATACTCCATACTAAAGTGTGATAATTAACCACTGCTGTGAATCAAGTGTGTTGGAGTAGGGTTACATCTAAAACATGCAGGGCAGTGGGTCCTGAGGACCAGGGTTGAAGACCTCTGAACCATAAGAATTGAGAAACTAATGCAAACAACAGAATATATGCATCATCAACGCCAAATATGTTCTTCATGGCAACAAGACTGGAACATGTGCAAAATGACAGGAATAATGTTAAAGGAGAAATTAACTGTTTACATAATAGAGGAATTATCAAATTCGGAATTAAGATTGGAATACACCAGTGACTTTATTCTGAATTTTAGTTTAATTGTGAATTATCATTTTCAACTGGAATTAGCTGTTTACATGGTTCATCTGAAAGAGGAATTAACCTTTATTCTGAAGTAAACATGAATAAAACCTTGTGTAAATAGGCCAAAAGTCTGCCTGTTAAAAATGCAAGATCAGAAAAAAGTCAGCTTCCATAATTTTCCATTAGGGCCTATCAGGTTGAATGAGATTCAATTGACTCTAACCCCAGGAGGATGATGAAGGTCAGTGTGGTGTTCATCGTCACAGCTCGTCCTTAATCTGGGTCCAGCGTTCTCTTCCTAAAATATGAAGTAGAATGAATGGTGAATGGTCTGCACTTATACAGCGCTTTTCCACGTTCATAGTGCTCAAAGCGCTTTACATTAGCTTCATATTCACCCATTCACACACACACTCATACACTAGTAGGTTTCTAAGGTCTAAAGTCAGTCCTACTGGGGGCCTAAGTCAGGGTGCAGTGTCTTGCCCAAGGACACGAGACGCGAATCGCCAACCTCTCAGTCATTGAGCAACCCACTCTACCAACTGAGCCACAGCTTATATATTCCTATTTTTGCATATATTTTGGATATTTTATCACATTTTGGGGGGAATTTTAGTGGATTTTAGCATGGTTTTTTTTTCCATTTTGAAAAAAAAAAAAATTTCTTAGTGTATTTTTGTGTAATCTGTGGGAAATTTGAGTAAAAAAAACCCCAGAGACAGAACACTTGACCAGCTGTCAGATCCTCATGTCCTCTACTGCCCAGGGGTGATTCTAGCATCTAACCTTCAGGGGGGCTCAGCCCCCAGTGCTGACAGTGGCACCTGTCTTGAACGAAAGAGTTGAATCTATTTCTAAACTTTTAATTGACCAATAAACTATCATCTACCATCCACAAGCACTGAAATAAAGATCTAGATCTACAAGTTCCATGTCAATGTATAGACTTATTGCATGAGAAAAAAACTGTCTGGTTCCTGGATGTTCTGGTGAAGTGTGGTGGTGATGAGGTGGCAAGAAAAAAAAGACCCATAGACCACTAGGCTGTTTGTCGTTAGCTGCTACTGTGTTAGCTCACTGCTACTGTGTTAGCTCACTGCTACTGTGTTAGCTCACTGCTACTGTGTTAGCTCACTGCTACCGTGTTAGCTCACTGCTACTGTGTTAGCTCACTGCTACTGTGTTAGCTCACTGCTACTGTGTTAGCTCACTGCAGGTCAACTCCTGGTCTACTCACACACATAGGTACTCAAATGTAATAATTCCTCTAAAGCAGGCAGGGGTAAATTTAACATTAACATTAACATCACTATTTAATAATAACAGGTGTCTGGATAAAATTCATACAAGAAAAATGTACAGATGAATAGTATACTGTTCAAATATAAATAAACATCCATACTAACTCTTAAAGGTCTTAGCCCATGGGGGGTCTGGGGGGGCCTCCCCCAGAGAAAAATGGATTTCTTAAATGCAATTTTCTGTATTTTAGTGCATGTTAAGGTGACCTGTTTGACCACTCCTAATCTCATGACATAGATATAGAACACTATAGAGTATATCAGTATGTTAGCATGTTAGCATGTTAGCATGTCCAGCCTCAGGTGCCACAGCCGCCATCTTGGTACAAGGTCCATATGTTTGTCACACTATCAGGGAAGATATTGTCAAGTGATGATCAGGTAAGAAGTGTTAACCCCATATAAAGATGGCACTGATTAAACTGAAACTTTCATTCTAATTGACAGAGATAGTCAATGCAATTTCAATCTCTTCATTTAAAAATTTTTAAATGAAGACACTGAAAGGTTTCCATTAAACAAAGTTTCCTTGTGGGAAAAAAGGAAACTTTGTTTAATGGGAAGAAAATGTAAATGAGTCCATATTTAATGAACATATTTAACACTGAGTAAATATTAACACTATATTATAAATAAAATAAGAGAATGTAGAAATGTAAACTAAGGATCAGGGTTAGAATAGTTTGGATTTTTCATTATAGTTTAGTTTTAGTTAGTTTGGACTTTTTTCCTCTAATTCACTTAGTTTTAATGTGTCTTTTGAGCAGGTTTGATAGTTTTTTTATGAATGTTTGGTTTTAGTTTTTTCATATATTTTATTTTCCTCACCATCCTATTCAAAGTAAAGGTGTGGGTCAACTGGGTCAGGTGGAGGTGGGTTATTGACTGAGCAGAGACATAAACATATAGACAGTATGATGGAGAAACTCCCTATAGCAGGTTGGGGGGGGGCAAAATAAGAAAATTAAAAAAATGAGAGCAATCTGAGTTTTGATGTAGGATGATGCCCAAATATCAGTTGTAATATGTGTTGTTTGGAGCGGAGTACACGGGTGACTTTTTTTTGCCGAGATAAAAAAAAAGAAAAAAAAGATCCGGCGATCCGGGGCATAAATCCCCAAAGCCACGCCCCCTCTCCGCAGATGATTCAAACCCTGTTGTCAGAAGTAGACAAGAGGCTTTAACATGTAAAGCACAGGTGTCAAACTCCAGTCCTCGAGGGCCGGTGTCCTGCATGTTTTAGATATTTCCCTCTTCCATGGGATTCAGTTTAACCCTTTAACTCCTGAGAACTAACAAAATAATTGTAACATGAGCAAAGTAAAACACAAATGGTAAAAAAAAATCAAGGAAAAATACTACAATAAAAAAAAAATTTAGAAAAATAAACAAAATGACAAATAATGTGGAAAGAAAACTACTATTGAAATTTGGTGGCAGCAATTTTAATAAAAAAAAAAACTCTTGCTTTTTGGCACCTTGTCCATGCACAAAACTAAAAGGAAAATGGTTGATTTTTTCTGAATATTTAAACTAAATCATCCATTCAGAACGCATCAGCACTGACACTTAAAGAGTTAAACAACTCCTCATCAGACTGATAATGATGTAATGACCTCCAGGTGTCATGGAAGAGGGAAACATCTAAAACATGCAGGACACCGGCCCTCGAGGACTGCAGTTTGACACCCCTGATGTAAAGCAACGGAGTTCTAACCTGATTGATCATGTGTTAGCGTTAGGCTATGCTAACCAACAGTCAGGGTAACAGAGTTAAACATCTAGTAAATAATGTGTGTGAACTGTCCCCATGAACACCTGCACACTACACACTATTATGACAATGCACTTATGCACAACAATACATCTATTTTTAACACAAACATGTCACTTTCATTTATTAGTAATAAAGGGGTAGGAACATATTCATTGTAGACGGGACATGACAAAGTTAAAATCCTACAAAAACAACTTTTATAAACCATAACTTCACACACAGGTCACATTTCCTACCATGAAAGAGGACGTAATTATACATAACACAGTTGTTCAGTGCAGAAATCAGCACAGATACAACTATACTAGTACTGTACTCATTCTTACCTGAATGATTATCCAATCAAACAGATAATTTTAGATCAATAATGACCAAGCCTACATGGTGGTTGTTCACAATGTCCAGTTGTGACAAAATGAGATCAATGATGGTGAAGGTGGTTTTTATAGTTGTCCACAGACCAGGGAACACTACTATTGGATTGAATTGTTGACTAATTGTAATGGCACAGGCCTACCTTCACATCTTACTGTCACTCATCTGCAGTGGAACCACCATCAAATGTCCATTTGTCAAAACAATCAGAAAAGGCTGGAAGTAGAAGGATTTGATTGGTTTAGACAAATCACATGATGACATGACAGTTCTCCACTAGGATAGGAGAACTCTGAGGATGCACACATTTGTCATTATGCATTTTTTCTTTTTTTGAAGGAAGCAACCAGGGGGTGCTGAGCAAATTTTTAGGCTTAAACTCGCCTCTGCTACTGGCCATCTAAAATCTGATCAGATCTGAGCTCCATCAATGACCTGAGGTGGAAGTGACTAAGCAGAAGTACTTCCTTTACTGTACAGTTTTTAGGTACTTAAGTATTTATTTTTCTGGCAACTTTTTACTTTTACTATGAAGCCTCTTAGGGGACAAAGAGAAAAAAAGAGAAAATGCATGTATTGGGGGCAAACTAATTGGGAGGGGTGTAACAGTATTGTATCCGTTACACCCCTACCAATTTGGTTCCGTACATACCTCAGTTTTGAAGTCATGGTTCGGTTCATTTTTGGTACAGTATGGAAATAAAATGCAAAAGTATTTTCTTCCACAGCACAGTATTTTTAAACAAAAAATATCAATATCCAAATGGAATCGCTAAATAAATTCAAAGTGCTGCTTGGTACCAGTAAGTGAAACAATATATTCTTAAATGATTAACCAAATGTTGACATTGAAAATAATGAATTCCTTTTAAACAGTAAAAAAAAAAATAAAAAAAATCACTACATCTTCAAGGTGTCATTCAACTGAAAACCACTTTTCCACACTCCTTTTGGAATCTCATGAGTTAATAACATGTGTGTGTGTGTCGCCTCCACTGGCTGTATTTCCCATTCATAGAAAACAACAGAGAAACAAGCCACTCAGAAAAACCTTGTCCACTACATGTCACAGGGACATTAGTGTCACCCACATGGGGTTAAGCCCATCCCCCATTGCAGCAAATCTGAAGTTGCATGTTTCTTGTTTAGTACTGTATGTACAGAAGACACAAGACAACAGATCCAGTTTGTAAATGAGCATTTACTAAAAGTGACTGTTGGGATCAATGCGCAGTACAGAGGGTGGAGCTATGACACCATGTTACCAAGCAGAATCATTTAACATTAACCAATCATGTATGAGATATATTTGTAAATAATATTATAATAAATCAATGTTTAAAACAATAATCATGTAATAGTAATTTGTGGAGAATATAAAATATATATATTCTATCAGAATATTACATCCCCCTTCTTTTAAATAAAAGGAAGTGTGTCTTGCTCATATCTATACCTCTTAGAATAAGATATGAAACTGGATTTTTTTTAACTGTATAAGAATATTGCAAAACTTTCAAATATTCTAAAGAGTGCAAATTTAAAATGGCACTAAATAACATGTTTAGCATGCTTCAAAAATGTCACATAGAATATGAACTTAACAGTGACTGATGAGTAGACATGGATTAGACATTGCTACTAATTAGAGGTCTAAAATTTCTCTTGGTTTAACTTCACGACTAAAGCAGGTGTGGTAGGATACGTCCTTGGGCACGGTTGGCACCTGAGATGTACTGTTCAGGTTTTCAGGTGCTTGTGGCGAAGCAGGTGGATCTTGGTGCTGAACAGAAGTCTCTTTCATGTCCATGAGGTGACGGTGGTTTCTCCGGTACTCGGCTCCTTCAGATGTTTGGATGTGGTAAGATCTGGCAGTTTCAGCAGGCTGCATCACGACTGGGGGTTTCCAAAGTTCATGTTCCTGAAATCGAATCTTCTGTCCTGCATGGAGAGTGGTTTTGATGATCTGTCATAGTATTTTTTCTGAGTACTTTGACGCTTCACTTTTCGGGTTTGTGCGAAACCTGAAGACGAAAGCTAACAACTTTAGGTTTGAGCTGTCATTGCGTGCAGGGAATGATGAAGCGGAGACGGTGACTCATCAGAAGATGGAGTTTTGAAGTTGTCCACAGGTGTATTGCAATATTCAAGTAAGCTTAGATATGGGTCTTTATGATCCTCTTTCGCATTTTCCATGAGCATCTTGGCAATTTGGACAGTTTTTTCGGCCAGTCCGTTGCTCTGTGGATAGTGCGGACTTGATGTTGTGTGCTTGAACTCCCAAGTGGTGGCGAACATTTCGAACTCTTTGCACTTGTACTGAGGTCCATTGTCACTGATGAGAGTTAGTGGAACACCATGTCTTGCGAAGTTTGCTTTGAGCTTATGTATGACTGCAGAGGCGGTGGTGCTGCGTAGTCTGACCAACTCAAAGTACCTGCTATAGTAGTCCACTGTGACCAGGTAACTCTCGTTGTTCCAAGTGAAGATGTCAGTGGCGACAGTCTGCCATGGGCCTTCTGGGATTGGGTGATTTATCATTGGCTCTTTAGTGTTTGTGGGTCTATGTTTCAGACACACGTCACAGTTCTTAATCAGGTCTTCAATCTGTTTATTCATTCCTGGCCAAAAAAAACCATCTCGGGCTCTTTGTTTATTCTTTTAAATGCCCATATGCCCTGTGTGGATCTTGAACAGCATTTATTTGCGCATAGTTGTGGGAACTACTATTTTCTCTCCTTTAAACACATTTGCGACAGTTCATCGCTGTAGTTCCAGTATTCAGCAATACTCTGAGGGCAATGTTTTCGTTCTTCTAGCCATCCATCCATTATAGTTTTCCTTAGAAGGGCAAGTTGTGTGTCATTTTCAGTCTGTTTTTGGATTTCATTCAGTTTGGCATCACTGACTGGTAGGCTGCCAGACCAGTGTGCAGCCTTCGGAGAGGCTGTCGTCATGGTCTGGAAGAGATTTACGTGACAATGTATCAGCGAGAGGAATTTCTTTTCCTGGTTTGTGTGTAATCGTGACATCATATCTCTGTAACTGTAGAATCATTCTAAGCAGTCTGGGAGGCGCTGCACTGAGTGGCTTTCGTAGAATGGATTCGAGATGCTTGTGGTTACTTTCGACCATGACATGTAGTCCATACACGTATTGGTGAAATCGTTTGCATCCATAGAGAATAGCATAGAGCTCTTTTTCAATCTGCGCGTAATTGACTTCGCTTTCTGTGAGTGACCTCGATGCGTAGCCAATCAGTCTTTCTTCTTGAAGTAAAGTCGCACCAAGTCCATACTTTGCAGCATAGACTTGTAGTCGGAGCTCTTTGCTTGGGTCATAGTAAGCTAGCACTGGCCCTGGTTCTTGTGTGATCACTTCTTTCATTTTCTGAAAAGCTCTGTCATGCTGTGCATCCCACAGAAACTCACTTGACACTTTCAATAATTGTCGGAGTGGGGCATTGATGTCTGACAGCTTTGAGAGGTAATTGACCATGCCAAGTATAGTCTCTAGCTCACCTTTGTCTTTTGGGGGAGAGATGTCACGAATCGCTTGGATCTTGGCGGGATCGGGTTTGATGCCATCCTTGGTTATCAGATGTCCAAAGTAGCTCACCTGGGTTGCACAGATGATTCTCTTGTCTGGGTTTGGCTTTACTCCTTGTTCTCTGGAGCGTTGCAGCATCGCACATAGATTTTGGTCGTGTTCTTCTTTGTTTTTGCCGTAGATGAGGACGTCGTCCACAATCGCCGTGACACCCTCTAAACCTTCGTAGGTTTCATCCACTTTGCGCTGAAACTCATCTTGTGATGACTTTAGTCCAAAAGGCAATCGGATGAATCTGTATCGGCCAAAAACAGAATTGAAAGTTGTTAGTTTTGAGGACTTTTCTGTGAGATTAATTGCCCAGTACCCTGACCTAGCGTCCATTACACTGAAATAACAAGCACCAGCTAGCTTGCATGTAATGTCTTCTAAAGTTGGCAGTGGATAATGTGGGCGTTTTATCACTTTGTTGAGGTCTTTAGGGTCTAAACTAACTCTGAGTTTGCCTGTTCGTGGCTTTTCAGTTGCAACTATTGAGTTTACCCATTCCGTTGGTTCGGTGACTTTTGTGATGATTTGTTGTTTTTCCATACTTTTCAGCTCTTCTTAGAGACGGTTGTGCAGTGTCAGCTGAACGCGTCGTGGTGGGCAGATTACCGCAACTGCATTTGGGTCAAAATGGATGGTGCATTCTCCTGGAAAGAGTCCTATTCCTGTAAAAACATCAGAAAACTCCTCCTGACGTTTCTGGTGCATTTGAAATGGACATTTAATGAGCTTGAAATCGAGGCATGCTTGAAGCCCTAGTACTGGTGATGCATTTGTGTCAACAACATGAATTTCTAGCGATAACACAGTGTCTTTGTATCGACAGTTCAAATTGCATTTTCCTTTTACTGAAAGCTGCTCCCCTCCATAGCCATAGAGGTGGGCGTGACGACTGTTCGAGTGTGCTATGTATCCCTAGTTTTTTGAAAACACTTGTGGGAATCACATTAGTGGACACACCAGTGTCAAGTTTGAATCTGACTCTTTTCATTATTTCCAACTGAAATATTTGCAAAGACCTGTTGTTTTTCATCGCATTCCTGTTCTTGTGTTACTGCATCAATAAAAAGCTCTTCATCAGATTGTTTGTCTTGTTCATCAACTGTGTGCACTGACTGGCGTTTGGAACGACACACTTTTGCAAAATGGTTCCATTTATTGCATTGTTTACATTGCTTTCCTTTAGCTGGACATATTTCTTTTCTGTAATGTGCTTTATTTCCACAGTAGTCACACGTAGATTTGTGCTTTGTCATTTTCGGTTTTCACGTAGCTTGCTTGACTTCTGCTTGCTTTGTTAAATTGACACGGTTTCCATGGCAAATCTTTCGGTAATTGTCTGCTAGTGCTAGTGCATAATTACAGTCTTTCACCAGTAGAGCGCAGGTCAGTTACGAACTGGTCAAAAGGCTCGTTAGGCCCCTGTATTTTCTCATTGAATTTATAGCGAGTGAAAATGACGTTGCTTTTGGGGATAACATATGCTTCATAGTTGTCAAAATAAGTTTTGAGTTTGTTACTTTCCTCTTCAGTAAGTGTCCAAGTGTTAAAGATGTCTCTGTCTTTTTCTCCAACCCAGAGAAGAAGGTAGCTGCATTTTTCGTCTTCTCCCTTTTTCTTTAGTGGACCGCTAAACATTAGCTCAACGTGCTGTTTGAACTTACACCATGCCTCTGGCAAATTTGTCACATCCCAGTCCATGCGGGGCAAAGGTACTCCTGAGTCCATCTTCTTTCTTTTAGCCGTTTACTCTGACACCATGTTGTGTTTCTTGTTTAGTACTGTATGTACAGAAGACATGAGACAACAGATCCAGTTCATACCAGAGCATTTACTAAAAGTGACTGTTGGGATCAATGCGCAGTACATACAATGGTCAGAGGGTGGAGCTATGATACCATGTTACCAAGCAGAATCATGTAACATTAACCAATCATGTATGAGATATATTTGTAAATAATATTATAATAAAACAATGTATAAAACAATAATAATCATGTAATAGTACTTTGTAGAGAATATAAAATATATATATTATATCAGAATATTACAGCATGTACATGTACAAGACAGCGACAGTAGCATCAGCAAAAACTTTTTTTGTATTTTTTTTCTTGCAAAGACAGAGCACTAGTTAACTAGTCCATTAGAAGTATTCAACCACTGGTGTCATTCATTGTCATCAGAATCTCCTGTGGTGTCTCACTCACTCAAGTTTCTATACTTTCCAATTTACTGTCAGCATTGCTTGTTTTGTAAAATGCATGTTTTTGTTTAAGTACAGTTGATAAGATCAGACAGGCTTTGATACCTTCAAATACCCTCTGAATACTTTGTCAAGCCATTTATATCATGGCAGCCCAGCAATGATATCCCCCAAACGCTACTGATATTTAGGCCTTCGCTGCGGACCATGGCGGGCACAGTGGACCACCAAGGGGAGTCAACCATTTGAGTTCTAATTTGACCCCCTGAACATGCAGGAAAACTCACCAAATTTTGCGCACACTTCAGAAGTGTGAAAAATTGTGAGCATATAGAGGTTTCGTAAAAGAAATGCGTCTACAGAAGAATGCCCTAGAATAGGTAAAATAGTTTGTATTAGGCCAGATCACACCCTAGTAAAGTTAGAGCTATGAAAATCAGTACACATGTTTGGCATATGATGAAGAACAAAAAACCTTACGATGGCCATGCCCATAAACCAACAGGAAGTCTGCCATCTTGGATTGAAATTTCAAACATGATGAGTCATGGATTTTTGCTCTCATCAGAATTCAACGAACTCCTCCTAGGCCTTTGGCCCAAATGAGCTCAAAATCAGTGAACACGATATAGACAAGTGGGACATAAAAATTTATCCACATTTTTTGGAAAAGTTGCATCGTTTTTGTGCTACACTGACGCAAATTTTTCAAGAAAAATTACCACTACATAAATTGCTTCACCTCAGTCATACAAACACCGATTTGGCTGAAATTTGACACAGACATCTATCTCCCAGGTCTACATCCAGTGTTGTACCTGAACGCGTTCATTGAACGATCATTCACGAAACAATATCATATTTAGATAGATAGATATAGATCCTTTTTATTGATCCTTTACAGGAAATTTCTGTCACCATTCCAGCTTAAAAACACCATAAAACACACATTTTTCCCAGGACCTTCACCTCTATCCGTATCTAAAATGATAAGATATACTACTAAAAAAATAAAATAAATTTTGCTAAAAGATTAAAATGCCTTCACGTTCGTGCATTAAAAAACCTAACAGCAGCAGGGATAAAAGACTTCCTGGATTTCTGCGTCTTGCACACCGGTGCAATTAGTCTTTGGCTGAAGGTGCTCCTGTTGAACACCTTCAGGGCGTGGAGTGGGTGCTCAGGGTTCCCCAGCATTGTCTGTAGCTTTTTCAGTGTCCTGGCCTCTGCCACCTGCTGTACAGTCTGAAGGTTGGCACCGACCACCGTGCCAGCCTTCCTGATGAGCTTGTCCAGCCTGTTCTTGTCTGCAGTACGGGCACCCTCTCCCCAACATGCCACCGCGAAAAACACCACACTGGCCACCACCGAATGGTAGACAGTGCACAGGATGGGTTGAGCGATGTTAAACGACCTCAGCCTCCTCAGGAAGTAGAGTCAGCTTTTCCCCCTCCTGTACACTGCCACCATATGACTCCCCCAGTCCAGCCCACTGTCCAGTTGTACTCCCAGGTACCTGTGGTTGGGTACCACCTCCACCTCGGTGCCTCCGATGTTGACTGGAGTAGGTTGTGTCTTCCTCCTCCCCCTCCAGAAGTCCACCACTATCTCCTTTGTTTTTCCGGCATTGAGGTGCAGGTGATTCTGTGAACTCCACTCCGCAAATTTGTTCACCACTCCTCTGTACTCCTCCTCCTCACCCCCCTTGATGAGGCCCACCACAGCAGTGTCATCCGAAAACCTCTGCATGAAGCAGCTGTCGGTGTTATATTGGAAGTCTGCTGTGTAGATGGTGAACAGAAATGGAGACAGCACAGTTCCCTGCGGGGCGCCTGTGCTACTCAAGATGGTACCAGACACACTGTTCTGTAGGCGCACATACTGTGGTCTGAGGTGGAGGTAGTCCAGAACCCACCGCACCAGTGATGGATCCACATTCATCCTCTCCATCTTTTCGCCGAGTAGTCCAGGCTGGATGGTGTTAAAGGCGCTTGAGAAATCAAAAAATGTAATCCTCACAGATGCATCAGCAGTGTCCAGATGTGTGTACGCCCTCTGTAGCATGTAGATGAGGGTGTCGTCGACACTGATCTTAGGCTGGTAGGCAAACTGTAGGGGATCCATTTGGGTTGACACACTAGTCCTGATGTAGGAGAGGACCAGCCTCTCAAACGTCTTCATGATGTGTGAGGTCAGCGCTACCGGTCTGTAGTCATTGTGCTGGGTGGGGCGGGTCTTCTTTGGAACAGGAACCAGGCAAGATGTTTTCCACAACCTTGGGACCTTCTGCAGTCGTAGGCTCAGATCAAACAGGTATGTTAGAATACCACAGAGCTCTGCAGAGCAGGCCTTTAGTAGCCTAGGGTTGATGTCATCAGGCCCGGCTGCTTTCCCTGGCTTCAGTCCATCCAGCAGCCTCTTGACCTGGGCAGCATGAATTGTCAGTGGTGGGAGGGGGGAGGAAGAGCTCTGTGCAGGTGTCATCACAGGAGTGTCTGAGAGATGGAGAGGAGGAGAGGGAGCAGTGATGGTCGGCAGGCCAGGCGGGTTAGGCTGGGGTGTGTCAGAGTCAAATCTGTTGAAGAAGCTGTTGAGATCATCAGCCAGACCCTGTTCACCATCAGGCAGTGCCCCGCCCTTCTGCTTCATGCCTGTGATCTTCCGCATTCCGGCCCACACTTGCTTTACACCATCCTGCTGTAGCTGTTGTTCCAGTTTAAGCCTGTACTTTTCCTTCCCCTCTCTGATCTTTTGACGAACGTGAACAACTCATTCACTTTTGCCAAATGAACGGGAAGTTGTGAACGCGGTTATTCTGGCATTTATTGAACTTCGCTCTTATGTAGTTCACATAAGAGCGAAGTAATTGTATTATTGAATTGTAATTGTGATAAGAATTACAATTCTTATCACGTTGTAATTATTGAGTCCTATAAGGCCACGGTTCTCAAACTGGGGTCCGCGGACCCCTAGGGGGACGTGGCACATGTCCAGGGGGTACGCGAAGTTATTCACGGTTTTGTTTTTTTGCTGTTTTATTTTGAAAAGTTTTATTTTGTAGCGAGCGGGCGGAAGTAACAGCGCTGTTTGATGCCAGCTTGACTAAATTGAGACGGAGCGAGTCACAGGCTATTTTTAGCCACCCTGCAGCGAACATGGATCGATTTTTCAGTCCGCAAAGTTCCTCAAGAAGTGGTAAAAGAAATGACAATAAAAATGACAATGACAAAAACAAACGCCCTAACCCTAAAAAGAGAAAGTACATTGATAGTTATATTGAGTTTGGCTTCATTGAGAACAATGATGGGAAACCAAAATTCTACCAAAAGTCTCTGTCTGTCTGTCTGTCTGTCTGTCTCTCTGTCACACACACACACAGGGTTTTGTGTGTCTTTTGTTCTGTTTATTATTTTAAAATTATTTAAAATTGTTGTTTCTGAAGTGTTCATTTATATTATAATACCTGAAAATTTCGCTGGTTTGCACAAAAGCACTATTAAAAAAGGTTATCATTGTTTCATAATAATCATTGTTGAAGTGGTTTTTTTTTTATCATTTTCAGTATCGCGAGGATGAGGGGGGACATGGAAAAATTTCACCCCTCCAAGGGGGACCTGGGCCAAAAAAGTTTGAGAACCCCTGCTATAAGGTATAGAATGGGATCAAAACACAGCATTATCATAGTTGTAATTTTTGTATTATTCTGAACAAATGTTGGAAACATAATGTTGTGGAATAGCCAATGAGAAGCGTTGTGGGCGGGGCAGAGAGAGAGAGAGAGAGAAAGAAAGAGAGGGGTGCAGAGAGTTTTTGGGAGCGAAAACTCACACTGTCGAATACGCCGGTCAAGCACATCCCAAACATGCTTAATGGGTGACATGTCCGGTGAGTATGCTGGCCATGCAAGAACTGGGACATTTTCAGCTTCCAAGAATTGTGTACAGATCCTTACAACATGGGGCCGTGCGTTATCTTACTGAAACATGAGGTGATGTTCATGGATGTATGGCACAACAATGGGCCTCAGGATCTCATCACGGTATCTCTGTGCATTCAAAATGCCATCCATAAAATGCACCTGTGTTCTTGGTCCATAACAGATGCCTGCCCATACCATAACCCCACCACCACCATGGGCCACTCCATCCACAACATTGACATCAGCAAAGCGCTCACCCACACGACGCCACACACGCTGTCTGCCATCTGCCCTGAACAATGTAAACACACATTCATCCGTGAAGAGAACACCTCTCCAACGTGCCAGACGCCATCGAATGTGAGCATTTGCCCACTCAAGTCTGTTACGGCGACGATCTGGAGTCAGGTTAAGACCCTGATGAGGACGACGAGCATGCAGTTGAGCTTCCCTGAGACGGTTTCTGACAGTTTGTGCAGAAATTGTTTGGTTATGCAAACCAATTGTTTCAGCAGCTGTCTGAGTGTGTGGTCTCAGACCATCTTGGAGGTGAACCTGCTGGATGTGGAGGTCCTGGGCTGGTGTGGTCACACGTGGTCTGCGGTTGTGAGGCCGGTTGGATGTACTGCCATATTCCCTGAAACGCCTTTGGAGACGGCTTATGGTGGAGAAATGAACATTCAATGCACGAGCAACAGATGTGGTTGACATTCCTGCTGTCACCATGACAACTGCACGCTCCCTCAATGCTTGTGACATCTGTGGCATTTTACTGTGAGACAAAACTGCACATTTCAGAGTGGCCTTTTATTGTGGGCAGTATAAGGTACACCTGTGCACTAATCATGATGTCAGATCAGCATCTTGATGTGGCACAGCTGTGAGGTGGCATGGATTATCTCAGCAAAGCACAAGTGCTCACTATCACACATTTAGACAGATTTGTGAACAATGTTTGAGAAAAATGGTAATATTGTGGATCTGGAATGAATTTTACATCTTTAAGTCCATCTCGTGAAAAATGGGAGCAAAAACAAAAGTGTTACGTTTATATTTTTGTTGAGTGTATGATATGACTTGTCCCCTAACGACAACTTTAAAAGTCTCCCACAGTGTTGAATCAGAAACCTCCCCTGTGTGATTGATTTGCAGGAATTCTGAGATCTTAATGGTTACATATTCACAGAAACATTTATCTGAGAGTAGGGTGGGATTGAATTTCCAGTTATAGTGACGTGCATTCAAGTTTAAGTTTACATTCATTGAGAGGGGGGCATGGTCAAGGACTAATATACTATGGTAGGTGGAACTGTTTATTTTTGATATTAGTCTGGCATCAACTACGAAATAATCTATTCGTGTGAAACTACCATGTACTGGGGAGAAAAAAGAATACTGTCTGTCAGAGGAGTGTTGAAGTCTCCATATGTCTACTCGATCAAGTGACTTCATTAGATTGTTAAGAATGGGCACAGATTTTAGAGACAGAGCTGGTTTAGAGGAGGACCTATCAACCAGAGGGTCTAAATAACACTTGAAGTCTCCACCAATGATAATGTTGTGTGTGCTATGGTTAGCCGCAAGATTGAAAATTTTGCAAAAAAAAAATCAGGGCAGTCAAAGTTAGGGGTATATATGTTTAAGAGGGCTAAAGGGACGGAATTAATTGTACCTGTGACAAGGACAAATCTTCCAGCTGGATCAGTTAACACAGACTTAAAAATAAATGGAATATTTCTACGAATGAGAATAGCAACACTTCTTGCTTTAGAAGAAAAAGTGGACTGATAGATGTGTGATATCCACATAGATCGTAATCACCCTTGTTCAGTGGCTGGATACGGGTCTCTTGCAAAAAAATTATATCTACTGATAGGGATTTAAGATGTGAGAATACTTTCCCTCGCTTTAATGCTCCACCCAGACCTCTACATAACAGACTGACATACAAGAATTCATTATCTGGCAGATTGACATAGAAAAAACACAAACCCCCCAAAACACACCCCAAGCCGTCATGAAGAACTATGCGGCTTGCTATCTTCCGATAAGGAGACTGCCGGGTAACAGAGCCGTTGAGCACTGAAAGCTAGCCTAAACCGACAGCTCCGTGAGAACCTCCAAAATAACAAAACAAATACACATATTACGGCACAAATAATATGCTTATAATCATGAGCATAGTCTTGCATAATGTATAACGTGCTAAGAAGATAAACCAGACAGTTAGGATCAATGTTTTCATTCAACATGTTGAATGAAAAATCCCGGTATTAACGTTAGTAACCTGCTGCCTATTCAGAAAAAAAAAAATTGGCTGCCAGGATTTACATTAACTAAACAGCTTATTTACATGACAAGGCAAACCAGTACAGAAAACAATTATGGTTAATTTTTAACTGGAAGAGTTTCGGCAAACCGCTCTGCATCTGCTGGTGTCTCAAAGACATTCACGGTGTTGTCGTAGGTTACATGAAGTTTGGCTGGAAAGCGAAGGGAGCACTTGGCTCCAGCCGCGATGAGCCTGTTCCTCATGGTGTTGAAGGATTGTCGCTGGGCTGCCACCTCTGCCATATAGTCGGGGAAAATCAACACCTTCTGGCCATTGTCGCTGAGCGGTGCAAGCTGGCAACTTAACCGCAGGATATCTCGCACGTCTCTGTCATTATGGATCTTAGCGATGATGGGTCTCGGTCGCTCGTTATCCTTGGCCTAGGGCTTCAAGCTGCGATGTGCTCTGTCCACCTTTACTGGTTTGCTGAAGTTATCCTGACCTAGTATGTCTGGGATCAACTAGGAGATGAATTCGGTGGGACGACTCTTCTCTTCCCCCTCTTTAATTCCAACAACCCGTATATTAAGCCTACGAAAGCGTCCCTCTAAACCATTGAGCTTTGCACTGAGGTGGCCGTTAGCTACCTGTAGCTCATTGCATGTAGCCTCCAAGGTCGTGATGCGTTGGTCAGCAGTCGAAAGCTCTTCGTCTATATCATCCATATGATTTTCAACTTCATGGTGTTTGTTCTGAAGAGTAGATAAGCACGATTCTATTGAGTCAAGGCGTTCTTCCATCGACTTCTTAAGTCCGTCCACTTTTATCGAAATTTTGGCTAGCTCTGCACCTTGTTTAGTGACAGCCGCTAATATGGCTTTGTTGCTAGCAGCAGTGGAAGATGCGCCTCGCCCGCTTTGAGCTTCTTTTTCCTTTCTAGTGGACATCTTGATATAAAACCGAGTTTGCAGTCAAAGACAGAACTTATTCCGCAGGCAGTTGCAGAAAAACGTTTGTGTGCCGTAGATATTAACGGAGGTCACAACACGGAGCTCGAGAAGACACGTCTTACTCCATCACTGCGCACTAGCGCCTCCCACCACTTGCGGTTTTAATTAGGCCCGAGCACCAACATCCAATGTCTGGTGAGGGCCTATTAAAAAAGTTTTCCATTATTATTATTATTATTAGGCTGGAGCATTGATATACAATGTCCGCGAGGGACTATTACAACCGTAGGTTTGGTTAGTCACCACCCTCAATTTTTGGACTTTCAACGCTAAAAAAAAAAGTCTTGCAAAATAGCTCGGTCACACCCTCTCAAAGTCTGAAAATGCATTGTGTGAATGGGAGATGTCAAAAAAAAAACTTTGCCATATAAACATGAAACTTCGTACACACACAGACAAGTAAAAAGTTACATCATGACCCCACCCTAAACCCAACAGGAAGTCGGCCATATTGGATGGAAATGTGAACCTCTAAAATACTACCCTTCATACAAAAAATATTATCCCAATGTGTATACATCCAATTTACACCAAACTTGGTGGAAATCACTTACACATATGTGTGATCAAAAGTTATCATGCTGACCTCACAACCAAGCTCATATTTTTATACAATGTCAGATTTAGCGCATGATACGACGTCTCGGCAGTTGTGTGGGGAGGCGGTCGCAAGGCTTATAATACCGTTCGTGGATTTAGTCGTTATTATTATTATTATTATTATGTTACCATATTTTCTGCACTATATGACACATTGGACTATAAGGAGCATTGTCAATGAATGGTTTATTTTTTAGGTTTTTTCTTATATAAGACGCATTAAGCAAAACTAAAGAGTCACAATAACTCCCAACCTTGTTAAAGCGGCAGTAGGTGACATATTTTTTTTTTTAATATAGTACAAATTTTCATAATAATCTTTGATCACATTGAAAGTGAAGTGATCTGAACAAACTCCAGCACCCTCTGCTGACTGCATAAACAGCCTTTTAAAAAATCAGACCGTGACGGAAGGAGTCAGCCAATGTCGGGCCATTGGAAAAAGTAGGCATCCATAAAGACGAGCCGGTGCACGTTCAGGATGAAACACCGGTTGCAATGGCAGATAGTTAGAAAGGAAACATCCCCATTCCTGCGTTAGCAGCCACTGCCTACACAAAAAACAGAAGACTGACTCCTCTAACAGAGAGTCCAAGAGAGAATCTGACAACAAACGCAACAAAACCCATGTAAGTATTGGCACAGTGTTTCAAAGATGGAGACAACTTCAGGATAGCATCGGCTTCAAGCTGGATTCTGAGCTGGCTCTTCATCTCCTGGACCGGTGAGTGTCTAAGTGTGTAATGGTGGCTTGTTAGTCTGTTTAGTTAGCTGTACCATGACAACAGGTGACTTGTGGCTTCACTGTTGTTAGTTTAACATCATGCAAAGCTGCTCCTGTTTTTCACCTGCTGCCGTTAGTTTTTGATTTTGTGTTAGCGGCCGTGTCCTCTGTTGTGGCGAAAAAAAACAACTGAATCAGAATTCTGTATGTGTTATGTGTGGATGTACATCCACAGTGAAAAGAAAGCGACACTCTCCTCAAAAAAGTGCAAAGATGCAATACAGCTATACAAATATAACAATATACAAGGTGAGAAAGACAAGAATAAGTCAAATATCAATAAGAATACAGTATAGAGAAAAATATGAATACAAATATAGCCTAGAGATGCCGGTTGACCGTCCTGCTTCTTTTTCCTATTTTCTTTCTGTCTTGTTTGACCCGGTGAGTCTGCACGTCCTGTTTGCAGTTGATTCCATTTTATAGGGTTTAGTTTGCGGGTTGTTTTTATAGGACAGGGTTAGCGGTAGGTGGACAGGGTCTACGACCCTGTATAGGGTTGGTTTGATCCATCTACTGTCCTTTTGTTTATTTGGCCAGCTCACCTGGGTCCGACTTTTTTGTACTTTTGGGATTTCATTTTGTTTTTGGGCACGAGAACGTGGGTTTAATTTAAAATAAATTTGCTTTAATAAAATTGTTTGGCAAATTTGAACCCTTTTTGTCTCCTGTGCTCTCTAAAATATGTTGCAACCTCCAGGTCATTACAATCATACATACAAGAATGTACATATCATATAAACTAAGAAAACTACGATGACTTCTTTGTAAGTTTACTATATATTTATTATGAATCTGAGAGAAATTTTATTTTCTCAACAACTACAGAACTTTTTTTAGAGGATCATTGCTGATTCATTATTACTCTTTGAGGATATGTGGGCTGACGTACTCCACCACGTGACAGTAGAACATCAGTGGGCTCTCAGTGCTTGTCACCATGGACCCTTGTTGGACAACAGGGAGAAGGAGTGGATACTGAAGGGATCTGTGGCACATGAACAATCTCTGAGATTGTGCTAAATACACGCTGGCTGGAGGAAGTTTGAGAAGTACCCGGGCTTTAAGTAATTAAACATAATTGCTAAACATAATCATGCAGAGTGATTGATCTCATTTAATTCTTCAAATTTTTTTTACTGCTAATGTGTGGGGTTCATGATAATATAGAAAAAAAATGCTCATTCCTGTTTTCTCATGTTTAGATCTATAGCAGAACTTGAGTCCTTCCATAACCACATCTTCCACCGCTTCATCTCGTACTCTCCTCGCCGTTTTGGACTAAAATCATCATGTTCACTGACCAGTGAAAAGCTGATGGCTCCATTGAGTAAGATTTTAAAATTCATAAAATGCCCACTGCAACAGTGTATTTTGTCTGACACAAGTTAAAAGTTCTGCATATTTAGACTGTAAGCCGCGTAGAAGCACATTTATTTGAATTACAAGCATTGTATCAGTGACCATCATTTTTGTTTTTTCCTCATATTTTAAATTCATTTTATTAGATAGTGAAAATGGAAGTGGAACCTATACACCGTGAAGGTGGATAAGGACTATGACTACATTCCTGACCTGCAGAAAGACATTCTCTGTAGTCGCATTTCATCGCAGGAGGCATGCCACGTTGGAAAAGCCATAGGCTCTTGGATTATGTATTTTTTGTAAAAAAAAAAATAAAATAAGTGTGGTCGAAGTGAACTGTGAATTTCATTTTCTGCATATTTTTTATTAAAATAAATACTGGCATCAGCCAATAAAAATATACAGTACACAAAAAAATACAGTGCAAAAGTGCAACACACAATAGCAAAAATAAACTTAAAATATGTATATTTAGTCTCTCCTCATAATGCATGTGGGATAAAACCCACATATTGCTGGTGAGGGTCAGGGTACCGGTCCCTAATTGTCCACACACAACTTGGGATGACAATTCTATTACCTTGGCCCAGGGAGGCATACTGCAACATATCTAAACTGTCTGTCTTCTGGTTTTAGGGGGGTCTTCCTGAGCCAGGTGAAGGTCACCCGCATTCAGGATTAGAAGTTCCACCTGTGATAGCAGGCAAATACAATCTTGTGGTGGCTGCCTACAACATTTCCTTTTTACATCTGTGGGCGTTTCCCATGCAGGTCACCACTTAGGCTGATTTTGATTCTGGAAGAAGAGGACGCGTCAAAAAAAACAAAGCTGGGATCCCTCAAAAGACACGTCCTTAAAATCTCCCAACACTGGTCTGGCCTCAAAGATTGAATTCTGGCTGGAAAGACAGTAGTTACCTACTGAAAGACAGAGTAATTATGATAACACTTCCAGTAGAACATAAACATGGATGAGAGGATGAGAGAAAATCAGCTTTTTTTTGGAGATACCTGTTCATCTGCTTGTAAATCTTGTACTTGTCTGAGGTCATGTACTCCCAGATTGGCCTCATTTAGATGCAGTCCTTCACGTTGGTCACTTGGAAGCGTCCGCGTCCACACCCACAAACGCTAGCTTGCCCTCTCCCTCTGCCTCGTCCCCTCTGACAGCCCCGGAACATACTCACTGTCTGAGTTCGTGCTCTGTCACTAATACATGTAACAAGTTATACATTTTCACGTTATGACATGCATCGTAAATGTTTCATTTTTGTTTTCAGACGTGTTTATGTTGACAACAGTCGTACGTAACATTAGCATTACCAAAGTAAAGTTGTTGTTTGTAACATTACTTGACAAAATGTTAAAATTTTTACAAGAGCAAATTTTAGTCTGTGATGGAGTGATTTCTCACCTGTAACTGAGACATGGCACTTGAATTTTGCCTTTTAAATGTTTTCTGCACCATAGGGGAGACGGCAACCTCCAGTCTTCGTAGCCAAATCAGTACAGCTGATGCGCATTCGCGAGCACAGAGCTGAGAGAGTGGGCGGGACTACAGAGCCAAAACAGGAGAGGGGGGGGGTGTTTCCCTACGATTCTCAAGCGAAAACTAGCTTGTTTAATTTGTAACATGGAAGAAAACACGCTCTTATTCTACTGAATCAAACTTTTAAAAAGTTCAAATTATACAATAAAAAGTCAAAATTCTGAGATTATGTTCTAATTTAGACCTTGAGTGTCTTGTTTTGTTAGCTTTTGTGTGTCTTCCTTTTCTTTCTGTCATTGTCAGTGTCTGGGCTTTTATTTTGTTGGTTCATGTTCACTCTGTCCTGTTTTACTTCTGACTATCTGGTTTCTTTGTCTGTGTCTGCTCTTTGTCTGCGTTGTTTGCTCCATCTGGACCCCAAGTACTGGACCCTGGATCTGACCCTCCTCTGGTATCTGGTAGTCTTTTTTGGATTTCTCTTTTTATGCTCTGCTGACTGTCTGCTTTTGACCCTGTTCTGGACTCTCACATTTCCCCTGTCCTGCTTCCTAGTTTGTGACGCAGCCCTGCTGACCGTCTCCCCAACGGTGACGATTGATATAATAAATTCATCTTTAATCCACCTCTCTTAAGAGTTCTGCATTTGGATCCCTCTATATTCTGAAATACTGTATCAGATAAAAAGTCAATTATGCCATAAAAGTCAAAATGATGTGTTAAGTCACAATTATGTGATAAAAAGTCTAAATTATGTGATAAAAAGTCTAATCTTTGAGAGCTAAAAAGTAAAAATTCCAAGTCACTAAGCACAACTTAATCCTTATATAAGGTGCCATAAAGCGCACTGTCATTTTTGGAGAAAATGAAAGTATTTTAAGTCGTTCTTAAATACGGTGTTATTATAATTTCAATAACAACATTGACACAGGTTTTTGTTCAGGAACCAGATCATATTTTGTGTTTTCTCTTTCTTTAGTCTGTTTGGTTATTTGCTCTGAACCTTGTTTGAAATCACTCTCTCTGCTGTGCTGATCCAGGCGTAAGAAAAAGTAGTCCCACCAACCACCTGTCATTTACATAACACCTCAATAGTTGAGTTACCTTTCAGCATGTTCCTGTTAAAGATAGACCTGACCTCAACCGGATCCAGATTTTCCACTGAGAACCAATTTTAGAGCAGAAAGAGGTATGTAGGTATGGATGTTTTAGGATGGATGGTTTTGTGTAGTACTTTTGGAAAACGGAGCCATGAGAAGCACTGGAATAGAGGTAAAAGTACTCTCATTCTGTACTTCAGTAGAAGGACATAACTGGTGTGAAAAAAATATTATGGTAAAAGCAGAAGTACTGATTAAACTCCTTTACTGAAGTAAAAGTAAAAAAAACAAAGTACAACTTCTGAATTGTAAGAAAGTAAAAAGTTAAATTACATTTCTTTGTTATGGATGAAATAATATGATGTATTTGAGCAGGAAAAAACTGAAAAAAAAATTGTTATTGTTGTTATTGGGTCATGGTGGGTATGGAACGGACATTTAGGAAAAATTCAAAGGTCATAAATAAGAGATTTAAAAAGAAAAGAAAACAGTATAATTATTAGATAAAAAAATCTAAATTGTGAGATAAGAAATGGATAATTATAACAGAAAAAGTCAAAATTATGAGATTAAAAAGTCAGAATTTCTGACTTCTGACTTATTTGTCATCCTGTCACATTTGTCTAGTTTGAAAAAGTAGTGAGTCTATTCTGAGAATGTGAAGAGAAATAGTTACTCAAGTAAAGTACAGATACGTACAATAAAGGAAGTACTTCTACTCAGCAGAAAGATGGATATTTTAACATAGGATCCACACATTACTATGTTTTCCTTCAGTCTAATATGTGTGAAATAAATGTTCCTTTTTACCTTCTTTTAGGTCCTCTTAGAACTTCCCAGTCGCTGCTGAAGCTGGTCTTGTGTGGTGCCTTTAGAAGACAGAACCAAAAGAAGCCACTGGAGCAGAACCTCCAGTCTCCAGAGGAGTCCAGGCTGTTCTGAGATCAGATGGCCGTTGGTTAGTTGTTAGTGGAAGATAGAAAAACAGGAAACTTCCATCCAGCTGTCACATCTGACACCTACCAGATAAACTGACTTCACTGTGTTTAGATCAGGGCTGTAAAACAGTTCAACATTCAGCCTAATATGATCTAAAGTAAAATAATATAAACCAGGAACAACAAACCCCGTCCCCCTGACACACATTTGACCTGATTTGACCTATCTCTTGATGTGAAATCACATTTTTGGTGACTATGACCTTTAACCTACATCCATTTAAATTAAAGTGGGATCTATTCTGGACCACCTGACACATTGAGTAAATGTGTAAAAATGGAAATTGGTCCAACAAACTGTACTACCCAAAGCTGGATTTAAATGCCAGACATGATACCAGACTGTTGCATCCTCATTCTCACCCAGACGTGGCTCAACTCTTCTATCCCAGACACCACCATTAGCCTCAATGGGCTAACAATATTCAGGTCAGACAGAAGCCATGCTCTCACAGTTAAAACCCGGGGGGGTGGGGGTTTGGATCTACACTAACAGGGGGTATAACAGGCTATAATGTAAATCTACAGTTTAACACATATTTATACAAAATCGTTACTTTTTTTAAATCATTTTTAAAGGGTTTGAGGGGTAGTATTAGGGGGGCCTTGGAACAAATTAGGCCTTTTACATGTAAAATGCAACTAATTTAGAAAAAAATCACAGTACGAAAACACTTCTGGAATGAATTAATTTTGTAAGTAGAGGTACCACTGTGTGTATATATATATATATATATATATATATATATATATATATATATATATATATATATTCATTATATATATACAAGGGTCAACCAATACATCGGTCGGCCGATATATTGGGCCAATATTTGAGTTTTTTAAGGGTATTGGCATCGGCCAATTCACATGTTGTTTTGCTGACCCCCCCAGCGTCATTCACAGACAGGCACACAAGGTCAGCTGTGTTGCCAGAAGACCTGCCACGTCACCCCTCCCCCACTGATAGAGTAAAGAGCACTGAGAATACCAGCCACAAGTTTGACACTTTCAGAGCCTCTAACACTTTTGAAATGTAGATTGAAACCACCCAATTTTAATTTGGAAACATGAATGGTATGTCGTGTACCTGGGAGTTTATTAAGTGGCTCAAAACAAATGGAATGCTGTCATTGTGCTTTGCATTCATTCCAAGTGTTGTCACTGAATAAGCATCTAAAGGTCTACTTATACTCCGAAGTCAAGTTGTTTGCGACGTGTCGCAGGTACGTTACATATTCTTTTGCCTCTTTCACAGAGAATTTTGCGCACCTCTCCAAAAATGTAAATGCAGAAATGTAGCAGACAGCGTCGCGGTGAGGACAAGAAAAGAAACCTGTGATTGGTCCATTCTACACCCTATGTGCAGCCAGCGAGTGAGAGAGTGAGCGAGTGAGCGAGTGAGCGAGACAGGGCATGGATGAAACAGGAGCAACTGGTGGACAGCTGCTTCAGTGCAGGATGACTGCTCTGATTTTAGCTTGTTCATGGCGGACATGCTGAGGAAGACCCCCCCCCCCATTGAAGCTCAGTTCAGTGTCATCTGAACTGAGCTTCTATTGGGTCACTCGGTGGTGGTTTGGTTCATGTTTTGACATTTATTAGCTCTGTTGTTTTCCCTTCATCTTCACTAGTCCTTGTATCAAAGCTAAAAACACAGAACTTCTACCTCGACAATAATCAGTGACAGTAATAGTGCCTTTTGTTCACACTGGGAAGACAGAGGATAGTTTGGTCACTTTGTTTACTTGAAGATGTGTACATTTTATTTGTCAGGAATTTTAAAGATCTTGTAAAAATGAACAACCTTTGAATTCTAACCTTATTTTAAAAAATAAAATAAAATTACATTATTTCTTAAGTGGAAAGTCTGTGTAAAAAACAGTTAATTTTGAATTACACAAAAATTATTGAATTAAAGAAAAAATGGAATTAAGCAAAAAAAAAATATTGAAAAATGGAATATTCTTGTCTTACACAAATTTTGAATTACACCCAAACAAATCTTGAAGGAAAATAAATTATTGAATCAAGAAAAACAAATCTTGAATTCAGAAAAAGTGGAATCAGTGAAAATGTTTTTGGAAAACGGTCCAAACGTTTGATGGAAAATAAAAAGAAATGACAAAACAACTGGTAAAAGACTGTTTTGAGGACATTTATTGAAAATAAAAAGATAAATCTGCGACATAATCCTCAGGGAAAAAAAAGAAACAAATAAATATAAAATAAATTATAAAGTACAAAAAAAAGTACATTTGCAAAAAAAAAACCAAACAGTCCCCGTAAACCAGGTGAGTGTCAAAATAAAGATGAAGTGAAATAAAAGGATTGAATCATTAACCTTCATTCAGAGTGGGCGTGGCCAATGAAAGGGGCATGGACACTGATGCTGTTTGTTGACATCACAGCGATCATGTGTTTTTTAAAAATTCTATTTGACAAACATTCATTTCCCTGAGGAAACATCATCCATGGGATTAGGAAGAAAAAAACTAACATCAGATGCCAAAGGGGGAGGAGCTTAGCTGTTTTAGAGGCAGAGTCATTAAACCCATAGTGCATTAAGTCCAACATGTCCTGAATTTAAATAAACTCACATTGGATAAAGAATGAAGTAAAGTCAGACTGCAGAAAAAGGGGCGGAGCCTCCCAGGACATTCATGATGACAGGGCTGCTAAATGGCTGGGGGCGGAACCTGCCGTACCTATGATGTAATCATTTCACCTATGATGTAATCATTTCACCTATGATGTAATTATTTCCTGAAAATGAACATATAAATATATATAACATATATGACAGTATCTGTCAAGTTTTACATAGTCTGGAAAACAAAAAAGACCCACTAAAAATGAAATAAATCACCAACAATGTTTTTTTGGGTTTTTTTTGTTTAATCCGGGATATTTATTTTTGATTAATTAAAGAGGGATTGGCTTAATTCAGGATTTTTATTATTACTAATGTTTATTTTTATTTTACTGTAGGTGTTTTTTTTGTTTTTGCTTAATTCAGAATAACGGCTGGACTAAGGGGGGGCGTGACTTAGGAGGTAGAGCCATAATGTTGAAGTTTGACTTGAAATAAACATTTATATGACATTCTTTACACAGTTTTATATTATCAGTTTGGGAAATACACACTCAATAAAAATTTAATAAATCACCAATAATGTAATAATGTTTGACATTATTGGTAAAAATATTTTGCCAGTCATGACATATTATTACATTATTGGAGAAATGATTACATTAAAGGGAAATTACTACATTATAGGTGAAATTCTTACATCATAGTCGCTACAAACACACAGTTGGGGCATCAGTACCTATACCCCACAGTGGGTACTGGGAATTTTGTTTGGTAAAAATGTGTTAAATAAGTCACTATGAACCAAATACAAAATAAATAATGAAAATTAATTTTGAAATATAAAACACAATAAATACATTCATATAATAGTTCCATTGTCGTTGGTCACATTTGAGGAATATTACTTTATTTTGTATATTAGTAGTAAAGGTTTATTTTATGTTGAAAAGTTCATTTATGAAATAATGACTAATTATTCTCATAACAAAAATTAAGTCCTACATTATTTATCCCATTTGAGTTTATGTGTGAGGAAAATTCCACGGTAGCATTTCCTGCAGTGGAATCATGGCTCCGCCCCTCATCCTTTTAGCCGACCCCCTCCCTCTACACTGGACCCCATTTGTCTGATTAAAAGTTCAGCAGCTGGAGGATGAACAGCTGATTAAAGTGAT